>CM035422.1:124509249-125109249 GCA_020310875.1 Ceratopteris richardii | reverse complement strand
ATGACAAAACAGACCATTTTCATTCATGTAATTCAAAGTTGAATTTGCCCTTTGGCTTTATGGAAAACAATCCTAGAGATCCCTCAATTTTCTCTCCCCAAGGTATGGTAAAATTCAAAATACCCTATCTATAGCTCCCCATGATTCGAAACGAGCTTTCCAATGAGCCTAAAATCACTCCAAACAGATTTCGTATGAAGTTATGACAGTTCAAGGGTCTGGGGTTAAAGTAGGGTTCAAACAGGCTAAGAGTCAAACATGATTTTTCTCAAATTACTAGTGTAGGGACCTCAAAAAGTGCTAATTACTTGATAAGTATGCCCAAAATTACCCCAAAATTTGGAATAAAAAATCCTAAGAATTTAGCCAAAAATGCCTATCAATCGTAATCGATAAGTCTGTCAATTGCGATTGACACAAGTTTCCGTCGAGGCCTGTCAGTCACGATTGACATGTCAATCATGATTGACATGTCAATCATGATTGATGGTGTCAATCGCGATCGAGAGAGTCAGTCGTGGGGTCTGTCAATTGCCATTGATGGTGTCAATCGTGATCGACACTTTATCTGCAAAATCTACCGTAATTTCAGTCAATCCGGGTTTTGTTCATCACGATGGACACATGAGCACACGAAGTTTAGTGTTAATCGTGAAATTTCAGTCGGTCATGATCGACGGTGTCAATCGCGATTGACTAAGTCCTATGTGGCATTCCATCATGGTCTGTCCATCGCAATTGACAGAGTCTGTCGGTCGCGATTGACAGAGTCTGTGGATCGTGGCTGTCGGACGCGATTGATAGTGTCAATCATGATTGACAGAGGAATAAGGAATTTTTTAATTTTGATTAGTGATTTAGAATGTGCTGATCATGTGTGTTATGGTGGTGCTTTTTGTTTTACCAAAAAGCCAAAATTTCTTATCGATCGCGATCGAGAGAGGTCAATGCTTCAGGACATGCACAATCAAATTTCTCACCTATTGAAGCTGCTGATGCTGTAATGGAAGCTGGTACTTGCGAGAAGGCCTAGGAAAACACAGAAAACAAATGTGCATGCAAGATCTCTCTCGCTCTCTCTCTCTCAAGTGAAAATGAGGAAATGAATCGAGATGGAGGTATATGGTCGGGATGGTGGAGATGATGATGAATAGGTATGGTGTGTTGAAGGGGATAGGAAGGTAAAAAAAAATAAAAGAATTTCTTACCTACTCTCCCAACATCTCTACTTTACGTCTTACCATCACACGGTCATCCTCAAAGCTTGATCCCCGGCAACCGCGCCAAAATTTGGTGTGGCTCAATGATGAGTAGAACCTCCTTTAATGTCAATCCGGGAAGACATGAGGATGGTATGAATACCTAGAACAAGTGGGTAATTGAGAAGCATACAAACATGCACACACATACACACACACACATACAAGGAAAGACAAAGAGAGAAACAACGGAGTTCTTTAGTTTACTCAAAAAGTCTCATACAAGTTCAAATCTACAACAAGCTAGCCTCAAAAATGAGCTCTCTAGCTCTTTTTATAGTTTTTGACTAGCTTTGGTCCTATCTAGACCTAGTGCCCGACCTAGTTAAAAATTAGATTGTATGGCTATTTTGGAGGCTCAAACGAGCTCTAAAAATTATGAAAATTAGTACATAAATACCACTAATACTCTTCAAGCTCCACGACTCCTTGGCTTGCACGAAATGGAGTAGGAATAATAAAAAATGGTATTTACAATGGTGTGAAGTGACTAAGATCACTATTTGGGAAGTATTTCTTCATGAAAACGTATAGGGCCTATTTGCCTGATTTGCGTTGAGTGCTTTGCATACTTAGTCCTTCTCTTTGCTCTAACTCTTTCCGTTGGCTTCCTTGTCTTGTCTGTCCTTGGGTGCCCTAACTGCCACCAATAGAGATCAAGTTTTGAAAATATCTTTGCTCCTTTTAATTGATCAAATAAATTATCTATTTGGGACATTGGATATTTATTCTTCATTGTAATTTTGTTCAAGGCTTGATAGTCAATGCATAGTCTCATTGATCCATCTTTCTTCTTGACTAAGAGAATGGGTGCTATCGAGGGTTAAAGACTAGGCTCAATGAATCCCTTAACTAGGTATTCATTTAATTGTTTCTCTACTTTAGCTTACTGGGAAAAAGGGAGTCTATAAGGGGGTTTACATATAGGCTTAGTTCTTGGGAGCAAGTCTATAGCATGGTCAACTTGCCCATGAGGAGGTAAGCCATAGGGAAGTTCTTTTGGAAAAATGTCCCTATAATCAATTACTAAACACCTAAATTTAAACTTTTCATGTTCAGATAAAGGAGACAAGATATAAGAAATTGGATTCATATTATATAAATACATTGAGTCCGACAGACAACACTAATGTGTGTACTATTCATGAAGGACTTCCACTTTTTTCCAAACTTTACTATTTTTTGAGATTTAATATTTGGACTAAGTGTATTCCTGTGTTTTCTTTCCCTTTTATCTCATGGGTGGCTTTCTGTTGTCCCTTAGCAATGCAGTTCTTACTAGGATGTCCTGGGTTAAGGCACTTAAAGCAAATTTTTTCATTTTTTTCTTTTTCACAAATCTTAGGGTCAAGTCTAGGTCATGAAGGTCTAGGAGTTTTAAAGTCATCTTTTTTGAAAGTGCCTACTTTCTTTTACCTGGTTTAAATTTTTTATTTTCTCCGACAAGATGAAGTGGTTATATTCCGGTTTTAGCGTGATCTTCATAGATGTGTGCTAACTTAATACCATCTTCTAAACGTTTTGGAGCACTTGTTTAATGTGCTTGTCAAGACCATGGATAAAACCTCTTATCTTATGAAAATCATCTAGGTTTTGAAGTTGTTAGGCCGCCGGATTGGCACAATGTAATTTTATATTTTCATATACCATACGCACCGAAAGGGCGTAGCGAAGCAATGTAACCTTTTTACCCATTAATGAAGAGACATTGCGTTGTTATCCAGTGGTAGAGGAGACGGGATAGCCAGACTCTCTCTCTGGGCAATTGCGCTGGAGACGTCATAGTGCAGAATTTGTAGATATTTGGAGTATTGTTAAGTGTGTTGTTATTGAATTGCTGTAATTTACTATTAACACAGTAATACTGTTTTAACATCAATAAGTCTGTTCGACTCTATGATTGATAAATTGCGCGATAACCTATTGTGTGAGGATACCGTAATCGAAGGATTATAACTATGTAACAGAAGTATTGCCTTGACATAAAATTACTGTTTGATTAACTGGTTAATTGGGAAAATTAATTCAAGGGCCTCTGCATTGTTAGACCCCTACCATCCCCAAGAACTCGAAAAGAGATTAAAAGTGGACGTGACGGAAGTCCCTTTTAACACTGGTGCCGTCTATGGGAAGATGGAAACTGACTAAGAATAAGCAGTAAGGAAAGAGCAGTACGCAAGGCAAGCAGTGGAGAATAGTAACCACTAGTTGAAGAAGTGATATATGCCGATTACTCGTTCCGGTGAGTCCTATCCAAAGTATAGGAGAGATCAACATCCCTCGGCAGTTCCAAATCTATTAGGAACACCCCCAGGTGGTAGAAGTGTAGGTCAATTAAGCCCCGTTGCAGAAGGATCAGAGCCAGTCAGTAGAGATTTTGGTGATAGTTCGGTGACCCATGATGAGATTTCGGTTAATTCCGGTATGAATCCGATACTTTCTGCAGAAGCTACAGTGACGTCTAATTGTATAGAGACGTAGTGGAGAGTTAGTTCGACACTATCTCGTCAGAATTCGACCATTTTCGGTGATAAAGTTATGTTACCAAGTGAGACTGTGTCCAATGAAAGGATAACCTGGTTCGGTGAAAGTTCGACAAGTTCCCGTGAAAGTTCGGTACCATTTGGTGGGAATTCGCAGTTTTTCGGTGACACTGCGGTGCTGCCTGGTGGACGCTTGTTGCGTTCACCCATTTTCGGCACAAGTTTACATAATTTGGATACTAAAGCTGAGGAGAGGCTATTCTATTTGGAGATAAGTAAGAGATTCAATGATATTTTCGAACCAGAAAGTGAGCAGCCTGATAATAGAGATTTTGAAGGACAAGAGAAACCCCCTCGAAACTAAGGAAACAACAACAATACTACTCACAATAGCACCATGAGTGGTTCACAGTCACAGCAGCAAACACCCCCATAACCGCAACCTCAGTTTCAGCAACAACAACAGCAGCAGCCACAACGAATCATTCCACTGCGACCGGTCCCGACCGAAGTGACATATACGAAATTCGGTGGATTTTTGGGAGATGACCCCGATGCACATGTTCGCACATTTGAGATTAGTTATTCCGTGTTGAATCATCCACCAGATCCGGCGTACAAAGATACTATGTTTCAAGCCACATTGGCTAATGAAGCCGCAAGGTGCTTGACTGAATATGTGTTAGAAGAAGCATTTTTGAAGGAAACTAATTTTAAAATGTCAAAAAGTTGTAAACATATTTATGCAAATGATGTAAAAATGAGGAAGAGTCTTCCTCATGTAAATTAGAATCATATGTAATTTTTCTAGAATTTTTGGAAACTCTTAGATAGCATATTTTTGGATTAGAAGGGAAAAGGACCAAAATTCAAGTGTGAAAAGGGACAATTGAAAATGTATAAAAGATAATTTCCTCTATTTTGAGGGGGTTGGTTAATTATATTTTGTGCTATCCAAGTAATGAGAAGAGTTTCTTACAGAAAATTGTGATTCTTCCTCTTATGTGATTTTCTTTGATTTGTTGAGTCTATTCTATGTGTATCCATGGAATTTGCAAGCTTCTATCGTGTATTTCTGATGAATGAGTATGAAGAGAGTGATTCTTGATGTATTGAGTAAGAAACTGCTAAAGAATAGTGTTGGAGATGTAAATCGTCAGTTTTCACTGAATCACGTTTGTCTCGTCTGAAGGTTACATGGATCATTTTTGAGATTTGACTTCATAATTGTGTTCTGTTGAGAAACTAGCACACTTTAGGCACCAAAGATCATTAAAAATAATGTTGATTAGCTCAAGATAATCCAAACCCTAGAAATTTCTCTTCATCTTCATCATTTCTCAGAAATCCAGTCACTTTCCTCTTATTTTTTGGATTCCATCATCTAGAAGGGGCTGTGGTCTCTTGTATACTTCCCGGATTGACAAATGTAAGATGTATTGTTGATTCTAAAGGAAGTGGAAGGATTTATTGAAAAAAAAAACAACAAGAAAAACAATTATTATTATTAAATTAAAAAAAGAGAAAAGAAGAAGAAAAAAAAACAAGAGAGAAAGTGGAGGATTATTATTATTAAAAAAACAAGAGAGAAAAATTATCCATTTTTCTTTTATAATTTTTTAATATATAAGCTATATAGCACAAACAAGATATAGGTGGCAATATAGCAGATTTCTATTTTTTCATTCAATTTTGTTAAAAAAAAAATTGCTTCTTTTTTCAAATATTTTCTTTCTTTATAAGAGCTGTCAGAAGAGAAGAGAGCACTAGACATCTTGCTACACAAGTAATGATCACTTCAATTGAGTTCTTATCTGTGATACAAACAGGACAATCAAGAATTCTCTGAGTTTTGTTTTCATTCTTTTCCATTACGTCTCAAAGACTAATGTGATTTTATTTATGCTTATTGTGACTCATGTGGGTGGAGTCTTCTTTTCTGGGTGATGTTATATTTTTTCCAGAATGGTGAATCCAAAGGAACTGCCAATCCATGATTTTAAGGCAGATTCAGTGACTCTGTCTAGAGGACATTGGTTCTTGGACAGTGAAGTTGCAATAGAAGAAGTGGAGATAGAGTCTGAAGAAGAGCAGGAAATTCCAGAAACAGAAAAGGTAGCCAAGGAACTCAAGGAAACTTTGGGTATTATTGGTCAGCATATTTTTACTGTGGGAGTTGGAGGTTACAAGTACATCATGCTGTGCCAGGAGTTTTACAAATTCCAAAGAATTGCAGTCAATTACAAAAGATGGAAAGCAGTAGGAATACACAGGTTGTTGGATGAACCCTTATTCTTCATAGACTTTGAAAGAGTGGCACAGGTGATGAACAGTTTGCTGGAAGTTGGAAAGGGCAATGAGGTATATTTCAGGTGTACTGTCAAGAACAAAGAAAACGAGGAAGTGAACATTACTATAAAAGAAGAGCATATCAGGGCAGCTCTCCAGTCTTATACCATGGGAACCAAGTTGGACAATAGTTTTGTCAAGAAAAATAAAGCTACATATGCAGGATATTCCAAATTTCTTGATTTTAAAGAAAATGAGAATGAGGAGTATGTGATTAGAATGTTCTTGCAATACTTCTGTTTTCCAAATCTACCTAGATACACCATGCCACACAAACCAGTAACATTGATCATGTTCAATAATAAGGACATAACCAAGCCTTTTGGAGTGATGGATGTAACTCCATACATACATGAGCAATTGAAGGAAGCAGCCAAACGTTGGGAGCAAAAGAAGTACATGATTGGAGCTCAATTTCTAACAAGAATTATATATCATGTTCTAGGGATGGAGGATCAGTTAAAGTTGGCTCCAAAAGCCCAATATTTCAGAAGTTTAATGTCAGGAATCAAAAGCCCTTCTAGAATGATGACTATAAGAGAAGCAGAAGTCCAACCAAGCATGAGGGGAGCAGAAAGGGAATCTCAGAAGAAGTCATTCTTGTAAAGAAAAGAAGAGTGGATACCAGAAAAGTAGAATTGGAACAGGAGGAAGCAACTAAGGAAGAGCATGAAGCTGCTCAAAAGGAAGTTCAGTCTTCAAAGGAACCTCATCCACCCCAGACAAGTAAAGAGCAATTGTATACTTATTTGACTCAAGGGAATAAAAAATGGGAAGTATATGAAGCTCAATATGAGAACATGTTGGAGGATTACTCTTGTAAAGCAACTGATTGGATCCAAGAAGAAGTGGAACACTATGAAGAGCTGCATGATCAGATGATGGCAGTTGAAAGTGAGGAAGTTTTTGTCAAAAAAGAAGTGGAACTATTAGCCTATTTCAAAGAGCTACAAGGACCCCTTGAAACTAGAACTACAGTTGTAGTAAAGAAGAAGGTTCAGAAGAAACCTGTACAGAAAAGGAAGTTGACCAAGAAAAATAAAGGAAAATCAGTAGTAGAACCTGTACAAAGGATGGAGAAAGAAAAAGTGACAGTAGAAGAAAAAAAGCAGGAGAAATCCATTGCTATAGAAGAACCAAGAATGGACAAATCAGGGATAGCTGGATCTTCCCGGTTCTCTTCAGATTCAGAAAGTGACATTGAAAATTTTCTGTTGAAAAGCTTGAATTTATCAGTTCCTAACAACTGTGATAGTACAAGTATCTGAAAAAAATAAAACACCAGAAGACTTGAGTGAGAAGCCACAAGGAAAACAGGTCCAAGAAGAAGTAGCAAAACAGGTTAGTCTTGGAGAAGAGAAATGGTTACTAAAAGGTAAAGCAATAATGATGGAAGAGGAGATTGAAGGAAGGAAGGAGTTCAACTGTGGATTAGTTGATTCAGGGTTTAAGACAGTATGGACAAAACCCTCACATCATACCTACGTCAAATTTAACGAGGAAAAGCTAGAAATAGAAAAGGAAGATCAATTATCCAGTTCAGTGCACATGAAAGAAGACAAAGAGCAAATCAAGGAAACAGAGGAAGTAGTGGAAAAGAAGAATTTTCAAGAGGTCAAAAAAGGAAATACAGCAGAAGAAGGCAGAAGAAAGGGAGATAATTAAAGAAACATTAGGACATGAGAAAAAGGAAGATCAGATATTAGAATATGAGGAGGATGTTGCAGACAAAGAAGAAATGAAAGCAGAAAAGGGCTATGAAGAACAAAAGAATCAGGCCATAGAGTATGAGGAAGAAGATGAAGAAGAGAATGACTGCAAAGAAGAAAAGGAGATAGAAGTAAGACAAATGGAATTAGAAGCTGGGTTGGAAAGGATACCCAAGGATATAAGATCTGCTTGCAAAGTTATTATGAACAATATAGAACAGTTCAGACCATCAAGTAGAAATATGATTATATCAGGGATGGTGGCTGAATCTGAGTTTGTAAAAGGCAATAGAATCATTAATGAGCATAAGAAAGAGAAGGAACAGTTAGTAGAACAGTTGAAAATTGTTCAAGAAAGGAATGAGGATTTGACCAACATAATAATTTCTTTGGAAGAATTGGAAGTTCAACAACAAAACAAAATTCAATTTCTTAAAGAGAAATGTGCAAAACAGATAGAGCATAGCAGCAAAATGGAGATGGAGCTCAAGAAAATTGAAGGGAGATACATAACACTTCAGAGTTCATATCAAATTATGGTCAAAGCAAATGAGGAAATAAACAAGTTATTAATCGAAGCAGGCGAATTAAAAGAAGAAAGCAAGATTGAACAGGTGACACAGGATGAGAGGGAAGAATTGAATAAAGAAATTATGAGATTGGAAGTAGAGTTGAAAGAAGCTAAGGAGTTGGAAAAGCAAGCAAGTGCACATGCCGCCGCTTCAATGAGGGGATATAATAAGTTACATATGGATATAGAAAAAGAAAGAAGTGATTGGCAGTTGAGTCAAGAAAAAGAAAGAAGTGAGTGGAAGTCAGAAAAGGAGTTGTGGACATCTCAGAATAGAAGCTTAATGTTGATGATAGAAGAGCTACAGAAAAAATTGGAAAATCCACAAAGCCAGGTTGAAGAGCAGGTAGAGACTACACAAGTAGGAGAATATGAAGTGGGAGATGATAACAGAACCCAACATGGTGATGAGCAGGAAAATAAAGCAGCAGTTGAGGAGTACTCAGATGAGTTTGTTCATAAGCTCTTAACAAACAAAGAATCTAGAATGGAATTTATTAGAAAAATGCATAGTGAATATGAGGAACAGATTGTTCAATTTGCTTTGAACAAAGGGATAAATCCTGATCAACACCATTGGGCAGCAGATGGCCGAGGAATACTCTTTTGCATGATTATTGAAAGTATTAAAAACTATCAGCTGGCAAAGGTGGGATTATCACCAAACAAGTATCTAGAATATGAAGAAGACATCAATATGACAAAGGAATTATTTGAAAAACCCAATCCTAAATGGAGAAACACGTGGTTGGACACTAACAAAGAATGCAGGAAAATATGGAAAGAAGCATCAATTCAGTTAAAAATCAATCCAACTTATTGTCCAGTAGCAAGGAGAAGGGATTGGATAGTCTTTTGGGAAAGAAGGAATGTAGGACAGATTCCATCAAAATGGCTAAATTTCCCAACGATAGCAGGACCGAAGATAGGAACATGGCCAACAAAGAAATATATGGTTGAGACAACAGAGTTTGTCATATCCACATATGAAGATGTTAATGACCCAGCTTGTATTCTATTAATTAGAGTAATGAGACTCATATTGGCATGTATGGAGACTTTTACAGATACAGATGTCAGAACTCTCAATTACATTGGTTTTAATTCACCATCTGATGCTTTATTATTTGATCTCTGTGAAACCCCATACAGGATCTGTTTAATGGTATATTATAGCACAATAATATTTTTGGGTAGCCATTATCTTCAGATTTTTGAAGATGCATTTGATTATGGATTCTTTGAAAGAGAATGAGAAATCTTTGGAAACTTGTCAGTAGTAACAAAGTCTCGACTCACTACATATGAAGCTGCATACACGGAATATCTGAAGAAAGATGTAATAGATAAACCGGAGGCTGCCGTGCAATGGAGAAAAGCATTATTTGAAATGGTGAATAACTTGAATATCACAGAAAGAAAAAGTCATGACCTATTGTCATAGGTATATCAAAGAAAGAAGAAGTGAGGGAAGCACTCATTATACATCAACAAGAATATCTTTTGTCAGGAGCCAAAAGGTTTAGGAGGGAAAGAATGTTAGAAGAAGCATTTTTGAAGAAAAATAATTATAAAATGTCAAAAAATTGTAAGAATATTTATGCAAATGATGTAAAAATGAGGAAGAGTCTTCCTCATGTAAATTAGAATCATATGTAATTTTTCTAGAATTTTTGGAAACTGTTAGATAGCATATTTTTAGATTAGAAGGGAAAGGGACCAAAATTCAAGTGTGAAAAGGGACACTTGAAAATGTATAAAATATAATTTCCTCTATTTTGAGGGGGCTGGTTAATTGTATTTTGTGCTATCCAAGTAATGAGAAGAGTTTCTTGCAGAAAATCGTGATTCTTCTTCTTATGTGATTTTCTTTGATTTGTTGAGTCTATTCTATGTGTATCCATGGAATTTGCAAGCTTCTATTGTGTATTTCTGATGAATGAGTATGAAGAGAGTGATTCTTGATGTATTGAGTAAGAAATTGATGAAGAATAGTGCTAGAGATGTAAATCGTTAGTTTTCATAGAATCGCGATTATCTCGTCTGAAGGTTACAAGTATCATTTTTTAGATTCGACTTCATAATTGTGTTCTACTGAGAAAATAACACACTTTAGGCACCAAGATCATTAACAATATTGTTGATTAGCTCAAGATAATCCAAACCCTAGAAATTTCTCTTCATCCTCATCATTTCTCATAAATCCACTCACTTTCCTCTTATTTTTTGGATTCCATCATCTAGAAGGGGCTGTGGTCTCTTGTATACTTCCCGGATTGATAAATGTAAGATGTATTGTTGATTCTTTATGCTAGAATGATTGGAGAGGACAACTCCAAATGGTAACAACAAACAATATGATATTGATCATTTCGCTAGCTACGATGATGTGAAAGATGCGTTTTTACAGAGGTTTCGTTTGAAGAAGAACCCTACCAAAATCTTTGATTATCGGCAAAATAATCGATAGAAACCACACCAGAGTGTTCAGGAGTATGCAACACTGTTTAGATTTCACGTAAGGAAGCTGCCTCCGACACATGCCAACGTGCCAATTGATGTCATAACACAATGGTTTATTAATAGTTTGAATCCACAGTTACGACAAATCATGATCGTTCGCTGTGTGGCCGGAATGACATTGGACGTAGTAATTGTGATAGCCTTGCAGTTGGAGCATAAAGTTGGAGGCTTTACGGAGGACCTGGAATGGGTGAAAGCGAGTAAGAATGTAGTTGATGATCCGTCCAAATAGGTGTATTGTACTAAATGTAAGAGTCTAGGTCATAGCAATACGACATGTGCCCTCAACCAGATGTACTGTGCCATTTGTAATACGACGGGTCACTTAACGGAAACTTGTGCATACAATACAAAGGTGCAGGGTAGAGC
Organism: Ceratopteris richardii; assembly: GCA_020310875.1. NCBI lineage: Eukaryota > Viridiplantae > Streptophyta > Polypodiopsida > Polypodiales > Pteridaceae > Ceratopteris > Ceratopteris richardii. Next base: position 125,097,986 of record CM035422.1, on the reverse strand, counting down.
GGCCGTAACGCTATAATACAGGAACCATATCAGCCAGCCACCCTTATGTACGACCACAATTGTGAACCAACTAGCAGCAGGGATATAGAAATTATCGGGGTCAGCGTAATCACAATTTCAGTCAAAATTGATGGCAGGCAGGCACATTGGCTGAAGGTACCTCTCTTCCACCCCCTCAGTGCCATTTTTGTGGTGAGGTTAGGCATATCCGTCGATTTTTCAAGGAAGGAGAAAAATACGACAAAAGAAAGAAGGAACAACAAAATCCGATGACCAACATGGTTTATATTTCCCCAGTTGAGTCCCAAGCAACCGTAGTTCAGACAAGATCAGGTAAACAATTGCAACCAATAGCTGAAGTTTTTGAACCTGGAATTCGTGAGCAGCAGCGGATGTTTGCAAAGGCTAGTCAATGGACAGCTAAGGAGCCAACTGTGTTCCCCGATCCAATTCCAGTAACACACGTTCCCCTCCACAGGTGACTCGAATGAGCAGAATTCTACCCCTACAACATTAGCATCATCACCAGAATCGTGATAACCACGGCCCAAATAGATCAGGTATGGGACATCCTATCTAAGGCTTCAATCACACTCCCTTTGGGACAGTTGCTCGCCTTAGTGCCAGGAGTAAGACAACAATTCCAATAGCAGGTTAGCCCCCGACCTTTTTGTACCCCGACGACTACGACCATACAATTGGAGATTGATTCTACGGTGGATCATTCAGTCCCATTAATCACTGTTTGGTATAAAAACCAGAAGATTATCCAAGTTTTAATTGATGGCGGGTCTGGTGTAAATATAGCAATAGCTGCACTCTACAAGAAATTAGTTTGGAACCAAATTGAACCTGTGTAGTTCTTTGTGAGAATGGCAGACCAATCTAGAGTCCATCCGATGGGCTTAGTACGTAACATCTCGATTACTCTACAGGGAACCACATTTAACATGACTTTTGTAGTCTTGGAGTTACCTGAATCTAGCCTCGACTACAACTTACTTTTCGGTCGTCCATGGCTCAAGCAAGCCAAAGTTGTGCAGGATTGGTCAGCTCAAGAGTTAATTTTCAAAGACAATCGATGAAAATATGTAGTTAAATTGGATGCTATGCAACCTTGTGATCTTCATGCACAACCCTATGTAGCGGAGCGAGCCCATATGTTGGATGGGCTATCAAATGATGAGAAAGAGGCTTTCCTCAAGACGAATAAGCATCTCATCTCATTGGGTACTGTAGATCTACAGTCGGTAGTAGATACCTGGAGTCTGGCAGCTTGTACGGTCGTCCCAATGACCAGAGAAGCACAACCAGATGATGATATACCTATGGATGCAATGACTTTACAACAACTCTTGCAGCCAGTTGATGATTTAGTGAAGCCACGACAATTTTATGTACCAGAGGATCAGTTGGTAACGTATAACTTGGGCGATACGGTTAATCCGAGACTAGTTAAAACGAAGGCAGGCTTAGCAGCGAAGTTTCAAGAAGATTTGGTGCAACTCCTGCGTGAGTTCGCAGATGTCTTTGCTTGGGATTTCAAGGACATGAAGGGTCTTGACCCAAGAATTTATCAACACCGGGTAGTGCTGAAGCCAGATGCGCGACCCTTCAAACAAGCCAGCTACCGGATAAATCCGCATTATGCAGCACAAGTGAAAGCCAAGTTAGATCGCCTCCTAAAGGTTGGATTCATTGTTCCCATCGAACATGCAGAGTGGATCTCCCCTATAGTGATCGTGCCGAAGAAAAATAAATAGTTGTGCATCTGTGTTGATTCCCGGAAACTTAACGCAACCACCGTACAGGATCCGTTTCCTCTCCCCTTCCTCGATACAATGCTTGATAGGGTAGCCGGTCATGAAATATATTCTTTTTTGGATGGCTACAGTGGATATAATCAAGTAAAGATGGCCGAACAGGATATACCGAAGACAGCCCTCATTACTAATTGGGGTGTCTATGCTTGCACCGTAATGTGGTTTGGTTTACGGAATGCCCCGAGTACATTCCAAAGATGTATGCAGGAAGCCTTTTCACCTTACTTGACCACATTTATGCAAGTATATTTGGATGATTTTTCTTTATTTGGAGCCACTTCAGCGCACCTGTATCATTTATGGTGCTGCTTTGAAAAATGTCGAGAGTATCAATTATGCTTGAATCCTACCAAATCAGTTTTTGCGGTCTCCTGTGGTAAACTGCTTGGTCATATCATTTCTAAACACGGCATACAGGTGGATCCGGATAAAGTAGCTGCCGTGTTGGAGGCACCAGTTCCAAAGATGCCAAAAGAAGTGATGAGGTTCCTTGGCCAAATACGGTGGCATGGCAGACATTTACGGTGGCTAGCTCATTTAGAAACCCCACTTAACCGCCTTATGACCAATCCTCCATGGAAGTATGAATGGACTAACGAGTGTTAGGTGGACTTTGATCGTCTGAAAGTGTTGTTGATGCAGGCACTAATCCTGGAGCCACCGGATTAGGAGCAACCATTCCATGTCTTTGTGGATGCGTCAGACATAGCCATTGGCAGTATACTAATGCAACACACAAATAAATGGTTTCGGTCGGTGTAGTATGCAAGCCGTAAACTCGCTCCTGCAAAAAGGAATTATTCGGTGACTGAACGAGAGTGCCTCGGTTTAGTATATTCTGTGAAGAAGTTTTGACACTACTTGCTAGGCCGCAAATTTACTTTTCATGTGGATCATGCTGCATTGGTGTACTTGATGTGCCAACAACATTTAGGTGGAAGATTTTCACGATGGGTTCTAGTGCTCCAAGAGTTTGATTATGAAGTGATTCATCGATCGGGCACCGCACATGTCTTGGCGGATTTCTTATCTCGACTGGATTCTGGTGAGTCCCTGGTAGGTGTTGATGACACAACTCCATCTATTTACGTTACAGAGACAACTTCTGAAGACTCTGCAGAACCTCCTGTTGCTCCTACATATTATGATATGTTAAGGACTTTCCTTATTGATGGTTGTCTACCACCTAATACTCCTATTGATTTACGCCGCAAAATTGCAATTTACAGTCGCAGATTCCAGTTGATAGTGGTTCAGTTGTTTTACTTAGATCATACTGGTGTTTTACTTCACTGCATTCCTCCTCATGAAGCAGAATCAGCTATCACTATGGCTCATTCATTACCCTCGCGAGGACACTTCGTAGCTGATCTTACTCACCGGAAAATTCTGCAAATTGGGCTATGGTGGCCTACAATGTACAGAGATGTGGTTCAATTCGTACATCAGTGTGATGTCTGTCAACGGTCTGGGCAGCCCTTGCAGAAACACTTTTTCCCCCTTCAACCTGTCTTACCTTTGGAACCCTTTCAGAAGTGGGGTCTAGATTTTATTGGTCCAATAACACCACCAGCGACCCTCACCAACAACCGCTATATCTTGACTTGTACAGATTATGCCACTAGGTGGGCGGAGGCTTGAGCATTACGGTCTGCCACCGCCGTTTCGGTGGCCAAATGCTTGATGAAGGACGTCTTTCCTTGATATGGTTTGCCTTTGGAAATTGTCACGGATCAAGGTACTCATTTTGCAAACACCGTAATGCGAGTCTTCACTTAAACTTTTTGGATTGTACACAAATTTAGCTCACCATACTATCCGTGTGCCAATGGACTCGCTGAGAGTACCAATAAGACTTTGCTGAATATATTGCGCAAATTGATCCTGGAATGTCCAAAGCGCTAGGACCAACTACTACCTGCGGTTTTGTGGGCTTACCGGACCACCTACAAGGTGGCAACTAGATCAACTCCGTTCAAGATTGCTTATGGATTGGAAGCTATTGCATCGATGGAAGTAGTAGTGTCCAGCTTACGAGTCACCTTATCTGAGAAATTGATTCTAGAAGAGTCTTTTCTATTTCAGTTGGATATGCTTCAAAACCCCTGTCTTTACGGTGGATCAGCTTGTTTTATTCTATAATGCGAAAGCCAATAGATCTGTGGATAAATTTAAATTACGGTGGTTCGGCCCTTACCGGATTACTGAGCAAGTGGGACCCACTACTTTTCGGTTGGCAACCTTAACCGGAGTTCCCCTTCCCAAAGTGATTAATGGTTCTAAGCTTCACCCATATCAACCACCAGCCGATAACTGATGACGTGTACTTCACCTTTTAGAGTTGCTCTTGTTTATCTTTTCCTCCTCGTATTTCGATTGACCACAGACTATAATCTCCTCGTTTTGATATCTAAATATGATTAATCGCCACCCTGTGTTACTACTTCTGCTTCTGCATGCATGTCGTAATTATGAAGGATATCTATCCAATACTGCACGATGATTAGGGTTTTCGACCGCCTAATGTTGCTCGTGCTTCTACTCAATCTTGTTTCTTTTATTGATAATCGCTATTGTGTTTGTGTGATTGTGTGTTCTTTATCTTCTGTGTTCCTGTGTTTGTGTGTGCTTACTTGTGCACCATGGAAGCTCTCGTGAATGTCGCAATCTTCCATGCAGGTCTCACTCCTGAAGTGAGTGAGTATTTGCACACTCGTGGTTTGTTGGGCTTCGCTGAATTGCCTTGGCATTCAGTGGAGTGTCAACCATTCCATGCGCAGATCATCTCTGCCATCGCCGCCACACCTACTACAGAGTAGAGTTGGCCCATAACATGTTTACCATCCCGCATCGTTATTACTTTAGCTTCATTTGCTGAAGCTTTTCGACTTCCTCGGGAGGGATTGGAGAATGGTTACCTCCTTCCTCTTACCACAATGACTAAATTATTTCCCAGGCACTCATCTAATGAGTTTGCCATTCTGTGTAGACCTAAACCAGAGCGCACAACTCTGCAGTTCTTAGTAGCCACCTTGAATCTCCAGAAATGAACCTATGGTATTGCTCGACCATTTTATTCAATGATCGACACCGCTTCCCATGACCCTATTAATTTTGCATCCTTTTATTTCCGGCACATTCATCGTGAATGCGTATCAGTTATCAAGCAAGTCACTAAGGGTGACCTTCCTCATTCTCCTCTACCTCATATCCTCACCTTCCTTTTTCCGACGATCGAAGCCACGCAACCTCCTCCAAACGCCCCCTTCTTGTTACATGAAGAATCTACCCAAATGCTCGAGGACAAAGATGATGACGATGAGGATATATTTCAACTCCTTCGTCGGAAACGCAGACGCATAAGTCCTTCTAGGAGCCAAGTGCAGGGATCAATTGTTGTTCATGAAGAAGAAGTCTTCCACGACACTACTACATCCATTCATGCCGATTCTTCCGTTCCTTCTTCTCCAATTAAACAACACGAAAAAGGTGGCCACATGGAAGACTCTGATGAAGTTTCTTCTTGGGCAGATTCTCATCAGTAGAATCAAGAAGCTCTGAACAAAATTGTTGTAGACATCATTACCGAAGTGATTGCCATTGCTGACGCAGTGATCGACAAGGCTGAGGCAATGAAGCAAAATACAATCGGCATTATCTTGATGCTGAATACCCTTATCCCACTTCCTCCACCAATGCACCCCGTTGAGCCCGTTGTTCCAATTGAGCCTGTTGTTCCCGACGCACCCATTACTCCCACATCTTCTCTCGATTACTCTCCACCACCCTCTCCTCACCTATTATCAGCTTCTTCGTCCCAACCACTTCTTGTTCTTCCTCCTACGCCTATGATGTTCAATGAACTGGAGTCTATGAGTCAACTCTTGATTCAGTTTTCTCAGTAGTTATCTATTCAATTGAAGCTGGCAACCGATAATATTCGACACGAATTGCAGCACAAAGTGGATATCTTAGAAGCAGATATTGCTCTGTTGTAGGAAGAAGCAAATGCAGTAAAGGCAAAGAATCATTCTCTGTAGGTGCAGCTTGAACAACCTCAAGCCAGGATAGCACAGCAAGACACCTTGATTGCCCAACGAGATGTTGCCCTTGCAGGGTTAAAAGCCAAAGACACTCTTTTAGCCGCTCGAGATGAAGAAGTTGAACAATTGAAAAAATTGATGCAGGACAAGGACGATGCTCGGGTTGCTCTCGGAAATTTGCTGGAAGAAACTCGTGCCGAGCTTGATGAGGTTGTGCAGAAAGCACAAGAAATGGCAGATCTGGCTATGTAGAACACTGCGGAGTTGAAGCAGGTGTCTGAAGAGCTGTTTCAAAAGGGTCGCGAATTAGAAGCAGAGATTGGCAGGACGATTCAGTTAAAGAAAGAATTAGCAAGAATCATCAAAGAAAGGGATGCATATTATAAAACTATTCAATATCAAGCTTAGGAGCTGGAACGCAAGGAAAAAGAGCTAGGTGCTCAAGTAGAGAGATTGTCTAGAGTAGATGCTCAAATTGCAGATATGAGATTGAGCAGAGATGCAACCATTGCCAATGATTTTTATTTGCAAGAAGCCTTTTTGTAGACACATTACGATGCTCTAATGAGTCAGGTCATTGCGGCGAGTTCAGTACGAACTGACACACAATTGGTGGAGCTGGAAACCTTAAAGATGATGCTAGATTCATTAAAGCAGAAAATAACTAGGACTTTCAAATTAGCTAGAACTCTGTACATACAAGGCATCGTAGATGAGCCTTAAGTTTACTTTCTTTGCGGGTTCGAGTCCACCGTGCGTGCGAGTGTTAGGCCATCGGATTGGCACAATGTAATTTTATATTTTCATATACCGCACGCACCGAAAGGGCGTAGCGAAGCGATGTAACCTTTTTACCCATTAATGAAGATACATTACGTTGTTCTCTAGTGGTAGAGGAGACGGGATCGCCATACTATCTATCTGGGCGATTGCGCTGGAGACGTCGTAGTGCAGAATTTGCAGATATTTGGAGTACTGTTAAGTCTGTTCTTATTGAATTTCCATAATTTACTATTAACACAGTAATGCTCTTTTGACATCAATAAGTCTGTTTGACTGTATGATTGATAAATTGTGCGATAACCTACTGTATGAGGATACCGTAATCGAAGGATTATAATTGTGTAACAGAAGTATTGCCTTGACGTATAATTACTGTTTGATTAACTGGTTTATTGGGAAAATTAAGTCAAGGGCCTCTGCATTGTCAGACTCCTACCATCCCCAAGAACCCAAAAAGAGATTAAAAGTGGATGTGACGGAAGTCCCTTTTAACAAAGTTTAAGTACTATTTCTTGATAATGAGAAATATATCGAGAGGGGACATCCTCTCGGAACGATTGTGTCCCATTCTTCCTAGTTACGCTCGTCCTCATTTTTTGGTAATAATATTTTTTGAAGAATTCTTCAAATTGATTCCCAATTTTTGGGATTCTTTGAGCATCTTTTAAGCTCATCCACCATTTATAAGCCTTACGTCCAAGTGATAAACTTGTTTCTAAGACTTGATAGGCTTCAGGGGTTTTTTTTAACTGATGCAAGTCTTGCCATTTCTCAAACAATTTTAGGAGTGCATCTTTGATTTGGTCTTTATCTTCCCCTGAAAATTGAGGTGGTTTTAAATCTTTTGCAAATGAAAAGCTTCTAGACTTAATGGCAATATGAGGAGGATTTACTTCATCATTCTTATTTTTTTAAAGGTAAGTTACTATGAACTGGTAAAGGGGCGTCTGTTCCTTTACTAGATGATGGATTCCTTGGTCGTATGGACAAGGAACCCATTTGGGCAGGTAAGGGTAAAGACAAACAAAGTGTATTCAGAATTTGTTCCATCTTCCCTTTAACTTCATTAATTGAAGTATGAAGGGTACCCATCTCATTTTGAATTTCCATAATGATGAACATATCCGCTTGGATATGGTTCATTTTTTTCTCCAATCCATTCTATTATTTATAAATATTTACTTCCTGCCTTTCCTGTTGGCCTATCTGCGGAAGACCCAAAGTGTAATCTAACTGTCTACCCCCTTTCTATGGTGCATAATCCTCTTCCTGCCTAGGTATGTCTAATAACATGTTACAAGCGTAAGAATCCCCCATAATTCAGTGAATACTTCGGAATCAACTAGAAATAAGAAAATGTCATTTCTAATACAGAAGGAAAATAGATGAAGATTAAATTGAGCAATTCCTCGATTATTTCTCTGATATTTGCTTCTACTTGTAGGTCCGCTTGGGCTGCCTTGGATGATTCGTTGCTTTTTTCGCCTTGGATGAGTCTCCTCTTACACTTCACACTTCAAATCTCCTTCATATTTCATGCTTTGAATTGCTCTTGGAAAAACTTTAATACGTCCTCCTCCTTACTTAGAGCTCGGCGACGTCGTAGGCACATGGTCTTCTTTGGGGGTTCAGGAGGTAGAGCGTGTAGCTTTCTTTGGGGCTCCAAGAATTTTCTAGGTGATGATCTCACGGGAAATCGAGCTCACGGTGCTAATATTGTGGACTACTCTTCATAGGCGCTATGATTTCTCGGACGATGCATAGATGGGCTTCCTAGGGGGGCCTATTATCCCATATGTGGAGAGAATAGCAACAAACTTTAGTTTATATAGTCGAATGTCTCTCCTGTTTCGTTATTTCTTGAAGAGAATACTTCTCTATGCTCTGTTAGTCGTCCTTCGAGTGGGGAGAACACCTTCTGGTCGTTCGTGGGCTGGGGTTCATACCCTCTAGTCATCCATTGGCTGGGGATTCTCTTTTGGTTGCTGATTGACTAGGGGCGACCTCCTTTGCCTGTCGCTTGGCTGGGGGTTCTCTCTAGCTGTCGGTCGGCTGGAGGGGCCTCTTTCTTCAATTAATGCTACTTATTAAAGTAGCAGATACTTTGAACGTACTGTGGCTATAAGTAGCGAACACACAAAAGGCTGCTACAAGATGGAGAAAACGTTGTACTAGAGGTGAGAGAGGAGATTAGCAATGCTCTCTAGTTCAAAGTTCGATGGCTTACTCCTCGGTCGGCCATCAAATGGTTGAAAGGAGCCGCTTTGAGGCCAATAAAGGGGGTTCATGTGCTCTTCTCTTTTAATTTTGCCAAAAAAAAAAGATCTCCATGGGAGTGCACTTCCCAAGAAGGGTAAATGCGGCGGGGTGAAAAAGAAATCACGTAGGGATTCTAGAAAACATAGAGTTTTTCCATAGCTTCAAAAAGAGGATGTGCACAAAAATCAAGCAGTACTACAAGTACTTGCAAATGAAAAAGAACTTGGCTCTGATACTACTCTTTTGAAATAAGCTTCTTCCTAGAGTATAGCATCCACTAGAGAGTGAGTGAGTACGTCTCCACCCATCCAACTCCACTCATAAATATACCAAAGGTCTAAGGGGTGCATGTCTTAATTTTTATCCATGTGTCCTTCCAAGTGTCCATGTGGACACCTTCCAAAGAAAATCACATTCCTTCTATTTCAATTGAAGCCTTCCCTTCATGTATGAGTCAAGGTGTCCTTTGGGAGAAGCTTCTCCTAAGAATAAGGTATCTTCTACCATAGGATAATTATTTCTAATGTAAAGAACCCTTCAATTGAGACTTCCATTGAAATAAAACCTCAAGGTTTAAAACCAAGAAACACAAGTTCCTTCTTGGAGGGTCCAACCCATTAATTTAAACCAAGGATTCCCTATTATTTGAGGGTCTAATCCAAGGTTTATAGAACACACACAGAGAGATAGAGAGAGAGAGAGAGTAGATCATGTTGTCCCTAGTTTTTTTGGAGACTGCTCTAGTTTCCCGACAAACAGATGATGTGCACATGCTAGAGAGAGACTAAGAGAGAGATATATTCTAGCTTTTTTGGGGTGCTATAGACATGCAAACAAAGAATAGAGAAGACTTATATGGCTGCACAAGCACGGTAGAAAGAGAGAGAGAGAGAGAGAGAGAGAGAGAGAGAGAAAGAGACATGTTCTGTCTCACACACATACATTCATGGATGCAATCATGCATACATACATGCACATTCACTAATCCTACATGGAGAGAGAGAGAGCAACGTAGTAATTCCCTGATTTGAAGCGTAGATCTCTCAAATCTTTTCAACTAGATTTCTCTACAGAATACGATGTGATTCAATTGTCTTACAAGATTGATTTAGAACTTGAAAATTATCTTAAAACTCTTACGTATATTTATATAACTTTTATAGGATTACTTTGTCCATTTAAGCTTCTGATTCATCTTTATATTCATGAATGTTATCACCCCATCCAAGAAAAAAGTATTAAGTGCCCCAGCTCGAAGACTCCCCAATAACATTCCTCTAGACCAATTGTCAATTCATACTTTTATTTCAATGAATTTATTATCTAGACTTGTGAATAATCAATTTACAATCATAAATGCTCCCACCTCATCCAAGAAAAAGTTTTACCTAGTCTATATCCAAGACTACCCAATGACATATCTCTAGACCAATCATCAATTCATACCTTTATTTATATGTATTTGTTGCCTATGCATGTAAATAATCTCCTTGATGAAGAAATATTAGATGAAGAAATGCTAGTAGAAGAAAAAATAGTCAACTATGTCATTTCGAAAACTTTATTTCCTATGGAACAAATTTAAGTTCATTCTTTTTATGCATATAACTTAATTGCCTTTATCATACGCATTCCATGGCATAGACCACTAGAATATATACAAACATGTCACTCAACATTGTGTCCACCTCTTACATCCTAAAATGAAAAGATAAGCACCCCACATGAAGTCACATAGTGAGACCCATTGACAAGTAAGAATTAATCCACCCACTCGTCTCCATTCATGCGCCGACATCTTTATTTTTAATGAAACAAGGTTCAGATGTAGCCTACTCTCCTGGACTTGTATTAAATAAAGGAAAAGGAAAGTACAAGTGAAGGGGACTAGTGGCCACGTGACCTCCCAAGTCCCACAAAGTGGGGATAGATCTTAAAACGTTTAGATGGCACTATAAATAAGGTTAAACACCCTCTCATCACCCTCATGTGGGGCCCAATTGGGTTTAAACTTGTTGTGAATTAGGAGGAGCACTTTATGATGCCTACAAGAGAGGGAGGGGGGAGGATTTCTTTTAGTTGGCGATTCTCTCACCGAGGAGGAAGAAGGATTTCTCAATCAACCACTCTTTGGGGAAGTCACCAAAGTCATCTCCCTAGTGCAAGCGTTGTTACTGGTCCATTGAATATGTTGGCCACATCTTCTTTACTTGTCCCAACTCTAAGAGGATTTGGCAGATTCTGAGAAAGAAAATTAGATTGCAGAAGAATATCAGCTTGAAACAAGCTCTGCTGGGTGAAGTGATTGGTTGCTTGGGGGCCCTCTGGAATGCCATCGAAGGGGAGGTCCTTTGGAAGATCGTGCGGGAAAGATGTGCTTTAATCCCAACATCTTGGTGAACGTGACCTAAAACATGACAACTCTCTCCTTAGGCTTCTTAGACGTGATTCATCCTGATTGAATTTTAATCTTTGCATTCTTCTTGGCTTGTAGGTGTATCAAGAAAGGAGACAAGCCGACCACAACGACGAGCCAAACCCTTGTTGTCCTAGATCCTTTTCCCTGGTTATTGAGGGTTATTGACTAGGGAATTGAGCACCTCCAACAACAAAAGGAGTGTTGAAAAAGGAGGAGTCACGACACTTCTTTCCCACCTATTGACATAAAGAAAGTTTGCCATTGCACAATTCTCTTATAGGTTTTCGTACTTAAGATTAATGTATGAAACTTTGTAAATGTAATATGACCATGTACATTAAAGCCTCAACATCAAAAAACCTAAGGTAAAGGTTTTTCAAGATTTTTCAATTCAACATAAACAAAGTAAAGGACATATCACCTAGATTTGCAAATTTTTTGCATAAAATACAAAAAAAAGGAATTGTTTTCATCTCACGTGCACTAAAAAAAGATAGTTATTGTATGCACAATAGGTTGTAAGAATCTTTTCTTTTTTATTTACACAAACCCATAAAAAGAATGCTTTGTAGTTTGCATGACAAATCATTTCGTGTGAACTAGAAACACTTTCACTTGCATTAAGAAACTAATTCCTCTACTGGTTTATTTGTTGCTACTTTCTTCTTTTTATTGCTATTTAAAACCTCTAAACAAATTAGAAAACTTTCAAAAATAATAGAAACAAACAAGTTTGTATTTAACTAAAGTGAAACACAAAGAAAACTCAAGAATTATAAAGTCTACGAGCAAGAAAAATGAATTCTCAGAGGGAAGAATTAATAAAAAACAAAGATGAAAAAAATCAAAGAAAAATAAGAGAGAAGATACGTCTAAAAACAACTTTTGTTAAGTTCTATTAAGTTTTGATCTCTTGGCTTACCCATATAGTGATATTTTTAGGCAATTCAGAGATGTTTTAGAACCTTTCCTTCACTCTAGACGATATCAAGAATGTAAAATGGAAGAGGTAATTAAAAATATGATCATTGAGAAGAAAGGTGCACAAAGAGTGTAGTCAATCTTGCATGAAAAAGGCAAATTCTGTATTCTCAATATTACGGAATACTTGGATGCATTTGAGGAGCCAGCATAGGTCCAAGGATTACTCGGTGATGTACTAGTGTAGTTGTTCTCATTTAGGGAATGTGTTGAGCAAAGAACTGTTGGAGTGTTAATTTATTAATTTATTAATGTGTTTTGGTGTTAATATTGATGTAGTAGTTGAAGGTTTGTGAGGGCATGAAAGGCGTGAAAGGACGGGCATCAATAATCCAATTTATAATTTATATAGTTTGTAAATAAACCCACATAGAGGGTTTTAGATTTAAAAATAGTTAGTAAAGTAGTGGTAAGAATAAGGGTCACTATAGACCACAATTTCTTTTATTAAAAGCAAAGGCTTTGTACATTAGTAATAATTGATAGTTAGTAATATATGTTTTTCTTATTGAAGTATTTAGAGACTATGTCAGCACCTCATAAATAATTTTAATAATTTAATGCCTCCATGAATATTTCCATGCATGTGATTTCACATGGAGCATGTTTATTTTTGTTTAGTGATGGAACATGTGATAGACCATCCATGTTTATTTTTATTATATCAAATGAGGTCAGTTGTTTTTCGACTAAAGGGCATGTTAATGAATTATGGAATGTGCTAAACAAGGAATTGTGTGAGTGTTAATTTATTAATGTATTAATGTGCTTTGGTGTTTTTTTTATATAGCATCTAAAGGTTCGTGACGGCGTGAAAGGATTGATATTAATAATACGATTTATAATTTATATAGTCTATAAATAAAGCCGCGTAGAGGGTTTTCTATTTTTAGAAATAGTTAGTAAAGTAGTAGTTAGAATAAGGGTCGTTGTAGACTGCAATTTCTATTATTAAAAGCAAAGGCTCTCTACAAACGAGACCAACTTTTACTTAAATGCATGCTTTTTGAGGCCGCTCTTATGTAACCACTGTTTTGACATAATAAAAAAATTCTATAAACACATGCGCTCTGTGGACTATCAAAAACAGAGTGCATGGGGGGAGATTGCACCCAATACTATGTTCTGTCTTATCTCCTGTTGTGTCTATTTTTCTATGTGTTTTCAACATTCATTACCTCTTTGTGCACATGAGTTAAGATCATGATAATAGATGTTATGAATTATGGGACTATGTTGAAGAAGGAATTGTTGAAGTGTTAATTTATGTATTAATGTGTTTTGGTGTTTCTATGTTGTTTTTCCATCATTCATGATATAAAATATGCTCGAAATATTCTAATTTAGTTTCAGAAGTGCAACTAAATTAAGCTCCTAAATACTAAATTCTATGTGTAAATGCATCATATATAATCAAAGAAAAATTAGACTAGTTAAAAGATTGTTGTTGCTGACATGGTCGCTTCCAAGAGATCATTTTGATAAGCGATTGGTACTCTTTCTCTGCATCATGAGCAAAGGAAATAGCTTCATGAAGTGATGTAGGTTGGTATGAGTGAAGCTTTGCTTGAATCTCCTTCTCTAAACCATCATCATACTTTTTCTTCATAGTATCATTGGAAACATTTTCAAGCAAACGAAGAAATACTAGGTATTGGTAGAACTGGTCTATATAGGTTGTAAAGATTTTCTTGAAAATCCTTCCATTCATTTGGACAATCTGCACTATGACAAAGGTCATTCCACCAAAGTTGAGCTTTTCCTACTACATAGTTAGTGGTAAATTTGACTTTTTTACTTTCAACATATGTCTCATCATTATAAAAATCATCATAGTGTGATAACCATGAAAGAACTAAAGGGCTATCCTTACGGACATGAAATTGTAGAAATTGGTAACTCTAAATACCAATCTTGGAATGCATGCCATCTAATTGGGCAGAGGCAATAGTTTTTACCACCCTTGTAAGGTTATCTTCATCAGATTGCATCTTCTATAGTACATCCTGTTGTCAGATCTCATCTTAAGTGCCTCAAAGTTCATGCCATAAGAGCTCAAGCTGTTGCTCGAATGTTATCTTGGGTAGAGGTGACTCACTAAAATCCTCCATGGTATTTCTAGGATCCATGGGTATGTAGAGAATAAAACCCTCTTGCTAGATATGTAAAACAAATTTTGAGATTGCTTGAATTAAAATGTAAAAGGAAGGGTTGTTCTTGGGAATTGAAAAAGTAAGAAAGAGATGGAAGTTGTGTTAAATATAAGAAAAGATAACTAGAGTGACAACACAAAGAGATAGTGTAGTGGTAAAACACTTCGCTTATGATAGTGAGGTTTTGGTTTAAATCCTCCCTCGTTGGTGAATTATAAACTCCTTATCCGACTCATAAATGAAAATTGGTTCAGGCATAGCCAAGGGCTACCAACCGGAGCCAAGAGGGGCAAAGATGTCAAAGTAATGCCTTAGTTATGCCTAAGTTCTATGCCTTAGTTGATACCAAGGTATAAATGTAGGTGTAAACATAGGTTCTAGTTCTGGTTCTAGAGTTGGAACAAAAATAGAAAAAAGAACTAAAATCAAAATCAAAATCCAAATCAAAAACAAAAAACAAAACCAGAACTAGAATTAGAATCGAAATCAGAATCAGAATCGAAATTAGATTGCGAACAGAGGCCAAAAGGAACAAAAATAGACCCCTCCATAGTGATGCCTCGAGAGCTCGTATACCATTATTATCAGGATCTTAACTCAGGTGCACATAGAGGTTATGAATGCTAAAAACACACAGAAAAATAGAAACACCACGAGATGAAATAGAATGCAATATTGGGTGCTATCTCCCCCCATCCACTTTATTTCTGATAGTCCACAAAGTGTATGTTTTATAGGATTTTTTGATTATGTTGAAATAGTGGTTATATGAGAGCGCCTTCAAAAAGCATGTGTGAAATTAAACATTGGTCTCTTTTGTAGAGAGCTTTTTCTTTTAATAATAGAAATTGTGGTCTACAACGACCCGTATTCTGATCACTACTTTACTAATCATTTCTAAAACTAGAACCCTCTATGCGAGTTTATTTACACACTATGTAAATTATAAATCCGATTATTGATGTCTATCCTTTCACGCCTTTCATGCACTCATGAACCTTCAACTGCTATATCAAATAAAAAAAATCAAAACACATTAATACATTAATAAATTAGCAATCCAATAATTCCATGTTCAACACATTCCATAATTCATAACAGTAGTATTTCAAACAAGTTATCTCTGGATCTATTATAGAAAGTATCCATGAACATGCAAATTTAACTTTGACTAACTTCCTAAAAGAACTTCATAAGATGTTCTTTCTTGAATACTTTAGTCATCATAGTTAGGAACCTTAATTAAGACGGGTTAACTCCCCAAAATATAGCTAGTCTCTAATTCACATGCATGGTGATATTATGAGACAATTTTCTCAGCTTTCTGAAGCTTACAAAAATGCATTAAACCCCGATCTTATTATCCATTTCTTGAAGATTTTAAGTTGAGAGAATAGAATCGAGGTAGAAAGTAGAATTGAAGAACCTAGTAAAAGATACGGGTTGATAGATGAGATGAAACTCGTTTAATGGGAAATAGATTTCGTTGCTCAAATGAGCCAACATCAATCGGTATTGTATGACTTGCTAGCTTCTTCTTATCCTAGATAGTTACCAATGATAGGGCATTCCAACATGCCCATACCTCCAACTATGACCATGGAAAATGTTGCGATTGCCCCTAAAACTCCAAAAGAATTTCAGCTCGATAATTTATGCAAGTGAATCGAGAACGTGATGCACATGCAAACATTTATTTCTAAAGAGGTTGCACATTTAAATAACAATTTTTTTTCCATGAGCTTGCACGAGCTTGGGGCCAATAGTAGTGTTCCTCTGCCAATGTAGCCTATAATGCAACAATTTACTCCTCCTCCTTATACAATTTTCCAACCAACTCCTTCTACTTAGACAGTTTCTCAGCTAGCTTTTCAAAGAAATACAAAAAAATAGAGGAATGGGTAGAAACAATGTGTCTGGTGTGAGAGTCAAGATCATGCTACTTATGCATGTCAAGAAATAGAACAAGCTAAAGATAATCACCTTGTGGTTGAAATTGATAGAAAATTATGTGATTTTAGAACATGACATCCTTTGGCCATCAATTGGGGCAAAGAAGGTATGAAAAACCTATATGAAAAATTAACTATCTTGAATACATCTGCTAGTACTTCGGCACCTATATTGGATCAATTAGAAGAAAGGGCTCCGTCAGCTGCAAGTCAAAGTTCCTATTCTATTGAGACATTAGTAAGAGCTAGGGATGATATTATGCATAAAACTCCATAGCAATCTGCTATTGATAAGGCCTCCGTGTATTCTCACATTGCCAATGTTTTAGAGAAATGGAGATGGGACGATATGCATGATGAAATAGACGAGAATGATAGAAGAGTAACTCAAAGATTGGCTAGGGAAGATGAAAAGAAAAGTGCAAATAATGAAAGAAAGGTGAAGTTTGAAGATATTGTAGCCCTAACTGAAGAAGAAAAGAGAAAACCTATTAAAAAGGGAACAAAACCAATAAATGAGAACACCCAATCATAGGGAAATCAAAATAATAAAAACCAAAATAGTCAGAAAGAAGAAAAGAACAAGGAGAGGAAAAGGGAAAGAAAAAGTAAGAAAGACATTATAAGCAATAATGATATCCGAATTTGAAAAGAAAAATGGTGCTATAGGAATATTAAATGATATATTAATAAAGAGTTAGGTTATTATGTCCCTTGAACAAGTGTTTTCTTTTGCAAAACCCAAGTTCAAGGATAATTTAATAAGACTTGTAAGAAGAAGATGGTTTTCACTCCCTCAAGATGAGGACGTTTGAGATGTTGTTGAGGAAACCCTTGAGATGAATGAAACAGTCAGGTTAAATGATAGAGATAGTGATGAAGAGGAACATATTAAAACAAGCAAAGTAAACAGATCTTTCTTGGAACAATTCTTCCAGAAGATGAGATGATGAAAGGAGAAAGCCACTTTCATATGACTTTTTCAAAATTTGGATTGGTGACAAAAAAGAATCATGTTTAGCTCTAGCCTTGATTGATTCACGCTCAAAGATAAACATGATATCAAACAAATATTTTGATAAATTCATATGGACCATTGATAAAGACAATGGCTAGAGAATGAGAGCAACTCACAATGGGTCAAGAGTTTTGCTAGGTACATGTGCTCATGTACCTATTATGATAGGAGGTGTCCAAGAGGAGTTTCATTTCTTTCTACAAGATTATTGCTCATATGACATGATACTTAGACAACCATTTATAGCATAGAATGAGAATGGAGATAAAATCTATGAATGATGGGTCCGCATATGCAAGAATTCGCTCTAAATCTCGAATATATTCCTTGCAAGTAATGACAATCTATGCCAATCATTTAAGAAATAGAGAAATGCTATGAAGAAATCCCATTGAATCTTACAATCATGTATGTGAAACTTCACCACTTGTAAAAGCATTTGGGATCTACTATGACTAAAATTTCTGTTAGATTCCACTAGTGAGGGAGACAATAGTGGACAATGGATTGATGTGTCACGTGATTCTTAGTTTATACACATACATCTAGTTTACACCTAATTAAAAAGAAAAAAATTACAAAGAAATATAGGAAAAGAAATGAAAAATACTTCAAATACTTAGGATTGATTTCACCTACAAAAAATATTGAGAGTATAGAAGAACTTGAGAGTGCTCTTCAAGAAAAAATTGATTAAAAAGTTATCATTCTTGACTCTATTAAGGAACATCAGCTCATTCCTAGTTTCTTAATAGAACACAAAGTTCAATTCGGTACTAAATATAAAATCGTAGAAAGAAAGGTAAAACCCATAGCCCAACCATTGCAAAATGATATTCATGAAAAATTCTTGAGAGTATCTGACAATCCTATGTGGAGACAATAAGAGCTTCTAGGGCATCATTTTACTGATGAGATTGTTAAACAGATCAAATTTGGAGAAATATCATTTGTTAGAGAAATCAAGAATTTGTACTTTTTTCGCATGAGATAGGGGGTGTAGATCAAAAACTAGTCTCACCCATGATCATCTTTATAGTGCCACACATACCATGGAATATTCGACCTATTCTAGTCCCAAATGCTCACTTACCTGAGTTGATGAGGCTGTTAAACAAAAAGATATCCATATGAATATTGGAGCCATATTCGGTGCCATATTCGAACATGTGGTTCATGCTGCTAAAGAAGAATGGAAAATTCTGTTTCGTCCAAGATGTAAAGCTTGTAAATAAAGTCACAATCAGAAATGTTGGGATGGGACCTATAGTAGATGAGTTTATTGAAACATTTATTGGACATTCCATCTACTCCATGAGTGATCCATATTCACATAATGATCAATTTTTCAGTGATAATGCCTTTTATCGATGATATTCCGATAAAAAGATATGAGGAAAGAGTGAAATATGAGAGTTTAGATGCTTTTGATTGCAAAACGTTTGTTAGCCACCATAGCTTTGACCATGACAAAATTTTTGAGAAATTCAAAGAGGTAGGGCTAACATTTCCTCTAGAGAAATCTGTGTTTGGAGTTGACAAAGTTCTCATTGTAGGACATTTGTGTGGACATTATGGCTACAAGCCATACACATAGAAAGTCGAGGCCATTGGTAGGATTTTTGGGGTATGCTATAATGTGAGGGAGGTAAGGAGGTTCTTAGGAGCCTGTTTTTTCTACATGATCTGGATTCCTTACATTGTCATGTTGCGAACTCTTTATATGATCTATTGAGAAAGAGAAAGAAGTTTCTTTGGACATAAAAACAATCAATAGTAATGTGTAAACTAAAGAAATTATTGACTGAAGACTTGATTATGAGATGAGTTGATTATTTAGGTCAAAAGCCTATCATTTTGACTATTGACACCAATCATATTGGTATAGGTTGGGGCATGGGTCAAAAATATGATGAAGAGGGGCAAAGATATACAGTTAGCTTTGGTATAAAGACTTTTCATGATACTAAAAGGAATTATCCTTAGTAAGTACTTTGAAAACAAATAATGCATATTTTGCAAGAGCAAATGTGATCGTGGAAACTGTTTGCCTTCCATCAATAGGAATGATTTCTACCTGCTCATCTCTTGACATTGCAATGTCAAGGTGGATTGCAATTATCAAGTTTATTAATCCATCCCTTTTTTCATATTCCTCGAAGACACAATATTGTTGTTGATATTCTCTCACGAGCAAGATTTGATGATGATGAAGAAGAAGCAACAGATCAAGGGATAAACTTGATTAGTTATGATCCATCTACTTTTACCTATGGGTGATTTAGAGATGAAGAATATGAGGGAGAATGTAAAGATATATGTTGTTATGTGAGTAACTTTCAGCTTGTCCCAAGCTTGTTGGCAAATTGATTCAAGTAAATTAGAAAGAATTCTTTTAACTTCTTTATTGATATCTTTGGTGACATGCCCGTAAAGAGTATTAGGATTAAGAAGCTTGCAAGTGGATGTTATGAGAGCCATGCATGGGAGCTTATAGGTGTGTCATGATGGTTCGTGGAAACATATGAAAAATTATGGGAAATCTATTGGTGGCCAACGATAGATGTAAATCTGAAGGAGTTTCTTTGCACATGTGCCACATCTCAATTACATTCCGTGCTCAAACATCGAGATACCTTACACCCAACTTACCAATCTTGTATTCATTGCAAGTGGGTAGTAGACCTTGGGACTATGCCTCAAAGTAGTGAAGGCATGAGATATATATAGTATTTGTGCATGAAGACTTAACAAATTATGTAGAGGATCTTGCACCTTGGTCGAACACTACTTATAATGTGTACCTACTCCTCTTAGAAGACATTATATCCAGATTTCGATATGTGGAGAAAGTAGTAATAGATCAAGGTGAGCTAGATGCTAGAGAGGCAACAATATTTTTTTATCATCATGGAATTCACTTATCTCTCACGATAGCCCATAATCGGGAAGCAAATGGGAAGATTGAGTGAGGTCATCCTTGTTGATATATTTAGGTAGTGATGTGTGTGAACACACTAGGACCACTGGGGTACTTTTTCCCTCTTTAGGAGGTTTTTCTTTCATCTTGTATATACGCCTATTGCCCTAATGGGCTACTTATCTTTGTACATTCTAGTGGTAATACATTCACTATTGTGTGTTAAGCTCCAAGCTTCTTCTTCTTCCTTGTGTTGTTTGCATGCTTACGCAGATGTCTAACTCCAACAATTGGTATCAGAGCGGGTCACTGCTTGATCTAGAGGCATCGTTGACACTTCTTAGGTTGCAGTCTCAGAATCGGTGAATTTTGGTGAGCATAGTCTACATGTTTTCCAGATCAAAACACCTTCGCTTTGTGGTGCCGAAATCATGATATGAGCTCGTTTCTACGTCCGAACGCACTATCATAGTGCTTGTGTAGGATATTTCATCTTTTTGTGCAAAAGGTATATACCAGTTTCGGTTCGCCAGTATAAGCATCTCAAAGTCTGCTACAGGTCTAGCAAAGTTTGTCTAGGTAGTTCTGTTCAACTTTTTGAGATACACTCAATTTTAGTGATCTGCCATGGCTAAAAGCAGTGATGTATTCCATATGTTGGCTGTTGAGGATAATGTGGATGGTAACAACTATCTGTTATGGGCTTATATGATGCAAGATGTATTGATTGCAAAAGGACTGTGGAACATTATGCAAGGTGTTGAAAAACATCCTATCATACCTGCAAGTGTTACAAGTACAGCTACTGAAGCAGATGCAGAAGGTGTCGAAGATGATGATTTTCTGCATATTCCTGTTTGTGCTGCGGTTTTAAGCTAGGAATGAGGCTCGTGTTGCTTATCTCTGAAAACAGGTGGAGAGTGAGCACATGAATGAAGGTGATTCTATGGAAAAATTTCTAACAAAGATCAAAGACTTGAAGGAATAGTTGATTTCTATTGATGAGGTTTTACTAGATAGCTCACTTGTGCAGACCATTCTGAATGGTCTTCCTGATTCATATCAGAGTTTTGCTTCTTCTCTTCAGTTGATGATGAAAGACAATCCAAATGCCTTTTCTTTGAGGATTTAGTCTCTGTTTTGTTGCAGGAAGATCAGTCTAGGGAGAACAAGTCCATTATGCGTGTTGCAGATCCAGCTTTCGTGGCTAGTTAGAAGGGCAAAGGAAAATGGAGCTCTTCAACTAGTAAGCAGAAATCTGATCATTCTGCACAATGGAAGAGGGAAGAAAAAGATGAACAGAAATTAGAAAAGTAGAAATTGTTTTGCAAGTATTATAAAGAAAATAATCATATCATAAAGAACTCTCCAAAACTGGCTGCTAAAGAGGAAAAGAATAAAGAGGTTGGAATGGTTATTGCAGAGCCTCTACAACAAAAGCAGAGTCTGCTAATCTTGTGTAGGAAGACGAATGGGTGTTTAGTATTGTTTGCAGTTTTGACCCATCTTCTCATAAGGAGTGCATGTCTACAGTACACTCAGATGTTTGGTAGTTTGATAGTGGGGCGACCAAACATATTACCTCATAGCATAGTTTCTTTTCTTCACTCGAGCTTGCCCCCAGAGGGAATACTATTACATGCACCAATGACTCCTCTTATCCTGTTATGGGAGTTGGGAAGATCATTTTGACTACAACTGATGGTAGTTCTTTCACTTTGTTAGATGCTTTGTTTGTGCCAAGTATCAAGAAAAATCTGTTATCAATTTCTCCATTAGCCAAGATTAGCTTGGATGTGAAATTTGTTGATGACAAATGTAGAGTTCATGATCCGCCTAATGGTGATGTGATCATTGATTCTGGCATTTTTATGTCATGGGCAGTATAAGCTCATAGTCTATGAAAGATCTAGAAATGATTTGGCATGTGCAATACATGATTGTCAAGCTATGTCAGATGCAAAGCTTTGGCATGCACACTTTGGTCATCTGAATTTTGCTAGTTTGCTATGCCTACAGAAATCTCAAAGGGTATCCTCTAAGTGTCCCAATGGTTCTAGTGTGTTCACACACATCACTAACCTAAATATATGAACAAATCCCCTGTAGGAGTGATGCGATGAACAAGGAGTTGGCACTCATGTATAAGGAAGTACCAAACTATATGGAAATGGGTTGCAAGTGCATAGATGCTCAGAACAATAGTCATATGGCATGTAGGTGTAAAGGCCTCATCAAAATCAATCGCTCTTTCTTGTGCATAATCCTTTGCAAAAAGTCTAGCCATATACCTGTCAATTGTACCATCAGGTTTATGGTTCAGCTTGTATACCCACTGAGTGCCAATGGCCTTCTTGCGAGGAGGCAAGTCACATAAAGAACAAGTACCATTCTTCATTATTGCATCATATTAAGATTGCATAGCAGCCATCCAATTTTTTGAATTTTGTGCTTTATCAAATGAAATTGGCTAAGTCTTATCACAGAGACTAGATGCAGCCATAGCATAGCAATTTGATGCAAAAGAGGCACTATGAGAGCCTGATTGAGTACGATATGATAGAGGTGTATCTAGTTTGCTATCACGCAAGGTTTGCACTAGCCATTTTAGCATAGTTCTTGCGTGCTCAATATTAGCTCTCTCATCAATAGGTGCATCATGTAAATTTTCATAAAAAATGGAATGATCTGCATCATCACATGAAACCTGCAAAGCTTGGGAAGTTCCCTCATTAGGACCAGCACTAGAGTATCCACCTATAAAAAGAGGCCGCAAAGTAACATACATGTCTTTGGAGCTAACCAATGTCTTCCTAGTACATGAAAGGAATGGTTAAATAGCATCTTCCAAAAAATAAAACATCATGGCTATAACCAGAATGCATTTAGTCGGTGGATGATAGAGATGATAGCCTTTTCCTCTTTAGGAGATGTTTTTTCCTTGGCTTGTATATACCCCTATTGCCCTAATAGGCTACTTATCTTTGTACATTCTAGTGGTAATACAGGTAGATGAAGAATCAACAAAAAATTAGTCACGTGAAAGATTCCAATCTAATTTTATTTGTTTTATAAAAATTAAAGAACATACTCATTGCATTTTTGTATGTAATATATATATTAAGATTTATAAAAAATTAAGAGAATTAATTAGGATCAAGTTTCGTGCGATGTATGAAAGACTAGAAATGATATGATTATAATTACTTAGTAGACTCAAAAATTTTGGAAGTGAAAACTTTGGAATGTGATAGCAAACTTAAACTAACTGCATGTATATGTTAATAGATTTGAACACTTAGTGTGTGGGATACTTTGGATCCTATTATTTATTCATTGTGAGATCCTACCTCCATATAGATTATGATTTAGGCAAGTCTTCATACTCAAGCCAGCTATGTATGTGCATGCATAGTCAGTGCACTACGATGGGCTAGTAGGTGGGTTGAACAACCTTGACCGAGTGATCAAGGCCACGAGGTGACACTAGGTTTGTAGTAGGCCTCTCCTATATGGGTAGTTAGAGCCACGCTATCGACAGGGTTTCAAGAAAGGAGGGTGAAGTCAGGGGTAGAGCTTAAAGGTGATTGGTGCCTTTCTTTATCAACACTCAAGGAAAGCATGAGATCGATGAAAGTATGACTTTTCTATATTAGAAGTATTAAATCTAAATTTCAATCAAATTGAACGCCGCCAATCACAAGTTTTCATGACATAACCTCTATACAATTTGATCATCAAAATATTCCAGATTACAATCGATATGCTCATATACTTCTATAAACTTTTACACAACTCCTTTGCTGTACATGCAAGGAAATTCAAACGCTAAGCTTACTACAAATATTGATAGCGTCTACTCTCAATCAACAAATTATTATGTGATCTGATCGCCATGAAATTTTTATGCATCATCATATCAATTCAAAGCCAATTACATTCAGTACGGAACCTGAAGAAACAAATATGCGACAGTAATAATTTAAAGCCCTTTGTTCTACTCATTTAATGAATACACAAAAATTACCATTGTTTTCACGACAGCTTGACATTCCTTCTGAATTACTCTGCATAGCATTCGATCAACCAGCACCTGATTTGTCTTTGTGTAGCCCTCGAACAAGACCTCATCTTTGTTTATCCATAATGTGCAGAGAGCATAGATTAGCCTTCACTCCAATGTAACTGGCGCAAGATAGTTTACTGAAGAACTCAACTTGTAATATCCCGGTTATCTCGACAGATCAACATTGTGCGATCATATGCCTTCTGCCTTGCGCATTTTGCGCACCTCAGACTTGCCTTAGCATAAAGATGGAAACATTAGTCTTCCATCCAATTGATTGTCGTTTCTTTGTCAGTCCTTTTTAGTTTCTACACATGCATGCATCTCTTCCATGCTACTGCTTGTACCCATTTTTACAGAGTTGGAAGAGAATGCGTAGAAGAAAATAGATGCCGGAGGGAATCGGCCAATGGACATGAGGGGTAGCGGCACAACATCGATCACCCTTTCCACAAGAGCGCATCCATGCACGAAACATAGGAGCATTTACTGTACGTAATGTAATTGAACTTACATGCCATCACCTGATCAGTTGCTTTCCTCTTTGGAAAAAAACCTTCCTCTATACAGGAAAATCTCTGACGAACCATCGATTCCATGCCCTCTCAAGACTTATATTTCTGTTTCAGAGGACTCCTCTCAGATTTGTGGAGAAGCTTTTTAGTTACGTTGGAAGTGTTTTGGTTGTGTTTTGGTTGACGATCTTCACATCCATGTATTCCCCTTGTCCCCTTTATCTCTGCTGAATATGAAGAAAAAGAAAAACATCAACGTTCATCATCTCTTGTTAATGTTCACTGCACATATCCATTTACAATATCCATGCTCGGCTGACTCTGAATATCATAGCTATCAGATTAATTATTAATTTCAGCTGCCGAGATTGTCTATCACTTGCATTTTTTTATTGCATCAGATCTATGCACACACAAATAAGGTAGCTAAAGATTACTGATTCCAATGTTTATATGGTAACTCTGCCTTTCCTAAGTTTCGCAACCACACATACGAACTGTTATCACCGGTGAAGATCCGAAAACCTTTTCTGCAATCTTCAATGTAGATATAGATGTCCAATTCATGCGCAATTATCTAAAACTTCTTCCATACATTGTTCCACGGAGAGACCAAATTGAGAGACTGTCTTCCATCGCATAGCCGCCTTTTTCCTTTTCGCGATAGTGCCTCTCCTTCTGTAGAAAAAGGACAGAGAATCCCCAAACTTCCCAAACGTGTTAGGGACAGAAGGCCAAAACCGAAGAAGATCCTCCAGCTGTCGCCTTCCTCAAGGCTGCGATCCCCTGCTAAGTGACAGAGAGGCCCGCTCCACACGCTCCTCCTCTTGAGCATAATCCCCTAACTTTTTTGGCATCTTTCCTCAAATGAAAACTTGCCCCCCTTCATGAGGCGCTCGCTTCAGGCTTTCTAATGTTAGTACTCCAGCTGCAAGATCAGCTACCACTGTTCTAGATCCTTGAGAAAAGGAGCTTCCAATCGATAGTACTTTATAACCTCAATATGAAGAAATAAGAATGCATAAAGTAATGCACAACCCCAAAACGAAGCATGTTGAGAAATGAAGAAGAATGTCAAGGCCCTTTCCAAAGTCCATCTTCTAAATCTTGAAAATCTTGTTGGATGGTAATTCTCGATTGTTAGCAAATTTAATGTAACTCTAATTGTTTTCCTCCGTGGTATATTCTTCTTGTGTTAGATCATGACCACAACGCATTGAGGTAAAGTTTGTATAGGGCTGACGTTGTGTATCATGCACTATGTCAGATCGGTAGACAATTGGAGTAAACTTGGCGGGGTAAACAAGTCCATGAGTTGCACCCGATTTTGGTATAGGCCAACTTGTGAGAATTAAAATAAAAAAACAAAGCTGAGCTAAGATGAAGTGCAAAAGAAAAAAAAAAAGAAAAAATAAAACAAAAGTCAACAAAAGAATTATATCCAATGGAGAGTGTGGACGATAACAAATAAATAGGGAAATAAAATATAATTCCAAAAACTAAGCTAGTAGAGCTTAGTATGTGCTACTACTTAGGATAAGCTCCTCCATCTAAACAAGTTGAATAAACGAGAGAATTATGAAGCCTATGATTTTTTCATATCATTGCTTGTCTCATTGTGAAAACTCAAACATAATAGAATCTGTGTAAAACTTGCATCTAATTTATTCTCTAAATTTGTATTAATTTCCATTAATTTGCATGAACTATACATATATTTATTTCTATGTTTTCAAAGCAATTAGCATGTGTCCATGAATATTTGATACTGATGTATATTTTCTTACTTGATTTGCACATTGGCTCATCGGGATGATGCGTAGGTTTACTAGGGATGGATGTTGGAAGAATTTTATCACTCCAATGAACATTCAAAAAAATTAATATTTTTCCTCCAAAGTGGTCATCTCTAAACTCTTAAAAATATATTTTATATGAATTGTTGAATTGACTAACCTCTCTCTTTAGTACCTGTAGGTTGAAGAAGGTGGAAATATGCTTTAATCAGCACAAGAAGAGATATTTGACTTCTCATTTAAACCTTCTATATATAACCTTGAGTATAAGTCTATGTATACCGTATGAGAAATATGTCTATGTGAGTGTTTCACACCATCTATGTAGCCAAGTAAACATATAAAACCTTAAGTATATGTGTGATACTCTAAGCATTTACCCTATGATCCTAAGTATTTGTGCGTAGGGTAGCTTATGATTTTGCAAGGACTATCATATGAGAAAGGGTATTTAACCTTGTGTATATTTGCTTATGTATGTGTGTGATGGGTATGATAAAGTATGTACCCATGTCTATGCATGTGCATTGATGTTGGATGCATGTATAAGATTGTATTGTGATGTAAATGTGGATATATACTTGTGTTTATGTATGTATGATTGCATGTGCATTTGTAAATATGTATGTACCCAAACATGCTTATAACCTTGTATGCTTATGTTTATCTACCCAAATGTACTCATGTTTTTATAAGTATCTATGCGCATTTTTGTTTATGTATGTGTCTATGAATATGGATAAGTTTTTCTATATACCTATGTGTGTGAAAGTGCATGGAATCATCTATATACCATACATGTGCATATGTATTACAAGGTTTTATCCTATGTTTTTTCTTAAATGTCTTTACAAGAAACCATAGAGTATGTGTGGGCTCAAACCTTTGTGTGTGCCTTATGTTATGTGTACAACTCTATAAGTTATACAAAAAACCCTAGCTTATTTTAGGAACCTATGCGAATTATGCACCTTAGAATAAAACCCTAAAAGTAAACTTTATCCTAATTACTTTTCAATCTGTATGTGTGTGTTACTAAATGAAATAATAGATATTTTAAATAGCACATAAGATTACCTAAGGTATAGATTAGATTATATGTTAAATAAAATATTATATAATGAACTAATATCTAAGGTATAAATCAAAACATAATTAAACTATATGTATATATATAGGTGTGTGAGTTAAGTGAAGGTTTTGTGTAAGTGACTTGTGCATGAGAGTGTGTCTAAGTATACATGTGCACTTAATTGTGAGGGATATGTGTGTTAAGTAGTGTGAGAGTGAGTGAACTAGGTGATGAGTGTGGGATATGTGAGTACGAGTGCATGTTAGTATGTGTTAGTGTGTGTAATTGCACATGTGACGAATCAATCACAATCAGTAGACCAGAGGCTTCTACATCTAAGGTACACTCATATGATCACTCTTACACTTATGAATATGAAAGATAATCCACTACTTCAAAGTATGGAAGGTTGCAAGACACAAACTATGACACTTGGGAAGCTTAAGAGGAGTCAGAAGAGGAAGTTCTTGAGGAGGTCATTACTCCAAATGTAAATCTCAATAGAATCAGGAAGCAAGAGCCCAAGGGTCAAGAGAGGAGTTCTACAAGGAAGAAGGCACCCCTACAAATATATACATATGGTTCTTTCATGGAAAAGCACTATGCATACATGATGATGTCATTGCAAATCGAGAGCTAGATTCTTATGAGGAGGCAAAGACCATACCAGAGTGGAGGAAGGCTATGTATGGAGAATGAAGTTCCTTTTGATCTTCTTAATAACTTCTAGTCTCCCTCTCAAGCTTTTCCTTCAAGCTTTGACCTTTTGAACCTTCAAGTGTAGAATTCTTGTACAACTGCAGTAGTGGGGCTCCTTCTTTCTTCAATTTTGATGCTTCTTGTTCTGATGCCACTGATGGAGAGTGTTAATCTCCAAAAGAACAAGCTAATCTTGAAGTTAGAGCACCTCTATATCAAGAATAACTCAAAACCTTTACCAATTTAGAGGATCAATGTTGAATCACCAAAATCTTTAACAAACTATGAAGAGAGTAACTACTAAGAAAGTCTACTGCACATAACTTAGTCATTAACTAACCAAATGCGTAAAGTTTCTGATATAACTTTGCATAAGGTGTCATCTATAGTTTTGCACACTTTTCCAAGTTAAATCATCTCAAAAAACTCAGTAGCTCTTGAGAAATGACCTCAACAAGTCACCTATGTCTAAAACTATTCTTCTGAGTACTTGATTCAGACACCTGTAACTTCTAACACATAGTTCTCCCAAACTAGAATCCGTTTATGCAAATGCTTTTAGCCATAGATGCATTACCCTCCAAATTAGATTTTGAGTCCTCATTTGTGCAAAAATCTACAATGTGCACTGAGAACTGATCAATTCTTTGACCATCGAGATTGCACCTGTTTCAAAAGACACTCAACAGTTCTTCACATACTAATGTTCCTACACACATTTCTCTTAACCTGTTTATAATTAGGCTCTCAAACTTTAACCATAGACTCATTAACTATGAAATTAGACACCTATAAAAGGATTCTTGAAATGATCAAGCACAGAAGGGGAATACTCAAAAATATCGGTTGCAACATTTCTTCATTTTTGGAAAACTTTACATCTGAGTGATGAGGGAAATCTTACTCACTTCTAAAGTGTCTAATGACTCATACAACTTCTAATTTCTCTATTCACATGCTCTCTCATATTTGTGCCGACTTTTTACTTGTATATATAGGCATATATGTACAAGCTTATGAACATACAAAAGGTATATGTGAGCTATCTCTAAATTAATGTACATATGTATACACATCTTTATCTTCTGGATATGTACTTCCTTCATGCTTCATAAATTGATCTTTTCTTCAATCCTTGAATTCAAAACTTCAATTGGTGATTGCTTTGTACCAACAAGATCTACGACGAGATTCATGGTATTCATCATATGACCTAAAAAAGTTTTTTCTCCATGCAACAAAGTACACACATGCAAGGCCTAGTAGAGTCTTCATGGTAGTAAGGTCCCATTGAGTAGATGAAATGACCACCAAATTCTTATGGTTCTCATCCCTACATTTGTAATCGTGAATTAATTCACACGTTTCAAATCTTTGATGAAATGAAGTTTCCCATTCTTCTTTGGTAGCATGAACCACCTATTTGAATATGGAGCTAAAGATGTTTCCAATATTCGCATGGACATCTTTTCCTTTCATAGTCTCATCAAGTCATGTAAATGAGCCTTTGGAAGTGGTATAGGTTGAATATTCCATGGAGTATGTGGCACGAAAAAAATAATCATGGATGAAAGAAGTTTTTGATCTTCGTATCCTATCTCATGTGGTAAATGAGTGAATGGTTTTCCAGTTCTCTTGAGAACTTCTAAAAATTTTTCTTTTTTCTTTTTGGTAAGAAATGTTGTCTCTCCAAACTTGAATTGTTTAATAGATTCGTTAGTAAATTCATGCCCTATCAGCTCTTGTCTTCTCAACGTAGGGTCATTAGACACTCTCAATTATTTTTCTTAACTATAGCTTGTAATGGTTGCGCTATGGTTTTGATTTTCTTATTCACAATCTTGTACTTGATATTTACAATCACTTCATGATCTTAGAGAAACTCAACAATTAAATCATATTCTTCAATAGAACTGATCATAATGATTTCATATTTTTCCTTTCTTTGAAGTGCTTCCTCAAGTTCTTGTAGAGGATCCGAACTACTTTCAAGCTCAATTACGTTATCAATCTTTTCATTAGAAAAAATTAATCCTAAGTTTATATAACTTTCTTCCTATGGTTTTCTAAATTAATTTCACATGTTTTATTTTTCCCAATAAAGTAGTTGAAATGTAGATTAAATATATAGAACAACTCATAAAATTATGTACAGAGTCCAATGAGACATCAAACCCTTTTCCATAATTGTCTCGCTCAAAAGCGGATCCTAGCAGATTTCTTGATCAAAGAATGCCCCATAAACTCCTCACAACGACAAAAGCATCACACTTATGATCATAAGAGTTTAGGGGGTGTTTCCCCTTGCATGACTCGAGTAAAACTTGCATGACTTGCAAGGAGTGCAAACTAGATCTCAATCGCATTCTTGCATAAGCAGACCCATCATCCATTTCCATTGTTATTTTCATGCAACTTCCATGTGGTTGGTTAATTCCTCTCATGCGAGACCTATACACCTCATTTTATCACTTCCCTTGGGAATCATGAAAAGATCAACCACACACTTGTAGTTAAAACAAAGGAGGGTAGGTTGGATATAGTGGGTTTGTATGCTTGAACAAGGAGTGTACTTGACATATGGCATAAATGCTCAAAAATCTCATACATTCACATATATCATGGGCCGCCAATAAATTTCTTGCATTTTCTCATTTGTAGCCATAAAAGATTTTTGACCACCTCATAAGGATCAATGCATATCTCTGATTACCTAGACTCAAAGACTTCTCTTTTAAAGAACCCTTCATAGATTTGTCACCTTACCTCTTGCGTGTTTCCAAATATATTCACTCTCTAGGAAGAAATCATCCTTTTTCTTGTTGTTCATGAGTTTATTTGGAGCAAAACTTCATGAAGATGTCAAAATACTTAGATATTTGTGTATCTTTCTCCATTCCCCTTCATCTTCCTCAACTCTAAACCTTCATAAGCATAAACATGTGGATCATGATTCATTATGTTAATATCTTTTTTTTTGCATCATCTAATTGATAATCATACTTTTATCATGAGAGCACATCTACAATAGTATTCGATTTACCATGTGAGAAATATTTTACTTGTGAAAGAACATCTAGAAGACTATTAGATTTAGCAGTTGTAATAAAGTAAGTCTATGATCTAAGGGTCCAACCGATTCATACAAATGTGAAATTAGACACCATATGGTGACCCGTGTGTATGACCAAAGATCTCAAGGCTAGAATAATGTAGCAGTTCATGTGCTCTTGTAAAGAAGTGATCCACTTACCTTAGTGAATAAGTGTTAAGGGTTTTAAGGAGGAGGTCTTGGGTTCAATCCCATGGGGTACATGGGGCGAATATTTTTTCGAAGGAGCTCTAGAGCCTTCTAGAAGCATCCACTTGAGTTAACTCAAGTTAACTAGGAAACTTGGTGCACATGGAGTTACATGGCCCACACATGGATGGAGAGAATCCACCTACCCAAGAAGGTAGCCCCCTAGAGAGAGTTATATATAGAGGCACATCATTGGAAGGAGAGCCATCTCTCTAGCATGTGGTGGTGGTCATAATTGTGAATCTCATGCATTGGTATCAAAGCTCATATCAAGCTCCCATGGTGACCTTTATGGCTCATCATCTTCCTCTAACTCTAAACTAGTTATCATGGAAATCTTGATTGATTCATCATACTCCTTGTAAACATTGAGAGAGATCTTAGAGAGATGCACAATGCAAATCTTTGCCTCTTGAGAGGACGTTGAGTTCTAGTGATAGCAAGAAAAATATTTCATGGTTCCTTCATACATGTGAGGGATTAGGAGTGAGCAGTTCCTCCACACGTATTGAACCCATCACCACAAGTGTACAAACTTGTTGTCAGAGCCAAACGATCAGCAACATTAACTTATTTTTGTAGCCAAGAGATCATATTCTAATGGTACATCCCACACCATCAACCTCGGAACAACCATTTTATTTAGACATGCGAGACTTCTTGAATCAGCCACTAATAGCCCAACCACTACACTAAGATACGTTTGGAATTTCTTTCATGTACCTTATCATTATTTTTTCTTCTCTACTAGATCCGAACAAAGTTAAGTATGTTGATTGATCCTCATCAATTTGACATCTAAAGAGGTTTTCTTGTTGAGCTCTTTACTTTATTTCAAACCTACTTCAAGTGAAGAATCATCCACATATCATCCGAAGGGAAAGGATGGGCTAAGATAATCATAGTCCGAGGAAGACTTCATTTTTTTCAAAGAAGAGGACAAGAGGAAGCAATAGTCTTCAAGGAGGAGTATGTATTTTTTCTCATGGACCAAAAGAATGGCTCTTCATGAGGATCAATGAAAGGATGTATTTTGAATCAGAGCTAAGTATTTTCCAAGTTAATGTTTGATTTGAGTATCTGGTTTTGCTCTTTGCTTTCATGTAGAGTGCATTTTATTATCATTGAAGCATGATAACAATCTTCATTTTTTATATTATTCATGGGAATTAATGAAAGGTATATGGGAGATCATAGATGCATTAAAACATTTATCAAGAAAACGCATGCATCTATGAATCATCACATGGAAATGAAAGAATGTTCGTGCATTTCTCATTTGCATTTTTCCTTCTAGAAGAATGTTTTATTCACAACATAAAATTTCTTATTGCCTTAAAAAGATATTAGATGTAGTCAAGTTTGTGCACATGCATGATTATATCTTTTTAAAAGTTAGCAAGTAGTTTGTTTGTGTATGGATGCATAGCATGCCTACAAAGCAAGCTCAAGAACTACTTGAATTAATTTAGTTTCATGAAAAAAATAATGCCAACAAATGAATACACTCTCATGCATTTCCATGCAAAGCACATGCATTTGTATATGGAAATGCTTGATTTTTTGTTAAGTAGATGTTGAATGAGTACTTTCTTAATAGTAGCTTACTTTTAAATGCTCAAAATAGAAATTAGGCAAGAAGGAAAACTAGTTAGTTGCAATAGTATGATATCTATCTTGCAAGTGAGGTAACTAGTCCATTCCTTTCCTAGGCAATACTTGAGTTACATAAGTATACGTGATGTCTTGTTTATTAAAAGTAAGTACATTAAAAGTCAAGCATTTAGTTTTCTTGCCATCTTCATGAGAAAGAAAACATGGATACTT
The DNA here is from genome assembly GCA_020310875.1 of Ceratopteris richardii. Taxonomy (NCBI): domain Eukaryota; kingdom Viridiplantae; phylum Streptophyta; class Polypodiopsida; order Polypodiales; family Pteridaceae; genus Ceratopteris; species Ceratopteris richardii. The sequence goes on along the minus strand of CM035422.1, from coordinate 125,064,359 downwards.
GCAAGGTTATCCACTTTATGATGACTCTAAGTCAAGGTGATAGTTAGAGAATCCTAAACACAAATTCTGAATGAGATTTTACACTTGCTTGTGTACATTCTCATGCATATAGGTAGGATGATAACTTGAGAAAGCTTTCCTTTGATCCTTGAGCACTTCCTAAACAAGACATGATAGAAATCAATTATGTCCATTGTTGTAGAGCTAAGAAGAGCAAAGAGGCAAATAAAAAGGAAGGGCCCCAAAATTTTCTGATTTGGACACTTTATTTTTGTATTATAACAATTTTGTAATATATTTCCCATGTAAATGGACTAGAGGAGTCCTCTTGATGCATACCGTAAAGATTTTTCTCAATACCCTTGTAAATTATTAGAAAAGTAGTCTTCTAGTTAATAAAGTTTGGTCTCTTGTGTGAAGGGACCATTTTTAGGGCACATGTATATAAGTCAATTTGTGACTCTTTGTAGGGACTTTTTGGCCACTATGAGAATCAAGAGCACAAAAATTCGAAATTGTGTCTTGTCCTCCCTGTATCTTCTTCCTTGTGAGTTTGCATGCATGTGTGATGCTTGAAAAGAGTGCTTGCAAGTGATGTCTATCCATGAAAGTGCTTGTTTGCTATGGATAAAGTGTGTGTGAAGTGTAGGAAGTGCTGAAGTGTAGGAAGATCATTCCCATGGATCAAAATTTAGCTCATAACTTGAAGCAGGAGTGCCAACATCAAGTGATAAGACTGCCATTGGATGCATCTTCTTGAGAACTTCAAAAGGAACCCGCAATTGGCTATATTCGGAGTTCAGAGCTGAGAGAAAAGCTCCATTTACTGTTGACTGCTGTTCCAAGTGTCGTGACACCATAGCTGACCTTGAAAACTTGAATGTGATGGATTCATACTTATTTGTACTTTTGTAAAACTTCATTTGCATTTACCATTATTTGAATGCATGTCTTCATACACTCGGCTAGGTTTTGATACTCCTTGGATTGATAATTAAATCGTGAATCCCCACTATATGTACTTGAGGGGGATTGAGGTATAGTCTCTTTCTCCACAAGTCCCTAAGTCAATACTTAGATACACACATTTTTGGCACCATTGCTGGGGAGAATCGAATCAAACCGAGTCATTCGTGTGACGGGAAATAGCTCTTAGCATTGAAGTGAGTAGAGGAGTTGTGAAATCATCTTCTTTGCTAAGTCACTCTCATCCGCACTTACTACTTCCCACTTTTGGAGTGTGTGTAGTGAGTTGATAGTCTAGGAAAGTGAGTAGAGATGTGAGTTAGAGTAGGAAGGAGGAAGTAAGAGAATAGGCTTGGAAGATAGGGTAGTCTTTAAGATAGTTCTTTCAGCTTTTTGAGCCAAGCATTTCCCAAAAAGTATTAAAAAAAAAAAAATCAAACTTTTCACTTCATTTCTGCAAGTGCAAGTATCAAGAGTGCTAGAGGCCGAATATCAAGAGTAAGGATTGGATAGTGTGGAGCCATGCGGAGCAAGAAGGGGTGTGGAAGAGTTGGAGAATAGCTTTCAAGGTGAGCACATCAAAATCTCTACTCTCAAGATCCATTGAAATCAAGGCAACATAGCTAAACGACCTGCGACAGATGTCATGAGGGACTATCCAAGGGTTGAGAAAATTTTCTTTCTTGATTTAAGCACTTGAGAGGGGGGAGACAAGCTCTAGGAACACATACATTAAGTGGAAACTCAAAATTATTTAGTAAATTTGGAAAAAATGTCAAGTGTCGTGTTCTCCCGCGATTGAGTATCATGACATCTAGATGTCGTGATCTCTTGTGGTTGAGTATTGCGATACCTAGCCACGTCAGATATCGTGAGAGTTCTTACAACATCTAGTAGATATCGGGTATCGTGGGATTTTTTCCGTGACACCTATCAAGTGTCGGGTATCGTGAAGTCTTGCTCGCCATACCTGACAAGTTTTGGGTATTGGGAAGTTGTGCTCGCGACACCTGACGAGTGTCACATATCATGGACTTATCTTTGCGACACGTGACGAATGTCAAGTGTCATGGACTTATCTTCACGACATCTGTTTGATATCGAGTATCCTGAGTTTCTTCTTGTGACAACTGTCAAGTGTCGAGCGTCGTAATTTATTCCATGACACCTGAGGAGTCTCGCATATCGTGCACTTAGCTTTGCGACATCTGTCGGATATCGAGTGTTGTGGACTTACTTTTGTGTCAAGTATCGAGTATCGTGGACTTTGCTTTGTGACATTTGAGTGATATCAAATATCGTGGAACTCATCTGAGTGTTGAATGTCGAGTGTCGTGGAGTTCTAAGAAAGATACTTGTCTTGTGTTGACTGTCATGGATTTAGCCAATGCCAGGTGTCATGCATAGATATCTTTAAATATTTGAGTGGGAAATTTCCACTCAACAACATAATTCTTACAACTTCGGAATTCAGCAAAGAGCTTTGGCACCTGGAAATTATCTAAACTCAAGTAGAGCTCTTAAGTGAATGAACCTAAGATCCTGAAGAACCTTAAGGAGTCGAAGAAGTGTAATCTCTTATGTGGGAAGTGTAGCTGAACCAAGTATTCACATTACTCTGAAACCTCAAGTGAGTCTGACGAGGAAACCCTCATGGCCTCAAAAGACATGCAAAACTCTTTAGCAGTTGTTGGCATGATGTCAATTATTGAGGGTGAATATGGAACGTCTATTTGTGCCCATAGAATCCCTATGACATCAAAAGCCAAACCTTCGAAACAAAGACCATACACTTATAATGATGTTTACTGAGCAAAAATAAAGGAAGAGATAGATAAGTTGTTGGACACGGGCTTCATTTATGAGATCAAACACACGGAATGGGTATCACCTTTAGTGGTCATGTCGAAAAAGAATGGCAAGTTAAGGGTATGCATTAATCTAAAAAAAGTAAATGCCCCGACCATATGAGATAGTTACCCATTACCTATCCTTGATCATCTTTTGGAAATGGTTGCAGGAAAGGAAGTCTATAATTTTTTGGATGGCTTTTCAGGGTATAATTAGGTAGCAATTCCTCCTGAAGTCCAACATAAGACAGCCTTCCAACCGAATGGGGAGTGTATGCATTTAGGGTTATGCCTTTTGGTCTAGCTAATGCCCCAGCTACTTTCCAAAGCTTGATGTGCCACATGTTCAAGGAATTCTTAAGGAAGAGCATGGAGGTATATGTAATCAACTTATGCATCTATTCAGCTATACGATCCGAAGATATCCCAGAACTAAGAAAGATCTTTGCTAAATGTCGACAATATAGAGTTTTCCTTAATCCAAAAAAGTGTGTCTTCATGGTTCGACAAGGGAAGATATTAGGGCACATTGTCTCGAAAAATGGAGTTCCCATGGATGAAGACAAAACAAAGTGACTCTTGATTTGTCGAGACCAAAGACTGCTAAAGAAGTCCAATCATTTATGGGACATTGCGGATACTACCGTAGATTTATCCACATGTATGCCATAATTGCTAGGCCCTTTTATGCATTATTGTCTCAGTTTATTTGGACAAAAGAATGTGAAAAGGCTTTCAACGACTTAAAGAGTCGCTTGAGTTCAGCACCAATTCTCAGACTGCCTGATTGGAACAAACCCTTTCATATTCATGTGGATGCTTCCAAGTTTGCCATTGGATGCATCTTAGCATAGCCAGTAGATACAGGAAAGTTAGACCACCCTATAGCCTATGCTAGTAGACAATTAAATGAAGCAGAGTGTAATTAGACCACTATGGAGCTAGAAGGTCTAGGGATGGTGTATGCAGTAAAGAAGTTTCCAAACTACCTATTGGCAAACAAATTAAAATTCTTCATGGATCATCAAGCACTACTATACTTAGTCAATAAGCCTTGTAATATAGGACGACTAGTATGATGGTTTCTATTGCTGATGGAAAGAGTATGTGGTGGGCCCTTTCAGCTTGCCAATGGATGTATTTGACACCCTATCTACCTTGGAAGATCACTCTCAAATAGATAGATCAAAACAGATAAGTTGGAGTTAGCTTAGAGGTGAAGAACTTGCTATTTTGGTTCATACACCTGTCTAGTGTTTTGCATAATTCTCTGGCCATAGCACCAATTAACTTAATTCCTTTTGGGGAAGTCTAATTAACTTCAAGAGCTAACTTTCAATAGTAATCACATAAAAAATAGTGAACCACACACTGAGAATGATGTTTAACAAATGATGACATCATCCAGATTTTCACGGGTTGCTACAGTAATGAGACCAGTGAGCAAAAAAATAAACATAACTCAAGTTTAGGAATTCAATGATTATGAAAATGTGTACGATTATACTAGACCTTATGCTGAGTCTAAAAAGCTTTACATCATTGAATTTGGGTAAGTACACACTGAGAAACAACTCTGACAAGATGAGTAAAAGAAGTCGGGTACCTCAGAGAGAAGTGAAAATGAACAGACAGGGTTGCCTTCAACTGAACATAACTGAAGATTGAAACACCTAAATGAAATGAAAATTAGTGAGCATATAGTAAATTTGTAGAGCTGACTTTACCAAGTTCAATCACTGAAAATGATGCACCAATCTCAGAGAAACCATCTCTGCAATCTGACTGAGAAAATTGAGAGATATGGCAGTGAGTAGTACACTTCACAATAACATGGAAATATGAACTCAAATGATCATGAAAATGAAAGTATATTGATTGTACAATACAATGGACTTACTGATACATATATGTGCCTTGGAATCACACCTTGATATGGCATAAAGCTCAGCTCTTGGAGGTCTTCACATAACCATGCCTAAGACTACCGTGTGTTCACAATCGCTCTCCAATCAATTAGTGATTGATTTGATTCTCTAACTACCACAAATCATGAATCCATGGCTTCTCTTTACCTTTTTGATCAAGTGAAGTCAACCACTTAAGATTCTTTCACTTTTACATTAAGTAAAGTCTCCAAAAGTTACAAGAGTTAGTTCACAAGTGAACTTTACATTGTCTTCATTTTAAGGCTTCTTCTATGACTTTGTGGGACTCAAGCCAATACTTAGGCTTGTCATAGACTTGCTCCAACAACTCCCCCTCAAGCCAAGTATGCTTGAGGTCTTCAATCTTCCAAGATTACCTGCAAACCAATCATGGCTTTGAACTTGCATAGCTTTGTACCATCCAATGCTTTGGTTAGAATATCTGCACATTGTTGATGAGTGGACACATATGATATTTGAATCTCTTTGCTTAGAACGTTCTCTCATACATATTGATAATGAACTTTAATATGTTTAGTCCTTGCATGAAAAATAGGATTAGCAGCTAAGTGAATACAACTCATATTGTCACCAAAAATAGTTGGAGTTCCAAACTCGAATCGAAGATCTTTGAATAATGTCTTCATCCACAAAGCTTCTTTTGTAGCTATGGCAAGACCCCTATATTCAGCTTCAGTAGAAGAGAGAGCAACTGTGGGTTGCTTTTTCGATGACCATGAAATAAGCTTTGAACCTGCAAAGGTAAGATAAGCTGAAGTGCTCCTTCTATCTTCTTTGGAGCCAGCCCAATCTGCATAAAAAAATAGCGTCAACCCTAAATCAAATACATATGGATAATAAAGCTTTCATTTATGGTTCCTTTGAGATATTTGAGTATCCTCTTAGCAACATCCATGTGTGGTTTCCTTGGTGTGTGCATGAATTGACTTAGCAAACTCACACTGTAACATATATCTACTCTTGTCAATGTGGCATAATTGAGACTACCCACTAGACTTTGATATGATGTGATGTCCTCTATGAGTTCACCTTCATGTGAGCTCAATTTGTGATTGACGTCCATTGGAGTACCTGCAATCTTATAATCTTGCATCTTGAATTTTTCCAACATGTCCTTAATGTACTTTCTTCGAGTGAGAAACAAACCATGATCTTTCTAGACAACTTCCAAACCTAGGAAGTGGGTAAGTGAACCCAAATCACTTATCTTGAACTCTTCTCTCATCTGATCTTTGATCTTCTTCATACCATCTGCCTCATTTCCTCTCAATATAATATCATCTACATATACACATAGGTAGATGATCTTAGAATTACTCTTTTTGATAAAGAGTGAAGGATCTGCCTTGCTTGGTTGAAAGCATTTTTCTTGCAAGAATGAAACAAGCTTGAAATTCCAAGCTCTTGGAGCTTGCTTAAGACCATACAATGCTTTGTTAAGCTTAGACACATAATCAGGATAAACTTGATTTTCAAAACCAGGTGGTTGTGCCATATATACCTCTTCTGTTATCCAGCCATTCAAGAATGCATTCTTTACATCTAGTTGAAGTATCTTTCAATTCTTGGAAGAGGCAATACTAAGCAAAACCCTAACAGTAGGCATCTTTGCCACAGGAGAGAAGTTCTCCTCATAATCAATTCCCTGAGTTTGTGCAAAGCCTTTTGCTACAAGCCTTGCCTTATACCTGTTAATGGAACCATCAGAATTCTTCTTGAGTTTATAGACCCATCTTGAGCCTATTACCTTCATGGATGAAGTCTTGGGCACCAAATCGCAAGTGTTGTTTTCCTCAAGTGCTTCAATCTCTTCCTTCATTGCATGCTTCCATTCTGGTTTTGCTTTGGCCTCTTCAAAGGATGATGGCTCCTCTCAATTTATGTCCTGTGCTATGTAAATAGAATGTTTAGTTACTAATGAGGTGTCAAATCCATACCTTTCTAGTTTTTTTCTTTCCCTTATAGATTTTTTAAAGCCATATTGTGATGATTCTGCCTCATGTCCAAGTTCCTGCAATTTTGCTTTACCTTTAGACTTCCATGCTTTGATTTTTTCCATCTAAGTTTCTTCATCATCTTCTGAAGTATCTTGTTCTTTAATCTTTGGTTGATGCTCTCTACCAAGATTTGGGAAATCTTCTTCAAGGTCATATGGCAAATCCACATTCCTGCATGAATCTTCATACCATGAATTGTTCTCATAAAAAGTTACATCTCTGCTCACCAAGAATCCCTTGTTGGTAGGGTTGTATAACCTATAACCCTTTTGATTGTTGTCATATCCGATAAATACACACCTTTCTGCCTTTGGATCCATCCTTTCTCTAACTTGTGAAGGAACATGAGCAAAAGCAATACGTCCAAAAATTTTACAATGATCTAAGCTAGGTCTTCTTCCATTCCAAGCCTCATATGGAGTCATCCCATCAAGGGATTTTGAAGACAATCTGTTAATCAAGTAAGTGGCTATAGATACAGCCTCAACCCATAGATAATTAGGCAAATGCTTTTCATTTAACATGGACCTTGCAGCTTCAACAATTGTCCTATTTCTCCTTTCTGCCACTCCATTTTGCTCAGGAGTGTACCTTTTAGTTACCTCTCTTTTGATTCCTCTTTCTTGAAGAAAAGAATCAAACTCATGGGAGAAGTATTCTCCCCCTCCATCTAACCTTAGCCTTTTTAGTGATTTACTTGTTTGATTCTCCACAAGAGCCAAATATCTTTTGAAACATGAAAAAACTTCATCTTTGTGTTTCATGAAGAATAGGATAGTCCATGTGTTGCAATCATCAATAAAGGAGACATAATACCTTGATCCAGATATTGAAGCTTCCTTGCTAGGTCCCCATACATCTGTATGAACCAACTCTAAGAGATATCCATGCATATAACCTTTCTTCATGAATGGTAACCTGTGAGACTTTCCAAATTGACATGCACTACACTTATAAATCATATGTTGTTTTGACAAGTAAGGGAGTCCAAGTCCATTTTGGTCCCTGCAAATTTGCTTTAATGACCTTTCACCAATATGTGCTAACCTTTTGTGCCATACTTCCAATTTTGTGAGTGTTTGACTATTATAATTAAAGAGAGCAATGTTTTAGTGTCTTGTAATTCAAATGTGAACCATATACCTATCGTTTCTCCTTTTGCAATTCTTCTGAATCCTTGACTTGGATCTTCAACAAATGCTCCAGCTTTTGTGAACATGGCTTGCAAGCCTTTCTCTACTATCTGCCAACACTTATCAAATTCTTTGTAATGGTAGGGACATAGAGTACCTTACTGAGTAGGTTGATGTTTCCATCAGGTGCTTTGACATTTCCTATTTTCTCCACAAGGTGTCTTGTATCATCTCATGTTTGTACCTCATGCTTATTCCTTGGATCTTCTAAATTTGATAGGAGTGCCACATTTCCTACAACATGATTTGAACAACCTGAATCTATGTAGAAAACATGCTCATCAGATTTACCTTCTGGCATAGCCATGTTCATGATCAATAATGAATCCTCTTTGTTTGAGTCTTATGTGTAGTTATTGAAGTCTCTCCTTCCTTTGTAGCCTCCTTGATAGTTTGAATGATTGTAGTTATTGTAGCTGCCATGATAATTGTTGAGCCTTCCTCTTGAGTAGCCATAACTTCCTCTATTGTATCCTCTGCCTCTTTGATTCCTAGAATTCCTAAAGCAATTTTTAGTTGTATGGTTATTTAATCCACAAATAGAACATGAGTTGGAGTCTTGGGATCTCCCCCTGCCTTGTCTACCTCCTCTTCTTCTACCCTTGCCATGTCTTCCTCTACCTGCATAGTTAGCTTGATATGTTCTTGCTTCATCATCCACTTTCTTTGACTTTCCTTTATTTTCTTTGGACTTCGTTTTATCAGTATATAAGGCTGAAGATTGGTTACCTTTAGAGATTTGTCCAGTTTTGATAAGCTTTTCCTCTTGAGTAAGTAGTTGTCCAATGAGTGTATTGAAATCAGGTACATGCATAACCATGTACAAATCCATAGTTGTGGTGAATGCTTCCCACTTGTCATCTACCTTCAAGCCATTGATGACCTGCCTTACAATTCACTCTTCATCTATTACCTCTCCAATGCTTCCCAAATAATCTGGTATGTCCTTGAGCTTTGTGACAAAATCAGTCACATTTTGTTTGGGATCCTTCTTGAGAGTTGTGAAATCTAGCCATAGTTGATGCTTCCTAGCTTTGGTACTTGAAGAGAAGAAGACTTCAAGTGCATCCCACACTTCCTAAGATGTCTTACAACTTCGAATGTGAGGCAAAGAAAAAAGAAATATGAGATAGAGTTGAGGAGATAAGACCTTGCAAGTGCATCCTTGGAGCACCATGTGCTTAATCTTTCTTGCTCTTCTTGTGTTGGTTGACTTTTGTTCCTGAAACTTGGCATAACTTCATCTCCAGCCACATAACCATATAAACTTCTACCTTGGAGATAAGCTTCCATCCTTAATGACCAAGATAAGTAATTACCTGTATCCAATTTGTCAATTTATGAAGGAAATCCATCTGTCATGTTGTCCAACCTTGCTCTGATACCACTATGAAGAGATGGATAGGTATGTGCTTGAAGATGAAGAGGTGTTGCAAAATCCTTGATCTACACCAGCCAAATGAAATCGAGGAGTATGTGGTGGGCTGTTTTAGCTTTCCAATGGATGTATTAGACACCCTATGTACCTTGGAAGATCACTCTCAAAAAGATAGATCAAAATAGATAAGTTGGAGTTAGCTCAAAGGTGAAGAACTTGCTATTTCGGTTCATACACTTGTCTAGTGTTTTGCATAATTCTTTGGCCACGACACCAATTAACTTAATTCCTTTTGGGGAAGTCTAACTAAAGTAAAGAGATAACTTTCAAGAGTAATCTCATAAAAAATAATGAACCACACACTGAGAATGATGTTTAACAAGTGATGACATTATGCCGATTTTCATGGGCTACTATAGTAATGAGACTAGTGAACAGAAAAATGAACATAACTCACAACTTAGGATTTCAGTGATTATGAGAATTTGTACGATTATACTAGATAGTATCTTAAATCCAACAAGCTTTAAATCTTTGAATTTTGATATGTACACACTGAGAAACAGCTCTGACAAGATGAGTAAAAAAAGTTGGGTACCTGACAGAGAAGTGAAAATGAACAAACAGGGTTGACTTCAACTGAAAATAACTGAAGATTAAAATACCCAAATGAAATGAAAATTGGTGAGCATATAGTAGATTTATAGAGCTATCTTTACCAATTGAATTCTTGACAATGATGCACCAAGATCAGAGAAACCATCTCTGCAATCTGACTCAGAAAACTGAGAGATATGGCAGTGAGTAGTATACTTCACAAGAACATGGAAATATGAACTGAAATGATCATGAAAATAAAAGTATATTGATTGTACAATACAATGGACTTATTGATGCATATGTGTGCCTTAGAATAACACCTTGATATCGCATAAAGCTCAGCTCTTGGAGGTCTTCACATAACCATGACTAAGACTACCATGTATTTATAGTTGATCGTGGGAGGCTAACTTCCCTCAATCACTCTCCAATCAATTAGTGATTGATTTGATTCTCTATCTACCACAAATCACTAATTCGTGGTTCCTCTTTCCCTTTTTGATCAAGTGGACTCAACCACTTAAGATTCTTTCACTTTTACATTAAGTAAAGTCTTCAAAAGTTACAAGAGGTAGTTCACAAGTGAACTTTACATTGTCTTCATTTTAAGGCTTCTTCTATGAATTTGTGGGACTCAAGCCAATACGTAGGCTTGTCATAGACTTGCTCCAACAAAACCTCCACAGGAGTACCAGATTATCTACCAGATACTTATCTTTTGAATCTCGAAGTATGTCCCCAATGGGCTGAAAAGTTGATCCCTATCCTTACATACGGACCTAAACATGGGATCACTACAAACAAAAGTAAGGAGTTATGAAAGACTAGAAATCTCCACATCATTGCCGAAAGCGTATACCACCAAGATCCAAGTGGGTTACTCATGAGATGCATGGAGAATGAAGAACAAGATATGTGGCTTCAAAAAGCACATGTAAATCAATGGAAAACTCATCGAAATGCGAGTGGAACATGGCAAACACTGAAGAGATTGGGCATATATTGGCCAACCATGGAGAGGGATACACATAACTATGTATCTACCTGCCCAACTTGTCAAGAACGAAGGCCAGAAGAGAACTCTACTCTATGTTACTCCACACTAGCACCAAGGTGGAGTATGCCTTTGGTAAAATTCTTGAAAACCAAGGAGTACCCAGAAGGAGCTACTTTAGCGAGAAAACATGCCCTTGACGAGCAAAGCAAGGACTATGTTCTTGTAGGGAAACAACTCTTCAAGAGAGGAAGAGACAATCATCTACGAATGTGCATTCATGAAGACGAGTACGTATCTGTCTTAGAGATGGCTCATACGACAATTCCAAGAGGACACTTTTTTGCAGATAAAACTGCAAAAATGATTCTCTTTGCGGGAATGTGGTGGCCTACTCTACATCAAGACATAGCCACTTATGTTCAAAGATACGATACATGCCAACGAACGAAGTACCCAATTAGAAGAGATGAGATGCCACTAAAACCTATGATGAGCACTAGAGCATTTACCAAATGGGCAATAGATTTTGTAGGACCTATTAGCCACCAGCTAAAGGTTCCCATGCTGAGTACATAATAGTAGCAACAAATTATTTGACCAAATGGGTAGAGGCCAAAGCAACCAAGAAAAATGATGCGAGGACCACATCTAAGTTTCTCTTTGAAAATATATTCACTAGGTTTGGGTTGCCTATTGAAGTTGTGAGTGACAGGGGCACACACTTTGTCAATGAAGTGATAGAAGCCCTAATGAATGAATTCTTAGTGATTCATAAGAAATCAGCCCCCTATCACCCACAAGCCAATGGACAGTCCTCACTAAGATTGTTAACAATGGTAGATCCGATTCGAAAAAGCAATTACATCATGCTTTATGGGCATTCCGAGTAGCATACAAGACAGCCATCGAGACTATGTTGTTTAACCTAGTGTACGGACAGAACGCTATTTTACCAATTGATTTCCTGGTACCTACTCTCAGAGTAGCCTCCAAGTACGAATGGACTGGACATGAGTTATCAACTCAAGTGGACCAAATAGAAAAATTACATGAAACAACATTACAAGCAGTGGCAAGTATTTATGCTGCAAAAAGGTGACAGAAGGCATATTTTGATGCTCATATTAAAGATAAAAACCTGAAGGAAGGAGATTTGGTCCTGGTTTATACTTTGAAGCAACACACAAAAAAACTACAAAAAAGAGGATATGGCCCCTTAATAATCAATCGTATATCTACTAGCAGAGCCATCAGCTTAGCAACCCTAGATGGAGAAGTATTTCCTAACTACATGAGTTGTTACCGAGTAAAAAAGTATTTAGAACCATTGACCGAGGAAATGATGTCACGACTTCTAACAACAAAAAGTGGGTGAGAACAGGACGAGAGAATACGAGAAGAAGCAAGATATGAAGCTCTAGAATGAATGAGAAAAAGGAAGGAATGGATAAGAGAGAGAGATGAAAGATACAGGGGAGGAGAGGAACTCCTCCCAATGGCTAATTTTAGAGCCTCTGAAAACCTAGGACATCAAACAAACCAACCATATTTGTACTTGGGTGCTAGAATAGAAGAGTACCACTTGGTGGATGCTCTAATTGACACACGAGCAACTATTAGCTGTATCAAGTCTTCTTTGGTGAATAAACTCAAAGAAAAGCTAAACCCAACTAAAGCACATCTGATTGGAATAGGGGGAGAAGTTACTAAATGCATAGGTGAGATGACCTTGTCACTACATCTCAGAAATAACACGATGCAACAAAAACTCTTGGTGTGTCATGATCAAGACTTATTAGAAGAACTTGTATTGGGTCAAGATTGGATATATGAATATGAAGTGACTATCCAATTAGCCTTGGGTTACATATCGGCCAAGATAGCGCACGGTGAGGTATTCAGCATGTTAGAAGAAAGACCTGTCAAAGCCAAGTGTATAGGCCTGAGAGATCACTCACACATGCATGATGAGGAATGTACATTCAACTCCACTATGGAAACCCCACCATCAAGTACTTCATGTGAGAGTACACTGAATCTCAATCTCACACATTCTCCTAACCTAGTGAACCTCACTACTAGCATCGTTTCCAATAAAAAACCCTATGAGGAATCGAGCAAAAGAGAAACTAGTCAACAAGACTGTCACGAACTTTCACGCATTAGAATCCATCCGATTCCTCACACTAGACAGGTTTGGATCAGAAAAGATTAGGTGATGCCATATCATCAACAACAGAGCTATAGTCCACACAGGAAACAACAACAGAATAAGAACATAAGTCAAGCTAGACTTCGAGGTCCACAAATGATTGCTCAAATATGGATACCAAAGGAAGTGGTTGTCGCGCAACCTTTGAGAATGCGAATATGGATCCCAAATCACAAGCACCAACGACAATCACCAAAAGGAAAATATCAATACACAAGAAGGATCCGTACAACATAAAGATGAAGAACCAAGAAATAGGTAACAACAAGAAATTGCAGAAACAGAAAGCCACAACAAGAAGAATTCAAGGATTCATAAGGTGAAAAATGCGGAAGTACAACTTGAGAAGTACCCCAAGCACCAAGAACAATGGACATACAGTCGACCACAAAAAATTAAATCAGATTTGGATGCCGAAATGTCAATCAATCTGCATATATCAAACAGATACTTCAATTTGCACACATCTTGAGTTCCAAAGGTCTCGAGCATGCATGATAGGGCCACCTTACAAGGCCATGCATTCGACACCTCATTCTTTTTCTCCTTGATAGTGATGCACATTTCCCTCCTAGGGAAGAGGAGAGCACTTGTGCAATCTCAAAAAAAAAAAATAACGATATAATAAAAGCTTTGACTAGGTACTAACGCTTTTGTTTTTTTTTTTCAGCACAAATAGAAAAAATTTATAAGTGTAAAGATAATTCCAGGTACTATCTTTCTCACACCCATGGGAAAGGGACGACACAAGTCACTCGGAGAGTTTCCAATTTCATGAAAGCTAAGTGAAGAATAACGCATGCCACCAGCTTTCCACTGATTACTACTGTGTATTGAGTGTAGATGGTATCTTCAAATTCTGAGGCCACACAAGAGGAAGAGGTCCTAGTTCTTCCCTTGGAATCGATTTCTAAGGCAAGAGGTCATTGGTTCCTTGAAGACCAGCCTATGTCAGACCTTCTTCTTATGGCCACCATCAAGATTATGGATTGGGATCACTACTTCCCAATCATGTCATAAGATTTCCAGACCATAATACAAGGATTACCACGCTTCATAGATGTTTGGACAAGAGCAAGAATTGATGCATTTTTGCAACTTTCGATTTATTTACTTGATTTTCAAAGATGCACACAAGTTATGAATACACTCTAGTCCGCATCAGATAAGCCATCAATCGCGGAAGCTAAAGTGCTCAACAAAACAGGAACATGGAAAACCATTCGATTCTCACATGAACTAATCAACAAAGCTTTTGGATGGAGTCAGAATGGTCTCACTAATGTCAAAGATGATTGTCATGATCCAAAAAAGAAAACCTTTCTGGAAATCAATAGGATCTATATAGAAGAATCAATTTAGTTAGTCTCCACCAAAATGGAAAAAATATATGAGGTCAGCTACCGTTCCAAAGAAAAAGAAAATAGTTATCTCCACAAAAGAAGTGGGAACAAGCTTCAAGAAACCAATGAGAGGGACTAAGCATGCTAGAGACAAAGCACCGCAAGAGACGCCACAATCCAAGTGGGCACATACACTACCAAAGATCCCTCTGACACAACTGCCCATCCCAAAAAGAGATCTCTCAGTGGCACTAGAAGAAACACATATGTACATGCGGGGTTAAGTGAACCTCAATGTCCAAGGACATCAATATAGACAGACAAGACGAGGGCTGCAACAAAAGGCCAAGGAACATACTCCAGAACTAGCAGCTAGGTATAAAGAATTGGGACTAGAGGATTCAAACTCTAATGAGGACTAGTCGTGAGAAGGACACCTTGGACACTCACAAAAGAACAGAAACAAACAATGAGGAATGGACGGAGATAAACCAGGTCGAAGTCACCCCCGACAATCAACAATCACATATACAGAACCAGGAAGCATCAACTAATCAAACACACCTCATTCAATTGAATGAAAAGTCCGAAATGAGCATAAAGGAAACTTCAATCCCAAATAAAGATGCAATCCCACCCATACAGGAACAAATACAAACAAGCATGGAAAAAGAAAAGCTTTTACACCAAAATAAGGAACATATCGCGATTGAAATCCCTTATGATACACCACAAGGTAAGACAGTAACTAAGGAGGCTGAGACAAAGATACAACTTCATATTACATGTGGCACAAGGAAATGATGTTACCATAGGTGAGGAACCTAGCATACCTACAACATGGTTAAATGTAGATGTTGCTCAGTTGAAACCAATCAAACAAATGATACAAATGGCCATGGATATGCAGCAACAAATGATGGAAACAAACACAGATTATGACAAGGCCATGAAACGGAAATAATACAAATCAAAGGACAATGCACGACACTAATGGAACAGAACCACAACCTCCAAGAACAACTGATGGAGCTACAAAGACAATATGAAGCAAGTGAAGCGGACAAAGAAAGAATGAAGACTAGAAGCAGGCTATTAGAAACACAGCTCAAAGTATATATGGAGGAAAATGATAGAAAAAATTAAAAGACCAAATTGCAAAGCATGAGAATCTCCTGAAACAAGAGCAAATCCTAAAAGAAGAATGGGAACAAAGGTGTATACGTGACACAAATGGTCTTAAGAAACAATTGAAAGCTGCTAAAGAAAAAATCCTAGTAATCTATAATGAAGATGTGGATCAAATAGTGGAAATTGGGAATGAGCTTCTCGCGGCGAAGGATGCACTCGAGACTGCCATCCATGAAGTTAAAGAAGAGAATGAACGTATTGCAAAATTGGAAGCTCAAATAGAACTAAGAGTGGACATCAGGACACGAGTAGAGCCACAACTAGAGAATCCTACTAACGAGGTAGAGGCACGTCCTCTATCTTCCCCGATCTATCATTCTCTAATAAACGAGCAGATGGCAGAACAGTGTGATGATCATCCCATGCCATATACTGCAAAAATAGGTCAGAAGGAGAGGGCACTATTGGTGTTCCGATTTTTGAAAATGAAGTTGTCAAAGTCATGAAAGAAGCCAAAATTAAAGGAAAAGACTTGGATACAATCATGGAGCCTTTCAATATTCCGTATGGGCTCTTGAAAGAGAAAACACAGCAATATATAAAGAAGATCACACAAAAGGATCTAGAGGAGCAATTGCGCTTCAAAGAAAATACATTCAATTACACTCGAGAAGAATTTGAAGCTGCACAACCTTTATGGAGAAGGAAATTTTCGGAGAAAAATGCTACTTTTCTGGTGCACTCGCAAGCAGCACCATATTTACTACAAGTAAATCCTTCCTTTTGTCCAACCCCACATTGCCGTGAAACATGCAAATTTTTGGATATGCAAAAGAATGGTGTACTCAATAAACAATGGCTGAATTACCCACTGCTTCCAAGTCCACCTCATAATTACTTGCCAACCGAGGATTACATGGTGAAAACCATTGAATTTTGGCTACATTGATATGTAACAGTACCCGATCTAATTATCAAGATGACCAATAAAATCCTTAGCATGCTACTTACAGTTTTGAAAGTGTTCAAACATGCAACATATACATTTTTTAACTTCATTGGCATTAACAGGGCACGGATATCCTTATTTTTTTTCTATTTGTTATGCCCAACGGGCCAACAATCATGGCGTATTATTCAATTCTCATGTTCTTGCCAAGTCCATACATGCAAACCTTCGAGGAAGCATTTTTTACCGAAGTTTTTGAAATTGATTCCGACATTTTGTTAAAAATTTCAACGAATCTGAATGCTAGAATGGTGGCATATGAATTCAGCTTCTTTGCAGACCTCAGACAGCCACCACATGACACTGTGAAAGCTGAACAATGAAAGAAACTCATGATACGTGAAGCTAATGTGCTTATTCAGACAGAGCAAAGGTTTACAGGACGTACTCCTGCCAAATTCCAAAGCCTGTCAGGGACGACAGAGTTCAGAAGGGGGGCAGTGTCGAAGGAGATTCCAACAAAAAGAAATGAAGAAGAAAATAAAAAAGGAAGCTTCATTAAAGGTATTATATCTGAAGACATATCTCTGTAGGAAGCCCCGTAGGGGCACGCATCACCGATCTCTGCACAGAGCCCCGCACGGGCATACAACATGGGAAGGCATGTAAGAGGCAAGTGCGGATCAAGGACAACAATTATCCATGAAGAAGTGCTAGAATATATATGGCAGATCCTAAGCCCCAAGAAGGTGCTTCAACCTCTTGATCTTCGCAAGGTCCAAATCAAAGGCCAAAGATCCATACCTTCATACCTTCCACTGGTTGCATGCATGGCAACCCGACTTAACACAACAACCAAGATTTAAAGAGGTTATTGGTGAGCTAGACTACATATTTAAGGTAGTCCATCTCCACTAGTTGTGAGCAGTAGAAAGACGTAAACGAGCTGCAAACAAAAAGGGAAGCCTGTCAAGGGACGACAAAGACAAAGAGGGGGAGAGTGTTGTAGAGCTAAGAAGAGCAAAAAGGTAGAGAAAATGGAAGGGCCCCAAAATTTTCTGATTTGGACACTTTATTTTTTCTAGGAGACTCCTCTAGATGCATACTCATAAAGCTTTTTCTCAATACCCTTGTAAATTATTAGAAAAGTAGTCTTCTAGTTAATAAAGTACCGGTCTCTTGTGTGAAAGGACCATTTTTAGGGAGACATATATAAATCAATTTGTGACTCTTTGTAAGGACTTTTTGGCCACTGTGAGAACCAAGAGCACAAAAATTCGAAATTGTGTCTTCTCCTCCTTGTATCTTTTTTCTTGTGAGCTTGCATGCATGTGTGATGCTTGGAAAGAGTACTTAAAAGTGCTCTCTATCCATGAAAGTGCTTGCTTGCTGTGGATAAGGTGTGTGTGAAGTGTAGGAAGTGTTGAAGTGTAGGAAGATCATTCCCACGGCTCAGTATTTTGCTCATAACTTGAAGAAAGAGTGCTAGAATCGAGTGAAAAGACAACCTTGGATGCGTCTTCTCGAGAGCTTCGAAAGGAACCCGCTATTGGCTATATTTAGATTTCGGAGATGAGAGATAAGGTCGATTTACTGTTGACTATTCTTCCAAGTGTCGTGACACCATAACTAACCTTGAAAACTTGAATGTGATGGATTCATACTTATTTGTACTTTTGTAAAACTTCATTTGCATTGACCATTATTTGAATGCATGTCTTCATTCACTCAGCTAGGTTTTGATACTCCTTGGATTGATAATTAAAGCGTGAATCCCCACTGTATGTAGTTGAGGGGGATTGAGGAACAGTCTCTTTCTTCACAAGTCCCTAAGTCAGTACTTAGGTACACATCCATCCAAAAGAATAGTGGAAATCAAAGACGTGACTGAACCTTAACATCAATCAAACTTTGACATTCAATAGATGGATGTTAGGTTTCCTACTTGCATATTCGATAACGATGCAACTTGCTAAGTACACCTAGAAAACTTGAAATAAATCTTCCTTTTGAAAGGATTAGAGAGTGCCTTTAGCAAGGGATCTTTAGGAAATGAGATAAGTGCCTAAAATCATGGATCCAACCAAAACTTTTCATTTGGGAAGACAAAGTTACAATAAATGGGTCTCTAATCCATGAACTTTTCCGAAACAAGCTCATAATTATGTTAGGGTGAGTACATGAAGCTTTCCTTTTGAACATTGTTGTATGGATAGAAGTGATCACATGATGAAAGCTCTGAGTTCTTTCCAAGTATCTATCCTAGAAATGAAAAAACTATCTTCAAGATATAGATGTTTATTCAAACACTTTGTTTAGAAAATACCTTTTGACATACTGAAACCTAGAAAAGTGGGATGCCTAACCCGAAACCTGAATGTAGTTACAACATGCCCAAGTTTTACCTTGTATGGGGACAAAACCATTAACTTTCATGACACTCTTTTACACATGCAATGATTCAGGTTAAAAAGTGTATCTTCTGGACAATCTGATTCTAAAGCTTAATAATTAAGGTCTTCGTAGATGTTGTTCAGCTATCACTTCTAGGAAGGAAACATGATGATTCTTAAGTGATAACATAGATGATCAAGTTGTTCATAGTACAAATATTATGCATTGGTTCGATTGCCAAACAATTAACTATGCAATAAAACTGTATTGTCAAATTATGTTTGAAGTAATCTAGTAACAACATATGATTGAACATTGATAATAATTTTTCCAAACTCAAGAAAAGGAACACATATGAATGAAAGTTCCAATCAAACTTTCTTGAAGAAAAGGAAAACCATATCCCAAGGTGATCCTTGAATTTGATACTCAAGAGATCAATACAATTCCAACAATAAAGCTTTGAGAATCTTGTCCAAGAGTCAAGAATTTCTTTCAAAAATCATTATAGTAGTGCAATGGACTCCATGATGAATCATTTTATCAGGTTATTTGATTCCTTATAATGAATCTTAAGTATTGGAAGAATAAATTGCCCCCTTGTAGTGAACATAAAAATCTTCAAGCGTGATAGACAACCATTAGTTCCCAAGAAGTGGAAAACCCATGGTAGTGGTAAAGTCCAATGGTTGATATCACCTAAAATTCTTAGCTTTAGAATCTAAAAGGCTATAGTACATGCTTGAAATCGATCTGGGGAAAGATGTCTAAGATACCATGGGTAAGCAAAAAGCTTTCGATAGTTCAAGAGATCTTAAAGATAGAGACTACTTTTTATTCTTTTCACAAGGTAAATAAGACTTGATCAAGTTTGGCAATGGTGTTCCAAGAACATGCAAATGAAATTACTTAGAAGTATTCCATGTATTGGCAATCAAATTCCTTTTGTAAACTTTTTCACGCAAGTTCTATTTCTCCAATGGAAAAGTTTGAAACGAGTAAGCTATTCCAATTCTAAACAAGTTCAAGTATTCCAAGTATGTAGTATGCACCTGCGATGATGGTAATTAAGTCCAAGGAAGGCACAATTTAAATTTTATCTATGTTTAAAGGGATTTCAATGAAATCCAAAAGCATGAGCGGATGCTTAGACTTAAGCATTATAGAGATTCCTATAAAGTCTCCAGGGTAGCTACTTGAAGCTTTAATCATAAAGGAATCTAAAGGCAAGAAGTAAACAACTCTTTTTGTTACAAGATTGGTCAAATATAACCATGAGAACTTGAATCTGAGAAATTCAAGAAGTTGGAATTATAAATGGTTTTTCTTTATGAAAACCCTAGAAAAGAAGTATGGATGTTATATCGAAAGGTTTTTCAAGTTTCCAAAGTAAAAGCAAAATATTGTGAAATGATGATGTGAAGAAATCAAAACCTAGAAAATCTAATTAGAGGCAATGCATGAAACTTCAAGATTCTTTCAAAGCACTGAAGTGAGGAGCTACTCTATAATGGTATGCTTAGAGTACTAGTTTAGGATAAGTATCACTCACACATCAATGTGGATTATAAACAAGGTGGTATGGGACACCTAATTTTAAATTCACACTTATGTAGGAAAGATAGTATGGGACATAATTATCTTTTAGACCTAGAATGAATTTTGAAGTTAGATTTGATTCTCAAGGAAATTAAAACTTCAAAAGAGGAATTTAAATTCAAGAAGAATAAAAGTATGATCTCAAGGTACTTTGGGATCAAGTAAGTAAGAAGATACGAAGTAAGTAATTTCCAAGATCCTCTTTTTCAAATAGGAAAAATATGTATTCTTGTTTTATGAAACACTTCAAGATAAAGTCTTATTGAATCACACATATTTGATTTCTAAAGAAGTTGGACTTTGACATTGAAATGATCCTTCGAACCAAGGCATACATTGACTAAGTCAAGTATCAAGTTTCTAGTGTAACTCCATAAATTTAATCTTTTGACTCAAGTAATACACAAGAACTCCATTCCAAGTAAACACTCATAAAGATAAAAGATGGCATGAAATTAGTCTGGAGTGAAGCATTATTTGAGTAAAAAACGCATCAATAGAACCTCAGTGGGTTGAGACACACTGATGTTGGGTACCACACTAGGATCTTGTGGTTCGATGACATTTTATATCTACTCTAAATCTTTTCAAAAATCCAATTTATTTATCTTAAAGATAGAAAAAATGCTTCAATACCTTGTTGAATCAGATCTCTTAGTACTTAAAGCCTTGACTCATCTAGATTTTGACTCAGCACAAGTTTATGATTCTTTTGAAGTTTAAATTGGTTTTACAAATTTTTTAGTTCTTTCTTTGCACTTTTTTGAATCTTTTGGATTCGAACCTTATATGGTTCTAATTAGTTTTGCAAAAGTCTAGGGTTACCCAATTATACTGAGGCAACTAGATTAAACATCTCAGATAGTGTTGGAGACCTCTAAATCTCCAAATGATTTGATCTATACTGATTTAAGAGCACCTCTATATCAGTTATGGACCAACCTTTACACAAATATTACCTTCATTTACCAAATCTTCCACTATCACTTCTCTGAGTGAAAGTATTCCTTCTTCAAGAAGTCTGCTTCAAAGATTGACTTCATTACCTGCACATATCTTGGGATTTCTTCGAACTAATGATTTACATATCTCCATTCTACCTTTTTGCAATCACATCAACCATTATTCCTTCAAAAGAAACATTAAAACTTTAATTTGATCCTTAAGATAAGAAATATGTCAGAAATTGTCTTCCTGAACAAGTGACTTTGACATAGCTAATTTCTAAGGTTGATTTCTCACAGGACAGATCCCATTTTGCTAAATACTTTTAGCCACAGCTTCCTTACCTTCTAACTTAGATTTTGAGTGCTCTCTCATCAAAAACTTTACATTGTACATTGAGGTGCAAGCAAAACATTGACATGAAAAAATGCGCGACGCTGAGAGGTCTACCTGCAGACTTTACATACACTTGTTCCTATTGATCATACTCACAGCATGAAAGGAATTAGGTCATGAAACTTTGAACATAGCTTCATTAGCTTCTAGATTAGATGTTTACAAAGGATTTCCTAATCCACATGATCATGCTGCGACAAATCAGAGAAAGACTCGACGCTAACTTGTGAAGATGACTCTCTACACATCTATCTCGATAACACTTGGCTTCTAATGAATCTCTCATATATTTCTTTAGATCATTGAATTATGTAGATAGGATTCTAGACTTATCCCATGTCTATTACATATTGCTTATCATCCTAAGGATAATCTAAAACTCAAGCTACAAGAATTTGCATCTTTAATGTACATATGCATACAAGCTTCACTTCTGAGATCTCCTCACTTTCTCAAATGACTTCTTTAACTTCAATCTGATCATTGAATTGCTTCAAGCTCTTTATAATCATCAATTTGGGATTGTTTTGTTCCACCCTCAATCACTAATTGTGATTATTTCATTCTTCTTTACTCCTGCCATCTCTTTGAACTTCTGTAGCTTAGATCCATCTAAGCTTTTTGTCAACATATCTGCAACTTGCTCTTTTGTTGGAGTATACAATACTTCAATCTCTTTATCAAGTACCTTTTCCCTCAAGAAATGATATTGAATCTCTATGTGTTTAGTCCTAGCATGAAAAACAGGGTAAGCTGCCAAATATAATGAACTCATATTGTCTCCAAAAATAATTGGAGTGCTCTGATCAGTTCCAAAGGTCTTCAACAAGGTCTTTAACCATATCACTTCTTTTGTAGCCTCTTCCATTCCTTTATACTCAGCTTTTGTGGATGACAAAGCAACTGTATGTTGCTTCTTTGAGCACCAAGAAACTAATTTATCTCCAATATAAGAGAGATAGCCATGAGTAAACCTTCTATCATTTGAATCACCTGCCCAATCTGCATCACTTAACACTTTGATTCTTGTATCAAAAGTAAAAACAAACCTTAACTCAGAGTTCCCTTGATATATCTGAGTATTCTTTGAGCTACAATCCAATAGGTCTAATGTAGCATAGATTAGACTACCTACCAAACTTTGATATTTCCTCATGTCATTAAATTCTTCACCTCCATATCTGCTCAATTTATGATTTACCTCCAATGGTGTGGTTGAAGGCTTGCACTCCTCCATGTTGAATTTGATCAGATAATTCTTCAAGTATCTTTCTTGTGTCACATATACTCCATGTTGAGTATACACAATGTGCATTCCTAAGAAATAAGATATGTTTCCCAAATCACTTATCTTAAACTCCTTCTCTATTTGTTTCTTAAACTCCTTGATTCCTTGAGCATCTGTACCCATGACAATAATATCATGAACATAAATACACATGCATATATATCCATTTTCACTTGCCTTCACTAGCAAGCTACTATCTCCCTTTGATGCTTGATATCCACATTCATTCAAGAACTTAACAAGCCTCTATTCCATGCTCTTGGGGCTTGTTTCAAACCATACAAAGCTCTTTTGAGGTTACACACATAATCTGATCCAATTGAATTGATAAAACCCTCCGGTTGCTCCATAAAACTTCATCTGCAATGTATCCATTCAGAAATGCATTCTTCACATCTAATTGTGATAACTTCCATCCTTTACAAGTAGCAATAGAAATTAGGGATCTAATTGTAGACTTTTAGCAATTGGAGTAAAGGTTTCATCATAATATACCCCATAAGTTTGGGCATAACGTTTAACCACAAGTCTAGCCTTGTATCTAGACACTTTTCCATCTGCAAACCTTTTTGTTTTATACACCCACTTACATCCAATGACCTTTTGACTCTTTGGTCTTGGCACCAATTCCCATGTTTCATTTTCAAGTAGAGCATCATACTCTTCTTGCATTGCCTTCTCCCAATTCTATTTACCTTTAGCTTCTTCATATGTGGTTGGATCTTCTTCTGTGTTCACAATGTAAGCATAATCTTTTGTTCTTAGGAAAGATGTATCATATCTATACCTGATAGGTTCTTTTCTTTCTCTCAAAGATCTTCTGACCTCTACATTTCTTGAAGTCTCCGCCGCATTTGATTCTGGATCAAATCTTGGTCCATCTTCAACATTATCCTACAATTTATTTTAACAATCAATATCTTCTTCATACACCCTTACTTTTGTCTTCTCTTTCCTTTGTATTTCTTCAACATCTACATAATCATTTGTTGAACCTGTATACCATGTGCTTTGCTCATCAAATGTAACATCTAACAAGAAATTGCTTTGTAGATGGACTCCACATCTGTAACTCGTCTCTCTATCATGATACCCAATAAACACATACTTCTCTGCTTTGGGTTCTAGCCTATGTCTTAATTGTGAAGGAACATAAGCATATGCTAAACATTCAAATACTTTACAATGATCAAGAGTAGGTTTCTTACCCCACCATGCTTCATAAGGTGTTCCTCCATCCAAAACTTTGCAAGGTAACCTATTCACAAGGTATGTTGCAATGTTGATAGCTTCTGCCCATAAGTAGTTTGGACAATTCTTCTCTTTCATCATTGCTCTTGCAAACTCCACAAAGAGTTCTATTTCTTCTTCTGCAATTCCATTTTGTTAAGGGGAGTTCCTGCAAGTTACTTCTCTTTTTATACCTACATTCCACAAATAATCCTCAAACTCTTTAAAAAAATACTCTCCCCCTCCATCTGATCTCAACCTTTTGAGCTTTTGTCCTGTAATCCTTTCTGCATAAGCATGATAATGCTAAATGTCTTGAACTATTCTGATTTGTCCTTCATTACATATAAAGTAATCCATCTCGTTGCATCATCAACAAACAATGTATAACATCTCGATCCATTTATACTATAGTCCCTTAAAGGACCCCACACATCTGTATGAACCAACTCAAGCATATTTGAATACTTGTACCCTGAATTATTATCTGAAATTTTATGTGCTTTACCTAATTGACAGGCCTTACACTTGTACACCATGTGTTGACCTTCAACATTTGGCAATCCAAGCACTACATCATTCTTTGACATTTCTTTTATAGGTCTCTCATTGAAATGACCTAGCCTTTTATGCCATAGGTCTAACTCAGACATCTTTTGACTTCCATATGTAAATAATGCATGTCCCACATTACCTTGGACCTTGAGAGTAAACACTCTTCCTTCCTTTTTACCTGCAATGATATTTCTATATCCTTGATTTGGATCTTGCACATAAACACCATCATTTGTGAATCTAACTTCATATCCCTTCCCCACAATTCATCCTACACTTATCAAGTTTTTAGGAATAGTTGGAACATAAAGTACCTTGCTTAAAAGTGTGCTTCCACTCATTGTCTTCACTGATCCAATGCTTTCCACTTTATGCTTGGTGTTATCTCCTGTTTGAATTGTATGTCCATTCACCTTTGCTTCAATATCAATCATCAATGATATATTGCTACTCAGATGATTGCTACATCCTCAGTCAATATAAAACACCCTTTCATCTTCTCCTACTGCCTCATGTGTGCATTCAAGATAAGAGTCATGTCATCATTCTGATCTGATGCATAATTATAATAATTTTTGTTGTAGGACTGAGTTTGAAAATTTCTTCCACCTCCTCTAGCATATGATGTCCTACCACCTCTTCCTCTGAAGTTGCCTCTTTGATTCCTGCTTCCTATACCTCTTTGATTGAAGCTCTGGTTATTACTTCCACCATTTTGATTGTTATACCAGCAATCATTTGCCAAATGATTCGTTTTGCCACAAATCCAACAAGCTTTAGTATTATCTTTGTTCTTATCTCCTCTTCCTTTACCTCTGAAGTTCATCTTTCCTTTTGTGAAATTAGCTTGACTTGAAGTTCCTTTATCATCAGTTGACTGCTTCCCTTTGCCATTCTTTCTCTTATTCTTGGAGTACATAGCTTGACTTGCACTCCTATCATTGTCTCCCTTAATGTCCTGCTCAAAAGTTAACATGTGTCCTAGCAATTTCCAAAGCATTCCACACATCTATTGCACTTTCTAATCCTCTTATGTGAGGTAGAAGATAATCATTTAGAGCCATGTAAATGATGCTCTTAGCTTGAGCATCCTTTCTCATCCAATTCTTCAAATCTACAAGTTGTTCCCTTGTTGGAACACTAGGATCTTGAAACTCAGGCTTTTCTTCTTCTCTTGTAATGGATGCCATCAAATCTTTGCAAATGAGCTGCGCCTTCGTCCTCATGGACCAAGCTGGATAGTTCTCCCTATCTAGCTTATCAATCAGCAAGCTGTCTCCCATCTTTGATCTTCTGTGTCTGCAATTACTAAGTTTTATGATGATATAGTGTACCTTTGATATGAAGCTTTAATCCTTCTTGATCTTTTGAACTCATGCTTTGTACTTCTTTAGGTTGTCTTCAAGAATTTGACCTTGTCCACCCTCAATTAGAAGAAACTTCAATATCTGCAACAGTCGGGACTTATAATGCCTTTACTTCACTTGTATTGCACCTTTTGCTCTAATACCACTGTTGGAGACCTCTAAATCTCCAAAGGTTTGATCTACACTGATTTAAGAGCACATCTATATTAGTTATGGACCAACCTTTACACAAATGTTACCTTCATTTACCAAATCTTCCACTATCACTTCTCTAAGTGGAAGTCTGCTTCAAAGATTGACTTCATTACTTGCACATATCTTTAGCTTTCTTCAAACTAATGATGTACATATCTCCATGCTACCTTTGCACAATCATATCAACCATTAGTCCTTCAAAAGAATCATTAAAACTTTAATTTTATCCTTAAGATAAAAAATATGTTAAAAATTGTCTTCCTGAACAAGCGACTTTGACATAGCTAATTTCTAAGGTTGATTTCTCAGAGCACAGATATTGTTTTGCTAAATGCTTTTAGCCATAGCTTCCTTACCTTCTAACTTAGATTTTGAATGCTCATTCATCAAAAAATTTACACTGTACACGGAGATCCACGCAAAACATTGACACAAAAAAATGCGTGACTCTAAGAGGTCTACCTACAGACTTTACATACACATGTTCCTATTGATCATACTCACAACATGAAAGGAGTTAGGTCATGAAACTTTGAACATAGCTTCAGTAGCTTCTAGATGAGATGTTTACAAATGATTTCCTGATCCACATGATCAGGCTGAGAGAAATCAGAGAAAGTCTCGATGCCAACTTTTGAAGATGACTCTCTACACATCTATCTCAGTGACACTTGGCTTTTAATGACTCTCTCATATATTTCTTTAGATCATTGACCTATATACATATGATTCTAGACTTATCCCATGTCTATTACATATTCCTTATCATCCTAAGGATCATCTAAAACTCAAAGTACAAGAATTTGCATCTTTAATGTAGATATGTATACAAGCTTCACTTCTGAGATCTCCACACTTTCTCAAATGACTTCTTTAACTTCAATTTGATCATTGACTTGCTTCAAGCTCTTTATAAGCATCAATTTGGGATTGCTTTGTTCCAATAGATAGATGTTTTGTACAAGAACCTCTTTCAATCTTCAAAAGATGTTAAGTTCAAGATTGACTTATTCATTTGCATTTGCTTCAAGTTATTTATCATAACTCTAAATCACTTTCTAGAGTTCATTAAACTCAAGAACAAAGAAGTTAGGAATCCCTCATTAGGTTGATTATTCCCAGGAACTTTTTTTGCAAAATTCTATGAGAAATGTATCCTACATTGACAATATTCAATCTGGATTTGACCCGGTCAAGTTATATTATGGTTTACCAAAGTAAATGGAAAACTTTCTCCTACAATTTACAAAGGATTTTCAAGCCCATTAGAACAAATTAGTCCTCCAATCGCATGAAAAAAAATCAAGTAATTGTTGGTTCGGAGTAGAACATTATACAAACATCAAAGTTAGATGTTTGGGCCAACTAAACTTCAAGTTTTCCAAATCAAGTTCAAGTGAATCAAGAGTTCTCAAAATGATGAATGGGATAACAATCCCACCTTAGTAATTAAGTGCTTCCACCATTCATGTCCGAAAATGGACTTGTAATTAGAATCCACCCAGTTCACATGTTTGTGTGTAGATTGCACATCAAGAAACAAGTAAAT
The DNA here is from genome assembly GCA_020310875.1 of Ceratopteris richardii. NCBI lineage: Eukaryota > Viridiplantae > Streptophyta > Polypodiopsida > Polypodiales > Pteridaceae > Ceratopteris > Ceratopteris richardii. The sequence continues at coordinate 125,036,276 of CM035422.1, read as the reverse complement.
AAGGGAGGGATATTATTGGATCCACCCTTATTATTCATTCACTACTTTGTACTTTGAGTAGTTTATCAAAGTGCAAAGCTAGATGATGTTTTGAATCATTTGGGAAAGGATCGCACCAAAGAGATGTGACATGTTCTTCCAGTTTTAGAACATGAGGCTTAGGGGTTGCCTCTTGTATTTATATAACTCTATATTTTAGGATGAGAAATTTTTCCAAGGAGGAAAGAATTTAATAAAATACTTCTATGATCTAAGGGTCCCATCAATTCAAAAAAATCTGAAATGGAAGATGGTTTGGTCACCCATGTGCATGACCAAAGATCTCAAGATAGACTTATGTAGCATGTCATGTGCTCCTCTAAATAATTCATCCACTTAGCTAAGTCATTAATTCTAAAGGGTATGAAGGAAGAGGTCTTGGGTTCAATCCCTATGACACACATGGGGAAAGTATTTCGCCTAAAGAGCTCTACTACCTTCTATAAGCTTCCAACTAACTCGAGTTAACTAGGACACTTGGTGCACATGCAGATACATGGCTGACACATGGATGGTTAGAATCCACATGACAAAGAAAGAGGTCCCCTAGAAAGAGCTATATATAGAGGTGTAGGGTAGGGAGGAGAGATATATAAAGTAATTATATTATCTAAGGGTCTGAGTGGTTTAGAAAGTTCTAAAATTGGAGATTATTTGGTCACCCATGTGTATGACGAAAGATATGGAGACTAGAGTTGGCTCTTGTAAACAAGTGATCCACTTAGCTTAGTGGTCAAGTCTCAAGGGTGTGAAGGAAGAGGTCTTGGGTTCAATCCCCTTGGGGTGTATGGAGAGAGTATTTCTCCCAAAGAGCTCTAGAGCCTTTTAGACGCATCCACATGAGTTAACTCATGTCTGACACATGGATGCTTAGAATACACCTGCCCAAGAAGGTAGTCCCTTGGAGAAAGCTATATATAGAAGAATAAGGTTGGGAGGAGAGTCATCTCTTGAGCATGTGGTGATCGTAATTATTAGTCTCTTGCACTAGCTATATGAAGAAAAATTTTGATTTATAAAAATAATTTACAACATCCATTGAATCATTGGAATGTGTAAAGATGCAAAATTATAAATCATTCTAATTTATATAAGACAATCTATTTTTTACTATTACATTAGCTGGAATGAAATATTCTCTATCAGTCTTTAAAGTAGTAACTAATGCCCATAGCTCTCTTTTAATCTGAGGATACTTTCTCAGGGTGTCATGCAAAAGCTTATTACAAAAACGCATGGCCTACATTTTACCATCAACATGATCTTTTCCTATGACTCAGCCTATTGCAATCGGACTTGTTCACAATTAGAAAGATGGGTCTTCTTGTCGACTAATGAACTCCTTTCAAGGCATGGGCTTCAATCATTTAATAATTTATCTTTTGTATAACTCTTAAATGCTTTGCACTCCAAATGAACTTCTTTCTTTCTTAAGTAGGATGTAAAGAGCATTTGCAACATGACCAAAGTGAGGGATCCATGTGGCATAGAAGACATGTGCTCCTAGAAATGCTCTCACTTCCGAGATCATGCTAATGCCATAAACATTTTTTGGGTATGGCGTTCAAACATAATGCCGACATAAGTGCCAAAAAATCAAAATTTCTTAAGTGCCAAACTAGATTTTGCAAGGCCGAACTCAAACTCACCTCTTCAAATCGTTGAAAAATTCATAAAGAGCCAAAAATATGGTTAATAATTAATTTCCTACAACAAAATAGATCTTTGCTTTCATCTTTCACTACTAAAAAATGTTTCTTAGAATATTGTCAATAAAAGGCATAATGATATTTGGGATGAAGTTGTGCAAGATCGACTTCATAAGATTCATGATTTGAGCCTCATAATTTGTAGCTCCCTATGGTGAAGTATACATACATACTAAACCAAAATGATCCCTCATAGTCATAATATCTCCGCTCTCGAACGCTAACTCAAACTTTTCATAACCTCATTATAGAGCTGTCATTGAGTAAATAAAATGTACAATGAGTGCTTGGGAAAATTCATCTATTATGAGACCTATTCCTACAGCTTTTCGTTGTGGCTTTGTTGATAGGCTATAAGACTTGTATAAATATAGATTTCCATTTCTCTTTGTCACTATTGACCATTTTTTTTAGTAAGGCATTGAAGAAGGTTCTAAAATTTGCATGTTCGTCTTCCCCTTTAGCAGCCCAAGAGCCTAGGTAATTGAGCCTTTGGGACTCAAATAGGCCAAGGATTCCATGGAAGATGAGGTACAATGAAAATGATCATAAGAGCAACTATTTTAGGATTTACACAACCTATCTTGTACAAAAGAGGGGAAATAATGTCGTCTAATCATCTTAATAGATCTCTCTTTTTCAAGAAGTGTAACAAATGATTCATCATCCCCAAAGTTGATCTGCTTCACTATTTTGTTAGTAAAGAGTTGCCCTATCTATTGTCGATCTTTGTATACCCATTCATGCTTTTTTCACGGCACATTTATATGGTTTCTTTCTTCAAATTTAGGTATTAAAGAGAGTATCTTGTATTAGTATATTCTAGCACATAAATTCATCATTATCTATGAAAGAGGCTATAAAATCCCATTACCAAAACCCTTGTGAGTATCATCTTATCATCATTCAGTACCACACCGAAGCCAATGATGTTCAAATTAGGTGTTAAACGTGATTGGAACGTACAAAATATTAAATGAGACTAGACAAGAGAATCTTACCTGAGAGGAAGAACCCTTATAGTATGTGCTACTACAGAGTTAGATGAAGGGAACGAAAAATCTAATAAAAATGACTTTTCAGCAATTCTTTGCCATAGAGAAAGAAATAGATTCACTTTCATGGAAGTGTGGTTTAAGCAAAGGATCATCATAGAAGGCGTCAGCAACATACGAATCATTCACAGATAAGGGACTATTGAGGGTTGTCTCTTGGTTCAAGTCCATCAAAAAATACTTGCTGTTTTATAACCTTTGTCGGCTTGGAAAGATTATGAAAGGATCTTCCAATTGAGGAAAATATCTTTGCAAAATGGACTACTAAGAAAATAGAAATATGCATTTGGATTCGGAATTTCAAATGTAAGATGCCGACTAGAGTTGCCTGTTGGAAAGGCGATTTTCAATGGCGTCCAGAGCAATGTTTCTTGAAAATAAGAGTAATAGCCTGTTGTCCAAGGTTCGAAATTCGAATAGTATCTTAAGCATTAGTGCCACATGTAGTGAAGAAAGGCCCAAAGACAACCTATATAAGCCAAAAGGACTTCGATATCTTCTTCAACACAACGATGTGTGTGTGTGTGAGAGAGAGAGAGAGAAAGAGAGAGAAAGAGAGAGGCAGAGAGAGAAAGAGAGGTGTGGCAAGGAGGTTCTGTGGCTGCATCTCCTCCGTTAAGTGCTAACCAAAGAGGCCATACGTACAGAATAGTCACCTTCGGATTGGATCCAAAACGTAAAAGTTTTTAAAGAAATCGAATATATTCTAATATATCTAATAGGTTGATCCATCTTCTTGGGCATCTATTTTATGCAAATACTTTTTGTAGGCGTGCATAAAGAAAACAGAGTTTTTTTTTTTAAATAAAAGGGAAGTTCGACCTTAGCCTACTCTCACGGACTTGTATTTAATGAAGGAAAAGAAAAGTACAAATGAAAGGGACTAGTGCCCAGAGGACCGCTCAAGTCCCACAGAATGGGGGTAGATCTTACAAAGTTTAGATGGCATTACAAAGAAGGTTAATCATCCTCTCATCACCCTCATGTGGGGCCCACTTGGGTTTAAGCTTGTTGTTGATTAGGACAAGCACTTTATGATCCCTGAAAGGGGGGATTTCTTATATTTGCCGATTCTTTTATCGAGGAGGAACAAGGATTTGTCAATCCACCACTCTTTGGGGGAATCTTCAAAGTTATAGGCACATCTTTCCTGCCAGATCTTCCAGAGGAGCTTGCCTCTTATTACATTGTAGAGGGTCGCCAAGTAGCCAATCACATCTCCCAACAGAGCTTGTTTCTAGCTGATATTTTTTTGAAGCCTAATTTTCTTTCCAAAAATCTACCAAAGCTTGTTAGAGTTGGCACAAGTAAAGAAGCTGTGACCAACATCTTCCATAGACCAGTAACAACGCTTGCACCAAGGAGGCGCCCCACAAATTTTGCTAGCCTTTAGGTTGGTCCAGATTCCCCGATGAAGAATTTGCCATAAGAGGACATACTTTATGTTTTCTATGAGAGGGTGCGAGATAGCCATGAGCTTCATTTCCCACCGCAATCGCGTCCATGACAAGCACCACTTCTTGTTGAGGTTGACTTGATAATCAATGTTTCCTTTGATGTTCCGGATATCCGTTAGGCAATTGTCATTATGCCATTAGAGACCTAATGAACACAGCGAGTCATGTCGCATGAGGAGATGAACTTTAGAATAGTCCCAGGAAAGACATCTGCATTGTAAAATATTCTATTCTTCATTGGTGACACTGACTCTAGCGTTGATATCCTCGAACTTGACCCATTAATTGGTGTCTTAATTCCACAGATGTTTCCATTCTCTAAAGCCCTTGTTCCAGAGCCTCTTGGCACTTTGAATGTTCCAAGATTCCACATTCCTCATGCCATGGATCGAAAACAAAATAGAGTCGCTCTGTCTAATGCCAGCCGCCCACTTCCAATCTTTACTGATTCTTATAAAGTTTTTGCCTTTATTCCACCTCTTCCATAGGGAGCATACAAGGTTTGAACCTTTCGAGAAAATAGAGATCGGGGAAAACAAAAGGGTGAGGATATCGAGACTCTTCCAATTCAAGAATCCCACCAAAGTCAATGAATTCTTGTTTTTGAAGATCAATTTGGCCCACGTAGTCTCCCCGTCGCTCCACACCTTAACATCCATTTTGCTACCAGTTTGGTAGGCATGCAACCCATGTCGAGAATACAAAGGCCCCCACTATCTCTTTGGCTACTACATATGGACCAGTTGATTTTACGAAACCCCCTGCTCTTGTGGTCGTCCGTCGAAAGGAAATTTCTGTCGAGATGCGAAAGCCTAGGGGAATCCCAAAAAGCTGGAAGACTTGACCTAAAGAATGTTTTGGCAGCCATGTTCAAGGAGAAGGTCACGTTGGATCCGAACAATAGCTCTCAAAGGGTTACTTTGATCTCGACAATAGCTCTCAAAGGGTTGCTTTTTCGCACTCTATGGTGCCTTAATGCAGGGATTTCTATCATGCTTTTTAGGAAATGGGGTCTTATCCCATTTTTATCGTCTTCCATCAAGAGCAAAAACCGGCAACTATTTCATCAAAAAGAGAAGCTATGATACGGGGGATCTCGAAAAAAAGAGGACTCTCTTCATGTTATATATATATATATATATATATATATATATATATATATATATATATATATATATATATGTGTGTGTGTGTGTGTGTGATGATAATAATGAAACAGCTTTGCTTTTCTCCAGGGAAGTCGGAGTCCGTGGCATTAGGAGATGTTGATCACATGCTCTGAATGTATGTTCACTTAAATTTGCGAAAGTTGGATCTCTTGTTTCTCAAATCAGTTAGGAAGTGTGTGTTGCTTCATCATCTAATGTGGTCACATCCAAACAATTTGCTATCACTCACAATAATTGCTATGAATCTTGATGCAAAGTTGTCAAGACGAAAGTAAAGTAATTCAACCAGGATGGAGTAAATGATGAAAAATGATTATAACTCACCTAAGGTAGTTCAACCCCTAATCATATATATGTGACATGCCCACTCTTTCAGACGGTTATCGAATTTGGACGCACATCATTTACCTTTCTCCAAGTAAACCTTGTTTATTTGACTCCGTAAAGCGAGAAGTCTACATACAGCCTATCAAACAAATAAACATTTTGGGAATGAAAAGAGGAGGTGGTTTAAGTGTTCTGTACCATGGAGTCATCACTTAAACCATGGAGGGCCCCCAAAGATTTTTAGTAGCTTAACATAAGTCGAAATTCCCCGGTGTATATTTTTACACATCATAACTAATGCTTTCACATACAAAACACTTAATTCCAAAATCTCTTCACTCTTTGGGGGTTCTGTCAAATCCAGTTCCTTGATTCCCTTGCTCAAGAACTAGATCTAGCAGCAGCTGTGTATAATATCGCCAGCCCCTTTCTACTCTTCATTGATCTTGAAGTAAGGTTTCATCTTGTTCCAACTTTTCCACAACAAACAAACCAAGTTCAAGCCTCTACGAGTAAACGGAAAGGGGGAGAACAATAGAGAGACAAAATCTTGACCCTTTCGACTAGGAAGACCCACAAAGGTAAGCTCACTTTTGTTTCTCACAATCAATTTGGCCCAAACGGTTTCTATATTGCTCCAAGGTTTAATCAAGTATTTGGCTACCAACGTGTTGGCCAAACCTTCAACGTCTAAAATGCCAAGCATTTTACTAACACAAATATCCCGTTTGATTTTGAGAGTAACTCTCTTCTTGGATCACACATCTAGAGAAAATCTATGAAAATTCTATGAAATTAGTCAAATATTTGTCTTTTGGGTCTCCAAGATGATATAAAATAGATAATCAAGGTTATGAGGATTTTGTTGATAGGCACATCCAACCCTACCAAGTTGGTAGGCATTCCTTTCTTGTAAAAATGTTCCAGCTTTGTAAGAGCCCAAACCCATGGTTGCCACATAGTAACATCAAAGCCCATGGGAATTCTCAAGTGACATAAGATTTCACCACTAAGGATCATTAGACACCCGTAGTCCACCATACATTGTGGTGAGTGAACAATTATTTCCTTGAATGTGATTTCTCACTAATTTATTCTAGATCTAGAGGCCACATGAAAGGTATCCAGAATGTGCCAAATGGAGACGATCTTGCTGGTGTCATTATGTAAGAAAGCATTTGTGTCATTAATGAACTTTTTCATGAGCATCTAGTCTTGACATTGAGGACTAATTCATGGCTTTTTCCAACATGCGCATGATGGCTAATCAAGAAACTAAGGCCATTGGTAACAATAACAAAGAGTAGTGATGTCAAGGGGTAGGCTTGCCTGATGGAGTGTTTTTTTTTTAATAAGAGGAAGTTCGGCCTTAGCCTACTCTCGCGGACTTGAATTGAATAAAAGAAAAATACAAATGAAGGGGACTAGTGCCCATGGGAACCCCCAAATCCCACAAAGAGGGGGAAGCTTTTACAAAAAAAGGTTAATCGCCCACTCATCATCCTAAAGCGGGGCCCACCTGCGTAAAGTGTGTTCTTGATCAAAAGGAAAACTTGATGACTCCTAAAAAAAAGGGGGCGGTTTTTTACAATTAGCAATCCTTTTGCCAAGAAGGAACAGTGAATACTCAATCGACCAGAGCTTCGAGCATTCCAGAGATTCATGGAGCGACCATTCGCTTCTTCCAGCAGAGCTGTCTCCCAACTTATATATTTCTGGTGACTAATTTTCATTCCGATGATCTGCCATAGCCTATGTGGTAGGCCTCGCAAGGCTTACATGGAGTTATAGAGGAGGTTGATAAACCTCACATCCCCATCAGGTGGAGCCCACTTGGTTTTAAGCTTATTGTTGACATACTGTAGCTCTTTGTGATGTCTGAAGGGGGGGGGGGGTTTCTTACAGTTAGCAATTCTTTTGCTGAGGAGGAAGAGGGACTTCTCGATTGACCACTCCTTGGGGGTATTGCCAAAGTTTTGAGCACATCTTTCTCGCCAAATCTTCCAAAGGATCTCTCCCCTAATTGCATTCCACAATGTAGTAGAACAACCGATCGCTTCACCAATGAGGGCTTGCTTCCAATTGATTTGTTCTTGGAGTCCCAAAGAACGACCAAGGACCCTCCATAATCGAAGGGATTTAGGGCAAGCAAAGAATAGGTGACCTATATCCTCTATGCTACGGCAACATCGCTTGCACCAAGGTGGAACCCCACAGATCTTGTTAGCTTTTGCGTTGGTCCAAATTCCACGATGAAGGATTTGCCATAGGAGAACCGACTTTTTGTTTTCACTGAGAGGGTGCCAGATAGACATAAATTTCATATCCCATCGAAGTCAGGTCCAGTTGAGACACCATTTCTTGTTGAGACTGATGTGAATGTCATTGCAGGCTTCGACATATGGGAGCTTGGAGAGGTGATTACCAAGAGTGGGTTTGGAGAGTCCTGTCCCATAAGTAGTTGGATTTTAGATCTGTCCCAAGCGTGGCGTCTACTCAGTAAAACATTCCATTCCTCATATGTGACCGTAGTAGTAGCGTCAAGGTCCTCAAAGTCCACCCATCTGTTTGTATCCTGTTTCCAGAGGTGCTTCCATTGTTTGAATCCCTTATTCTAGAGTCTCTTGGCAATGAGGACATTCCACGGCTCCACATTTCTCATGCCATGGATTGGGAACCAAATAGAGTCATTTTGTCTTATACCTGCCACCCACTTCCAATCTTCACTGATTCTGATGTGAGGTTAGAATGTGTTCCAACTCATCCACAAGGATCTTACCAGGATCGATCCCTTGGGTGAGACCAGAATCGGAGAGAATAGGAGGGTGAGGATGTCGAGGTTTTTCCATCCAGGGTAGCCAACCAAAGTAATCGCGTTTGTGTTTCTAAGAATTAATGTGGCCCAAGAGGAATCTTTGTTGCCCCACGCCTTAATCATCCACTTAGCTGCAAGCTTATTGGCCATGCTACCAATGTCCATCATACCCAGACCTCTGTTCTCCTTTTGGCTAGTGCATATGGACCATTTGGTTTTAGGCACACCCCTCCTATTATGGTCCCCGGTCCAGAGAAAGTTCCTACAAGTACTTTCTAATTTCATTAGGGGAAAAAGTGAACCCTGCATGGGCCTTGTAAGGATCCCTAATTTTCAGGGATTAAAATTAATCTTGTGGCCTATTAAGGGGACAGAATAAACCACTAGTGGTATTCCTAAATAAAATAATATTTCATATATTTCCCTTTTTGAATGGAAAAGAAAGAGAAACTCTAGCCATCGGATCTTCTTGATCGATGGTAGCAATGATCTCACCTGCGCGTGGGGACACGGAAATATATGTCCGCGTGTGATAGATCTCTGCAGAAAGCATGGCCGTCCTATGCATCTCAAATCTGACGGAGAACCGCAAATGGGGCTGATTGTTGCTCTGCAAAAAGTTTAGCCGTTGGATGATGGCTCCATCCGATGGAGTAGGTTGAAAGGCACCCATTGCCTTTTGGGGGAGTACTCTTAACCTTAGGATTAGGAGAAAGATCCAATGGCTTAGAGTCAATGGCGGAAAATTCAAACGGGTTTCTACCTCCTCCACACGATTAGAAGATCAACAAGTGGTCCAGATTCGTGCGCGCATTGATCCCACGAACTTTTTTGTGAGCCGCATGATCGATGAGCAATCCAAGGGCTAATATCTTTTCGCGCCTTGACTTTGGCAAATGCACATGAACCCTTGGATCTTTGAGGACATCTAATGGTCACAATTAATTTTCTTGCAGTCTCATACCACTCACGCCTAAAAAACCATGTTTCAATAGTTGTTTTGGAGGATTTGACCACTAAGAAACAAGGGAAACCTAGGCCTAGCCTATGTGATTGAGGGACTAGACTGTGGCCACCACCCTCTTCTCATTGGTCCATCACTAATCACTCCTTAATCTAAAAGGCCCATTCAGGGTTCATTTTTTCCCCTAATGTGGCTAAATCTTGATTCTTTGGTCTCCAACAAGAAAGAAAGTATATGATTGAGGATATGAGGAACGTGTTGATCACCATGGCCCGTCCAACAAGATTGAGTTGCAAACCCCTCCAGTAGTTAAGTTTATTATTAAGTCTAGCGAGGACCCAAGCCCACCTTTGTTCTAGAGTAACATCGAATCCCAAGGGGATACCAAGAATCGAACGACCTGACCTGATTGAATGCTTTGGCATCCTTGCACGGTGAGGCGATTGGGTTGATTCCCTTTGATAGCCCTAAATGCACTCTTTGTATGGTTAATTCTGGATCCAGAGGCCTCACAAAACGTATCGAGGCACCACCAAAAGGTTTCCAAGCTTGTATCATCATTGTGAACAAAGGCATTTGTGTCATCCGCAAAAAGCCTCATGGTCATTTGCCCAGAGTTATGTGGCAAAGTGATGCCTCTTATGTGACCTTGCTCCATCCGTTGCTCCACAAGTTGGCTCAGACCTTCAGTGGCAATGGCAAAGAGTAGCGGGGCCAATGGGCAACCTTGCCTGATTGACCGTTTGAGTTTGATTGCCTTTGAAAGTTATCCATTCACATTGACTTTGGTCGAAGCATTGCCAAGGAGAGTGGAAATCGTCCTGAGGAATCTGTGACTACATCTGAGGTCTTTTAGCGATTGTAAAATATAGTCCCATTCCAATATGTCGTAGGCTTTGTCAAAGTCAATCTTGAGGAAGACGATGTCCTGATTAGATTCTTCGGCGTAGTCCAGACCTTCCCAGATATCAATGATGGCTTCCAATATTGACCTTCCCTTAATGAATCCTTTTGGGTCTTTGCTAAGCCACTGGTCTAAATGACATGAAATCCTATTGGCAACGACTTTAGCAAGAATCTTATATCCGGTTTGGAGCATTGTGATAGGTCTCGAGTTCTCAATTCTGTTTCTCTCCCCTTTTTTATGTATAAGTTTGATGATGCCGTTGTTGAGACATGTGGGAGGTGCGCCGAAATCGAGTGCTTCAAGCCAAACAAGATGCAAGGGGGTGGCCACCACATATTTGAATGATTTAAAGAACTCATTAGTGATCCCATCAGGCCCCGAGCTTTTGCCGTTCGAAAGCAAATCAATAACTTCCAAGATCTCTTGTTCAGAAATGGATGCGTCAAGCAGAGCGCTCAAGTTGCATGGGATTCTATGCAGGGAAGTCCGAGAGATGGTGGCCATGCAATCCGGCCTATGGGGGGAGAGGTGACAAGCACGTGGTGACCATAGAGTCCCTCCTCACTACCGATTAGCATTAATAGAGGAGGCGACGATGGCATCCATAGAGTCCCTCCTCTTAGAAGAAAGGGGTGTTGGCACCCGGCAATGCCCTCATCTTTATTGCATTCCATGACACGACTATCAATCATGTATATAATTGACTCCTTTTCTTGTTTCTTTTGAAGGAGTATGCACATTTCTATTGCTTTTGTTTTCTTTTCCCACCCACCAATCTTTAAAGTAGATATGGTGATTCTTCCTTCAATTTTTTTTTTATATATTATCATCATTTTGATCTTCTAAAACTTAAACTACAAGTGGGAATGACCTTTGTTGAATGGTCTTTGATTAAGAAACTCTCTTCTAGATTGAGGAACATTTTGCAATTCCTTCTAAGCCTTGAACATAATATTTTGCATCCTCGTAGCTACCACCATCCAACACGTGGGCAGAAGAGAGTGGGTACTAAAGTTTTGGTTTCAGTCCGAGGTGGTCTCCTGGAGCACCCAAAGAAGGGATAAAGTCATAGCATTGGAGTGAATGATCTTCATGGGATGGGGTCGTGTCCCTCTTTTTCTTGTTTCCATCTCTTGTTATCAAAGTACAAGGATCTTGATACAAACGTATATCCTTTAGGGGTTCTTCCGAGGGAAATGAGCACTAAATTTCCATTTCTCAAATGCCCTCAAAATAAACAAATTGGGAACCATTATCATGAATAATGAACCTAATGATGAAACCTTTTCTATTAGGGTTGTCGTCTTGTTGTGAACAATCCATCCTCGTTTCTTATGATGTAAGATTACTGATCATCTTTCTTGCTATTGGAATAATCCTGTAGAGTTCTCTCACCATTGGACGTCCAGAATTGGTTCTTTCACCTTCCTAGTCCAGTTGACTGATCTCTTCTGCAAATCACACAAAACATTTGTATCTAGGACCGAGGAGAGAGAATAATCTCAATAAAACCTTTGGGGCTTCTCATCATTCTATATCTCACTTTTGTGAAGACTTCAGAGTTAAGATCAGTGAATTTAATTTCGTATACTTTCTTGGAATCTAGCGAAAGATCTTTAGGATCTAGCACACAAGGCCCACTTGATTCGGACACCATATTTTATTTTTTGACCTCCATGTTTTCTTTCTTTTGCATCTTTCTAATGGATCTAGGCCGCAATGGAAAACCTTCAATCTTGTGTCCCTCCATACCACATTGAAAGCAAGCAATCTGACAAGTTTTTATAGAACACCTCCTACTCTTGGGGTTTCGTTTCAACAATATCTATTCTAATTTTGGAGGGATCATATTTTTTATGTCATCTGTGATGCAAATCTATGGGTGCCATCGCAAAATTGAATGAGGGCATTGCACCATCATTGATGAATCCCCCCACATCACCCCTAGAGGCCATAAGTTGACCGATGGGATGCATAATCTCTCCAATGAATCAATAAAGGAAGTAGGGAATGTTAAACAAGTTGATATAAAGTAAATAACATAGAGTCTTGAAATTATTTGGCCTGAAAATAGGGAATCGCTTGAATAGCCACAAAGTTGTGTGCCGGATTCGCCAAGATCCAACTTGAAAAGCTTGGAAGGTCATTTCATTAATTTTAAAAATGAAGAGCTTGCTAGAATGTTTCTCCTTGGAAGGGTGATGAGCGGGGGTTCAACCCAAAGAGATCTAGAGAAGCATCAGAGACCTCTGCTTTTGAAGCACGACCCTCTTTACTGAGCACGAAGGATAGGGCACACCCGCCATGCCAAAAAGAGAAACTTCTAGAAGGAAAAAACCAAACTTATTCCTTTAAAAAATATGAAGAATTTTAGATTTCAAATGCAACCAAGGGACTAGACAAACCAAAAGAGGTTTAAAAGTTATAACCTAAAAAAACGATAACTAAACCAATAAAAAATTTGGAACTCTAAAAAATTTCCGAAATAAAAATTTAGATTACAATACACTCCTTCCAACTTAAATACTCCAACACTGCCAATGAAACAACAATGATCTTCTAGAAGATGCAAAAATTCCCATACATGCTCATTACTCTTTCATGACCTTTAATCCCATTGAGAAGGTAAGGAAAGCAAATATCGTATTCTTCACCCTCAACCGCATTGAGTAGGTTAGGAAAACACTTTTATTTTTCGATAAGAAATTTAAAAACTGCCTATTGTTTGAAACTTTAGTTAATAGGAAAACTAGCTACGCAAGAGAACGAGCCTAGTACCCATGGACCCCTCAAATCCCACAAAGTAGAGGAATTTTGATAATCTTCTTGTCTCCCTCATGTGACGCTCACTTGCTTTTAATCTTGTTGTTCTCAAGGAAAAACACTTTATGATGTCTAAAAGACAAGGGATTCTTACAATTGAAAATTATTTTTCTTGAAAGAAAAAGAGAGTTTTGATCGAAAATTCTTTAGGAGGGTTTCCAAAATTATCGGTACATCTGTCGTTGAACATCCTCCAGAGGTTCTCACCTCTTATAGCATTCCACATTGTCAATGAACATCCAATCTTTTCATCAAACCATGCTTGGTTCCAATTTATTTATCCTTGTAGCAACATGATTCTCCCAAGGGTCCGCCCGATTGATATAGACTTGGAGCAAGAAAAGAGGAGGTGTCCCAAATCTTCATTGCCACATAAGCATCGTTTACACCAAGGTGGAACCCTCCAAATTTTGTTAGCTTTTACATTGGTCCAAATTTCTCAGTGGAGAATTTGCCACATAAGCACATATTTGTTTTATCTCAATAAGGGTGTGCCAAAGGGATTGGAACTCAAAGTCCCAAATCAAGCCCAGCCAATCTCGTTACCATTTCTTATTAAGGGTGACATTAAGGTACAAATTCTTCTTGAATCTCAAGATTTTATCAAGCCTCTTGCCATTGTGCCATATAAGACCGTCATGGTGAGAAGAGTCATGAACAATGAGGAGGCGAGTCCTCAAGTGCTCCCAAGCATTGAATCTGCTCTATAGCAAGCACCATTCTTCATAGTCCACTCTTAAAGCTTGATCAATGTCATAAAAGAATATTGGTTCCAAATGTGCTTCCGTAAAAGAAAGCCTTTGTTTCAAAATTTACTACCTTTTTGGAGGCTCCAAGATTCCATAGCTCTGATACCCTTGATCGGGAACCAAACAGAATAGTTCTTTTCTAATCCCATTTTCCCATTTCGAATCTTCAATGACTGTGAAGAGTTGTTTAGTCTTGTTCCAACTCTTCCAGAAAGAGAAAACTAGTCTTCAAACTCTAGGAGTCATCGAAAAGGGTGAGAACAAAAGGGTGAGAAGGTCAATACCTTTCCAACCTAGGAGGCCCGAAAATTGAGAGTGTTCTTGTTTCTAAATATAAGCTTCGCCCAAGAGGCATTCATGTTGCTTCAAGATTTAACTAACCATTTTGCTGCGAACATATTGGCCATTCCTTCAATGTGCAAAATTCCCAGAACACCTTGATCTTTTTGGCTAATGCAATTAGAACATTTAATTTTAGGGATACCCCTCTCTTAGGTTCTTGAAAATTATTTCCAATTTGATAATCTCTTGGTCCTTAGGTCTCCAGCATGAGAGAAAGTATATCATTGAGGAGAGAAGGAATGTGTTAACCACCATAGCACGACCCACTACGTTTATTTGCATACCTTTCCAATATGTCAACTTATCCTCAATCTTAGAGAGAACCTAGTTCCATCTCAGTTCAATAAAAAATGTTGAATCCCATAAGAATACCTAAGAGGCAGAAGATTTGTCCACTAAGGATGAACTAGCATCCATGGTCTAGTAAGAATTGAGGGGGATGCCCAATAATAGCCCTAAAGGTAGTTTCAACAGAATTTATTTTGGATCCATATGCCTCACAAAATGTATTAAGAAAATCCCAAAAGGATTCAATGCTTATCCGATTGTTATGCACAAAAGCATTAGTGTCATCAGCAAAAAGTCTCATGATCGTCTAGTCTTGATTGAGAAGAGGACCAAGGCCTTGAATAAGACCTAGGTGTGCTTGTTATTTAACAAGGCACCTGAGACCATCGACCACCATAGCAAAGACAAGTGGGGCAAACAGAAACCCGAACATTTTAATCTAATCACTTTAGAAAGGTGCCATTCATGTTAATTTGAGTAGACACACTTCCGTGTAAAATAGAGATCATGTTAATTAGACTTTGGCTGAATCCCAAGTCTCTCAATGCTCGGAGGATAAGGTCCCACTCCAGTCTCTCATATGCTTTGTCAAAGTCAATCTTAAGGAAAAGAGTATCTTGTATAGATTCTTTAGCAAAAACAAGACCTTCCCAGATATCAATAATGGCCTCAAGGATGGATCTCCCCTTGATGAACCCTTTTTTATCCTCATTGATCGTGTATAGGTGACTAGTAATACTATTTGCAATGACTTTTGCGAGGATCTTATAACCCGTTTGTTACACAATAATTGGATGCCAATTTCAATCCTAATTTTTGCTTCCTTTCTTGTGAATGAGCTTGATAACTCCCTTATTATGACATTTGGTAAGAATGAAAAAGGATATAGCTTCTTGCCAGACCATTCATAATGGAGTAGTCACCATATGCTTCAAGGTCATAAAACACTCATTTGTAAGGTCATCTGAACCTGGGCTTTTGCCATTAGGAAGAAAATTTATAACTCTAAGAGTCTTAGCTTCCATGATGGGAGTTTCAAAAAGAGCTTTCAGATTCTCAGGGATATTCATGGTTCTCACTCCAGAGATGGGAACCATGCAATCACGTGTGTGAGGATAACGTGGTTTGGGAACCCCCAAAAGCTGGGTAAGTGATCGACAATAACTATACTATTTTCTTCATCCATCTTGCATTCTATCGCATTGATATCCATGGTGAAGGGGATCATTTCCTTGGATTGCTTCTTTTTGAGGAGGTTTCACATCTCTTTAGTAGGTTTCACCACCCTACCTACCCACCAATCTTTAAAGTATATTTGTAGATTCTTTCTTTGAATTTCTTCTTTGTATCTCAATGTGCTTCGGATTTTTTGGAGCATTGTCTAGTACTGTGAGTGGCCTTTGTTGACTTCTACCTCTAAATTCCTTAGTCAGTGATAAATAGTTTCCCTTCTAACTCGACAAACGATTTCAAGATTCTTCTTAACCCTAACAAAGATATGATGAGTTGCACTACCACCTTCGTGCAACACCTAGCTAGTGAGGACAAGGAGGCAAAGGCCTTGCTCCATGCAGTGGTGATCTCCTTCTAGACCAAGGGGAAAGAGAATGTTTTCAGTTTGGCATGAAACCAAGGCACTTTCTTGAGATTTGTAATGGGGTTGAAGGGAAGCACAATTGGGTGGTGATCAAAGATAACAAGGTCCATAATTTGGGAGAGTGAAAACGGGCCCGGCTTATTGATGATATTCTATGTGATATAGCTCCTATCAAGTCGAGCTTTCTGCAAGTCCACACCATCTTGGAGGTTCAACCAAGAGAAACCAACATCATATTTGACCTCCACAAGATGCATGTTCAACGCACTTTTATGCAACAAGAAACCAATTTCAACTTTTAAAAAATCTCTTGAGATTCTACTTTATAAAACTCTTTCAAAACAAAGAGTAAAGAGAACTGATCTGATAAAAGGCCAATTTCAACTTTTAAAAAATCTCTTGAGATTCTACTTTATAAAACTCTTTCAAAACAAAGAGTAAAGAGAACTGATCTGATAAAAGGCCACTTTTTACCTGAGCGACCAAAGAGGAAAGAAATGGAGGAGACCACCTCGCGAGTGAAGAACCCTTTATCACTTCCATAATTCTCTTAGATGCTTCTCTTAACTATAAAATGAAAGTTGTGAGCGAACCATCCATCCCCTAGGACAACGAACAACTAACGAATTGATACCCGGAAACGTAGCCACCAATAGACAAGAAACCAAATAACTCAAAGGGATGGATCAGCGCAAATCGAGCACGTCAAATGAGGAGGTTCCTTTATCTCTCTTTTTTTTTTTGCTCAAAAGATGTTGAAATTCTATTAAAAGGAAATAACGTGCAAGCAAACTAGAGAGATGCAAAGAAGCAAACTAGAGAGATGCAAAGAAGGTTGATAACCTTTTCGTTGTTTTCTAAGCAACTTCGCAATAGAGCATTCTTTTTTGCGATTGTTAAAGTTTGTGGCATACCTTTCCTTCCGGATCTTCCATAGCGTGTCGCTTTCGATTGTGTTGCATGATGTAGAAGAATATCCAAAATCTTTGCTAAACACTACTTGCTTCCTACATTCGAATCTTACTTAGACTAAATGGAACATGATGGTTCTTGGGGCACAAAACGGAGAGGTGGCCGAAATCTTCTCTCCTATTTGTGTATTTTTATAGGATGGAGGCATAGTGTACATCTTGTTGCCTTTGAAAGTCTTTCAAATTTCTCTCATTGTTTGTACATCTTTGTACATCTCGCATTCCGACAAGATGAAAGACCAAATAACACACCACTTTTTATCAAACATCCTATGGTATTCTACGTTCTAACTGATTCTCGATGGATGCAACATATTGTTACTATTAATCCAACATCGACCTTTAAGGCACAACAACTCTTGGCCAACCAAGAGGCTCTCTGTGTGTCATCCTAAGCATGCTTCTATACAAGTCCAATCTTCTATGTTAACGCTTTCGAGCCAAGCTTTGATCAAGCATTTGGCTACTAGCTTATTGGCAAGGGTGTTAAGGTAAATAATGCTCAAACCCCGAGTGTCCCTAATATAGGAGGAGATTCTCCACTTGAGTTTGGGAACACCCCTCTTGTTGAGGTCTCTTATTCAAAAAACAATTCTAAACAGTCTTCTAAGCTTCAAAAGCTCCTCGTAGCTAGGTCTCCAACAAGCAAACAAAATGATGAAGGAAACTAGGAACCTGTTGCTCACCATTGTGAGACCATCTATATTAAAGTGCATTCTCTTCCAATAGTTTAGCTTTCTCTCAGGCTTTCCTAGCACTAAATCCTATTGTTGACTCGAAAAGGCACCAAAACCCATACAGATGCCTAGAAGCTTGAAGGTACAATTCCCTGGGAATTCTTTATGTCCATGGTACAAGAGTAGATGTGTAAGAGAGGCGCTAAGAGATTTAAAGACAGTTTTAGAGTTGTGAATATTAAAAGCTTTATAGAGCATGTCAAGGCATTGCTAGAAGGTGATAGCACACCGAGGGTTATTCAGAGGCAAAATTGTGGTACCATGGGTGAAGACTCTAAGGATCATCTACTCTTGATAGCGAGGCAGCGTGAGACTGCAAATTCCTCCAATTTTGAACTAGTGCAAGACAGGATAGCTGAGCTCATCAGCCATAATTGTAAGAAGTAGTAAGGCAAGCAAGAAACCTTATCTGTTACACTATCACAATTGGATTGTCGACACGAGCTTGCCATTACTATTAATATTAGCAGAGGCATTCCCCGTGAGTGTGGAGACCGAATTAAAGAATCTAGGTCCAAAGCCAATATCTTTTAGGTATTGCAAAATAAACTCCCACTCTAGTCTTTTGTAAGCTTTGTGGAAGTCCATCTTGATCAAGGGAGAATTCCAATTAATAACATTTAATATTCAAGCTATTATCACGCCAGAACGAATACCTTTTTGTTCAAATGGACCATCAAGTACTAGTCCTAGTTGGAACTACCAATAGATTAGGCAATCAATGTGGAAATGTTTATTTTTGTGTTGTACAACTATTGTCTAGTTGTTTTTAGTTTATATAAAAAGGAAAAGCAAGGAATCTCATGGGATTACATCAAACAAACCAAAGAAATAATTCATTTCAATTTCGGAGCTCTCATTTGGGCTTTGAAACATGGTCACGTGACGCTCATCACGGTCCATTCCAACATGAGCACCACATCTGTTTCCTCAACGAAGTTACTTCTCTTAGAGTCTTATAGGGACGAACACAAAGCCCTACAGGCAATTACTCGCGCTCCAGCAACCGGAGACCTGATAGATGTCGTCTCTCTCTCTCTCCTGTCTTCTATGGATGACAAGGTATGCAAAAGGGGATGAAGTTTAGAGAGAACCATGCAAGCGTGCAAGTCAATGCCACGGAGATCTAGAATCTGAATATGAATATGATAGGAGTGGATGATACTGAAAGGAACGGAGACAAGTTACAGAGGACAAGAGACATGAGTAGATTTCAGGAAGGCCAACTAAGGTGTCATGTCGCCATGTTCCTCGCGAACGGGTGCAACGACTATGACGTACAAGATGGATGGATTTCAAACTTCTTTTTTTTTTTTTTTATAAGGAACTTCCATCATTGACATCTATTCTAAAAATTATCTTGAATTAGTCTAAAATGCAATGAAAGGTGGGCACGGAACCATGAACTGAATCCTTCAACCGAGGGCCTAGATATCTATCAACTAATAGGGTACAAAACTCGAAGGCACGCTGAGATTAAATTTAAGGTCGACAGCCCTAAAGCTAGACTAGATGGCTGATTTATTTGAACTGAGTAGCTGGAACTCCCATTGGTCTTCAGAAGGGGCTGATTTAATATTTCTACACTTTGTTTAAGAGCTCATCACCACATGATGATCGATATCCAACTGCAGCTGGACTGGGTTGAACCTCCCAAGGAAAGAACTTAAGAAATTGAGCTAACGCACACAGATTGTGTTCTAACTCTCTTTTTTGAAAAGGAAGTAAAGCTAAAGTCTAATGTCTCTTTGTTTGAATTGATTGAAAGAACATCTATACAAGTGAATGAGCATAGCACCCATGGAATCCCAGTACCTCACAAAGCAAGGGTTAGACTGCCCAAAGGCGACACTAAAGAAGAGTGGGCGAAGACATCTCGTTTAATACTGATCGACGGCATTAGTGGGTTGAGCCCTCGCACCCCCCTCATTCCCTAAGTAAGGGTTATGGCCCAAGCACCCACACTAACGTGCAGAGAGTGTGTTCTAACTTCTAGCTTCTCACATCGGTCCGTTATTAAATGATTCAAACTTTCTGACTCTGCAAATAATGCCAAACAGTTTCACAAGGTGTTTTCACTACACCATGACTGCAGGACTGACAGTGATATGAATACGTTTGTAGCACGAATATGGAACACGGTGTTAACTCCACTTCAGAAGCGACTTGAGAAATGACATTTGTCCGTCAACAATTGAAGCGGGCTTGAATGCGCGTAAACGGGGAGACAAAAGATGACATTCTCATTTAAATCATCAAGATTGGTCTCATATATGGCAAAGACCTGCGCATGGAAAAGAGCATGGCTTCTCCGCCAATTTTCCGTTTCAGAACGAATTTCACTCCTGGAATTTGAGCCTTGGTGTTTGTTTGCGAAATGAGCCGATATTCATCGCTCTGTTTAGGCTTCAGCATAATGGAGATGGAAGATGTCAATATGGGTTACCTTGACTCTGCTGAACCAAAAAGAGGTCATTCATGAGGGGGTCTCATCATGGAGATATGAAGATGGCATGTTTAGTGATCTTGTCCACATTGGGTCCTCTGGGAACTTCCTTTGGACAAGGAAAGTATGGGCACTCTCCAGTTATTCAAAGTACATAGATGATGGTAGACATAGATGGACCTTACAATCCAACTACAGTATGGGACCCTCTTGCGTTATAGCTTACATGGACAGAGATTCTATAAGACATGCATAACTATCAGTTGTCTTTTCCTCATTGACAATACACGTCCATGATGTTGCGTACGTCTTCTATAAACTATACTTCAAAAGATAACAATTGCAATTTTCTCTTATTTTGTTACAATTAGAAAGGGTGTTATGAACAGGTATAAACTCTTCTAAATGTTTCCATTGGGTGGGATGAAGTGACCAAGTGGCACTTCTGTGAACGTTCAACGAGTGGGACATGAGGTGGTGACACCAAGTGAGGAAGATGTAGCAAGAAGGATCTTGGAGGTCTATAAAAAAGAAAATTCAAGATTGGTATGAAAGTTTGATTCAGCCTGAGTGTTAGGGGTGCGTAGTGACTATATTTGCGCACGCATTCGTTGGTGTGTGTGTGAGAGAGAGAGAGAGAGAGAGAGAGAGAGAGAGAGAGAGAGAGAGAGAGAGAGAGAGAGAGAGAGAGAGAGAGGTGAAACCGCTAGCGCCACGCACGCACAGGAAGAAATAACTGATGTCAAGGTCTTTCTTCCTATCTGTCATAGCGTTCCACGGCAGCACAAATTATAAACCAGTCCACTAGCTCTCCGCATAATCATATGTGATAAGGAGAATCTGTTCCAGAATCAACACAAAGACATACAAATACCTTGGCACACCAACTTTTCCCTTGCTATGAAAACCTTTTGAATTAGTAACTGATCGGGGCAAAAACGTTTTGAATTAGCTTATGAAATCTTAATGAATTTAGCTCATCCTTAACTATAAAGTATGACTATGAAACGTCAAGAAAGTCAGAAGAGTACTTATCAATGGTTCTTTGGGCTTAGCTTGATACATTAAGGGTTTATACCCTTCGACTTAGCATACAATTTAGAAGGTATTGCCGTCCAGACGTGGTCCTATGGAGTCTTTAATTTGAAGTACATGATTGACTTTTACTTTAAGATTCCTTGGATTACCAAATGAATGAATTGAAAAAGATGAAGGATGATTATTATCATAGCATTTTGTTGATTCAAGAAATAAAACTCATTAAGCATCAATGGCATGGCCATAACTTATGCATATTTCAAGTCGATGACCTAGTGTTGTTTTTCATTTCCAAGAAGTGCAAGGCTAGCAAATTCAAAATATGGGAGAGTTGTCCACTAAAAATTGGAGAGGAAAAGGATCTTGCCACTTTTATCTTCAAACATTTAATGGTGCTTCTTCCTCTATAATGGTGAGTGGGTCCAAGCTGCATACATATAAGCAGGCAACGGTGATACATTAGTTTCACAAAAACAAAAAAATGAAGAAACGAAATTCTTAGTAGAATCTTCATTAAAGGTGAATCATGCATGTAATGACACATGGGGTTTGGAGGATATGTGGATATATGTTAATTCCCATGAAGATGGGCGAACCTATTAGATTTTGGATTTTGGATTTTGGACTTCTAGATTTTGGATCCAATCCAAAAGTTGGCATCTATCAGCGAAGATGCGTGTCTAGAAGGGGTGGATCTCATGTTAAAATAACATTATCTTTGGATGAAAATCATTTGGTCTGAATGTATCTTAGTTTGCGAAAATTGCATTCCTTGGTTCAAGTTTGTTAGGAAGTGTTTGTTGCGTTATCGTATAATGTCGAACCATCCCAAGAATTCGTTACCACTCACAACAATTCCCATGAATCTTGATGCAAACTGATTATCTACCAAAGTTCTGAATACCAAAGTGAAGTAATTCAAGCAAGATCGAGAAAATGTAGAAGATTGTTCATAACTAAACCCTCGTCATCATAATTCTGACATGCATGATGGGATGAATATTGATTCCAAAGGATTATCCAATGAAAACATGAGCGCGTATGTAAATAGAAGCTCTCAATTTATTTCTATTCCTAAGTTAACTCAAAATAGTGCCGAGTATATATTTTCAATAAGCAAGCTCAGTGACAATGATATTAGAATCCATGACCTCCCGAGAAGTATCAAGAACCTCCAACCTTCTTCATCATCAAGATCCTTCCTCATGTGTAGGTAATATTCCCAATGGTGACTTCCATGACCTGTTTGACAAGGTATTCCAAGGTCTATGCATTGGTTGTTGTCTTAATCATTACCTTTGCCATAAGCCTTGGAGTTGTTCAGGTAATATTCCCAATGGTGACTTCCATGACCTATTTGACAAGGTATTCCAAGGTCTATGCCTTGGTTGTTGTCTTAACCATTACCTTTGTCATAAGCCTTGGAGTTGTTCAGGTGTTCCACACATTGGAGGTTTTGGGAGCACTTGTGCATTTGCATGAGAAGTTCCAGTGATACCAGTGAAGAAGATCCTCCAAACGCCTCCTAGTGTAGATAATAATTTTGGATGGCATCACAAGGCTTCACTCTACTTGCATGTGCATATCTCTTGAAACACATAAACAACAAAGAATAGAGAGTATGAGTGGATGCATGCACGACTCACAAATGGATGTTTTGGATGCAATTCTTGGTTCACCAAGACACTAGACGTTCTATGAGAAAAAACTTCTAAATATTCTCTAGCTACCACTTGGTCTTTCACATAGACACTAATGGCAAAAATACTTTCATGGTATTCAAAACCATAGTCTACTTGTTTGCATATATTATGTATGCATAATCCTTTTGAATGACTTTGTATGTGTTGGTTAAACATTCAACATGTTATTCTAGAGCATCGATTAGAAAAATATCTAGGACATAAAAAGCGACTTCTTGAAAGATAGTAATAACATGAAAAATGTTTAAAAGAGATTAATTGTAAAAAGTAGCTTATTATATGCTAAAGAATTAGATGATTGATTAGCACCAAATCCTTTACACATGTTGAGCTCTCGCAAACCAATCATGTCTCCTTAAAAAGTAAACCTAGACTACAACCCTTTGAATCATTATTTTCATTGTCTCTTTTACCTCTCTTTATTGTATGTGCACGTCTACAACTAGGTAGCATAGTTGCCCGCTCATTCACTTCCACACAAAAAGGTTCCCATATACAATCCTCTCTTGTGCTATCAACCGGATACGAAGTCACACATTTGGAAGGATGGCATGAGGACAAAGAATCCATTCAAACACTCACAATGTGTATTAAAAGTAATGAACTTTCAGATGTGGTAAAGCATTCATTGAAAGTTTTTCAATGATTAATAGATAGAGAACATGAACCTTTTAAGTCTCTTCATTTTACATGTTGAAGGTGAGAGAGACAAAACCGAAAAAAAAAACTCATACCTTCAAATATCGTTTCTCTTTAGAAGCTATAAGCACCTTTATCGTATATTGTTGAAAAAGGTTCTTTTTGTATGAAAACAAAACATACTGAGTACGAGAATTTCCGCCAATTTCGTAGTGCTTTTAGAGGAAACTTGTAAAGATTCCTTATTCTTAAGAATTAAAAAAATAATTCTAAGAGATTCATCTGGCATATGAAACCACTAATGGCATTCTTAATAAAATGTTATACAAGAAGCGAATACCATTGTTGTAAGAATGGGAAGAAATAAAATGGAGTACTATTAAGATCAAGAAAGTGCATGATAAAAAGTAAAGCCCACCTAAAGAGGCAGTAAAGATTGAAATTAAGACTCTTGAGCTAGCAATTCCACAGATGTAGGAGCTTTTTTAGATTCTTACAAACTTAAAACTCTCGTTTGATTCCTCTATTAAGCCTAATGCCCCTCCATGTGCAACATAAAGATGACAAGCCCAAAGGTATATGGGTCCATGTACATGCATCTTGTGTAATATCATGGATCATGACTCGAGGTCGTGTAAATTCGGGAATAGTGGAAATCAAGAATGCTTTGATGCCCCAATCATTTCAAATTTATGTTTGAATGAGACCAATACATTTGGTTATTGACTAAAGAAATCATGAATAGAATTCCAACAATTTAGAACTACTACTTTTCCTAAGTTTTCACATCCTATGTCGGAGGTATGGATTGTACGACTTCTAGGTTTGTCGGTGGCTCAAATTTGGATAATTATGGCTAAAGGCATCCATTTTTATGTGCTTAGGTGACGAATTTGTGCAACATGCATTTTTAACAAAATGATAATTAGTACAATGAGTATGCTAGCACAATCACCATGCTAACTAAAACAAGATTTATTCTTACTAGTATTATCCATATGCAAGCTAGCAAAGATACCTTGGTATCTTTAAGAAAAACTAGTATGCTTGCTAGCATACACACTCACTATGCTATTTAGTCCACGTAGGATAGTATGCTAGATAGTCTACTACCTAGAAAAGGCACTATCCTAGCTAACATAAAGACTATGTTAACTTACAAAATCACCTTATGATTTATCCCTTTCGTATTTCAAATTCTAGTTGATTTCTACTCCGTTTTGAGATGGATTATATTACTCGAAATGTGTTTTCAAGCTTTACGTAGTGTGGAGGAACCTCAGATTCAACTTAGTACATCTTATACTTTTTCTTTGAAGGCCCTTTTCATACACCACAATAATTAGGAAACGTAAAAAATAATAGAGAAAAGGGATATATGGGAAACAATATAAGAAAAATGAGTGGTATCTAAAATTCAAGGAGACGTGGCGTCCTTTTGTGGAGCAAGGGAAAGTGTTTCCACTCTCGACAACCCTTTATTATGGAATCTCGGCTAACTCTAGAGCCAACAATCTTTGTGGTGCCTCAAAATGAAGAAAACGTTCAGGTTATGACATACCCAAGGGAACACATGTGCTTATCTGTATCTACTCCCATGGTCATGATAAAAAAATATGGGGTGAAGATGTTAAGCTTCTCCAAATAGATAGGCATCTCCTAGAGGAAAAAGGAGTAGAAAATAGTAATGGGCCAAACATGAAATACCTCATGTTCTAAGGAGGTAGGCAGAGGAAGAGTAGAGAGGATGGCCTTATGTTTTATCTTAAGGAGATCGCATTTGGAGGAAGCAAGAAGGATGAAAACTTTCATCAGAAAGGAGGTCTCAGAAGATTCGACATCATAACGGTTCATGGAAGCATTTCGTATGGAACCGGATAACTCAGATGCGATGAAGTAATGCAGGCATGATTACCGATTCAGGGTTCTATGGACAACTAGACATGATTAGAATGGCGGACGCACTGGATTTTATGCACGAGGCTTTTGAGGCCTCTAAAGGGCAGCTAAAAGTTGTTGGAAGGGCTGGCATCGGCGTTGATAATGTAGATCTCCATGCCGCTAAAGAATTCTGATGCCTGGTCATGAACGCACCTACAACTAACATGATAGCTCCAGCAAAATGATTGTGATATTGATCTTGCTCCTCTCTACTCGTCTTGATCCCCGTGGAAAAACGCAGTGGACAAACGCTCTGATACCACTTGACGTGGATAAACGCAGTGACAAGCTATGGCAATGATGCTGAAGAGACTCTAGACAACATAAATCCACGACATACGCACAGATAATAAAATGAATTTGTGCCTTGGGTTTTCATTGATTATACATAGTTATATACAGGCGTTCATAACCATTGGGTATTCAATTCAATCAAGAGTAGATGGTGGTTGCACCTGACTTCGTGATAAAAGTTCCCTGACAAATGGGCATCTGATAATTTCAGATGGATATTGACAAAGTTGGTTACATCTTTTCTATACATGGTTGCAAATTCCAATTGGCAATATCGTTATTCAAACTATTATCACACCATTCCGAGTACTCTTTTATATTTCTTTAGTTTTTGAATTCATAAGAGATTACCAATACTACAATGCTCAAATGGACCATCAAGTACTGCCCTTAGATGGGACTACTAATAGATTATGGAACCAGTTTGGAAATGTTTACTTTAATATTGCACAACGATGATCTGGCTCATCAGTTTAGGTAAAAGGGAAAACTAGAAATCACATGGGAGTACGTTAGAATAACTGAAGGCGGGATTCATCTCCTTTCAAGTGCTCACATTTGGGCTTTGAAGTCTAGTCACATAGTGCTCATCACGCTCCATTCGAACATGGGCACCACATCTCGTTCCTCAACGAAACGTACTGTATCTGATCAGAAAGCGGACAAAGACTTACACATCACCAGACCTCATACATGTCGTATCTCTCGCTTTCTCCGTCTCTTCCTTACCATCTCAATCTCTCGACTCTTTTGTTTGAATGACAGGCAATGCCAAATGGGGTGAACCGCAGAAAAAAACCATGCAAGCGTGCAAGTCAATGGGACAGAAATCCAAAATCTGAATATGAAGGGAGTGGATGCTGCTGAAAGGGACAGAGACAAGCTGCAGAGATTTCAGGATTGCCAACGAATGGGCCATGTCTCCATTTCTCTGGAGAAAGGGTACAATCAATATGGTTGAGTTCTAACTTCTAACTCCTGACATCGGGCCATTATTAAAGGAATCCATGTCCTTCTCTATCATGTCCATGAGCGCAGGACTGACAACGATTGCTCAATGGGTTTCTAGCACGCATATGGAACTCCTCAAGATTCTCCGGATTCATGGGCTCGATCATTTTGCTGAGACACAAAGAGTTCATTCGTGAATGAGCTTTAACGTGGAGACAAAAGATGTCATTCTCAGTGAAATCATCAAGATTGGGCTCATGTATGGCGAAGACCTGGCGCGAACGGAGAAAAGCATGGTTTCTGTGCCAATATTTCATTTCCGAACAAATTTCACTACTGGACCTGGACCCTGTTGTTTGTTTGTTCATCACCCTGTTGTTTGTCATTCATGAATGGGCTTCAGCATGGAAAGAGTGGTCTGATGCATGGGCAAGACTTAGGGATAAAGGAAGGCCTATGTTCTCTGAAACTATTTCATTCTGGAGCATGTTGAGTTTCTAACGCCTGGCTGCGAATAAGTGAAGCAATTAGCAGCAGCATGATTCAACCTATTATCACACCATTACGAATACTCTTTTATTTTTCTTTATTTTTTGAATTCATAAAAGATTACCAATACTACAATGCTCAAATGGACCATCAAGTACCACCCTTAGATGGGAGTACCAATAGATTATGGAAGTTTAATATTGCACAATGATGACCTGGATTTTTAGTTTATGTAAAGATGAAAAACTAGGAATCCCATGGGAGTACATCAGCATAACTAAATGCGGGATTCATGTCTTTTGAAGTGTTCACATTTGAGCTTTGAAATGTAGTCACATAATGCTCCTCACGCTCCATTCGAACATGGGCTTGTTCCTCAACGAAAGGTACTGTATCTGATCAGCAACCGGACAAAGACTTACAGATCATCAGACCTCATACATGTCGTATCTCTCTCTTTCACTCTCTCTTTCTTACCATCTCAATCTCTCTACTGTCTTCTTTCTGTGTGTGACAGCGATTGCCAGATGGGATGAACCTCAGATAAAACCATGCAAGCGTGCATGTCAATGGGACAGAAATCCAAACTCTGAATATGATGGGAGCGGATGCCGCTGAAGGGGACGGAGACAAGCTACAGAGCTTCCAGGATAGCCACCGAATGGGACATGTCTCCATTTCTATGGCGAAAGGGTACAATCACTATGGTCAAGTTCTAACCTCTAATTCGTCAAATCGGTCCGTTATTAAAGGAATCAAACTTGCTAAGTCTGCTAATAAAGCAGACTTAAATCCATGTCCCTCTCTTCAATGTCCATGAGTTCAGGACTGACAGTGATCGCTCAATGAATAACAGATTTGATAACTCTACTAAGCTGGAAAAAGATGATACCAGAATAGTGTTTTTAGCACGGATATGGAACATGACATTAACACTGAGCTCCTCACGATTCTCCGGATTCATGGGCTTGATTACTTTCCTGAAACACGAAGAGTTCTTTCGTGAATGGGCTTTAACGTGGAGAGAAAAGATTTCACTCTCAGTGAAATCATGAAGATTGGGCTAATGTATGGCGAAGACCTGCGCAAACGGAGAAAAGCATGGTTTCTGTGCCAATATCTCATTTCCGAACAAATTTCACTACTGGAACCTGGACCTTGTTGTTTGTTTGTCCATCACCTTGCTGACACACACAGGTCATTCATGAATGGGCTTCAGCATGGAGAGATTGGTCTGATGCATGGGCAAGACTTACGGATAAAGGAGAGCATGGGTTCTCTGAAAATATCTCCTTCTGGAGGAGGTTTGAGTTCTGCTAATAAGTGAGGCAGACTTCGTCCCTCTGCTGAAACGGAAAGAGGTCATTTATGAAAGGCTTTCACCAGGGAGATATGAAGATTTCATGCTTAGTTCTCGGGAGATATTCCAACTTGACTGATCACACAGAACAACATTTCAACCGGGATGCACTACACTATGGGACCCTTTTGCGTTTTAGATTACATCGACCATCGGTTGTCCTTTGATGATTGACGGTACGCATGCATGATTTTGAAAAGAGGACAATAGCAATTTCCTTTTATTTTGTTACAAAGGTGAAATGAAGTGACCTAGTGGCCGTTCTATGAGTGATAACGAAGTGAAAGATGAAGCTATAGCACGTAGGATCTCGGTGGTCCTATATCAAATGCATGGCTTCAACATTGGTATGAATATATATATATATATTTTTTTTAAATAAAGGAAGTTCGGCCTTGGCCTAGTCTCCCGAACTTTAATTATAATAAAGAGAAAAAGTTACAAGTGAATGGGACTAGTGCCCATGGGACCCCCCAAATCCCACAATGCAGGGGAGGAGTATGGCAAGCTACAGGGCATTACAAATGAGACGGATAAAATTATCATCACCCTCATGTGGGACCCATTTGGGTTTCAACTTGTTGTTTTCGAGGAGATAAATATAGTGATGTCTAAACGGTGGTGATCTCTTGACTCGGGAGATTCTTTTACCAAGGAGAAACAGGGATTTCTCGATCGACCATTCCTTAGGAGTTTGGCCAAAATTGACAGCACAACGCTCCCTCCAAATCTTCCAGAGAGCCTCACCTCTGATGGCATTCCACAGCCTCGATGAGCAGCCGATCGCCTCACCCAACATCACCTGTTGCCAATTGATTTGACTCGTGAGTCTCAATACTCGGGTCACGTGAAGCCAGATAACGCGGGACTTGGGGCAGTCGAAGAACAGGTGAGCTAAATCTTCGATGCACCGATGGCAACGCTTGCACCATGGCGGCACACCACAGATTTTGTTAGCCCTTGCATTGGTCCAGATACCTTTATGCAAGATCTGCCACATGAGAACGGACTTTTTGACCTCAATTAGGGGGTGCCAAAAAGACATGAATTTTAGCTCCCATCGAAGTTTGGTCCAAGAAAGGCACCATCTCTTGTTAAGGGTGTGGTGAACATCCAAATCCTCTTTGAAGTTGGGGATTCTGGAAAGCTTCTTACCATTGCTCCATTTGAGGCCCTCCAAGCAAGGAGGATCCTGACCGCAGAGAAGGCGGGTAGTTGAGCGGTCCCAGGCTAAACACCTGCTTTGAAGAAGAGTCCATTCCTCAAAGGTAACTCTAAGTCTCGGATCCAGTTCTTCAAACCTAATCCACTGGTTGGTCTCTTGTTTCCAGAGCTGTTTCCACTGTTTGAACCCCTTGTTCCATAGCCGCCTTGCAGTTTGGAGGTTCCAAGACTCCACCCCCCGAATGCCACTGATCGGGAACCAAATAGAGTCATTTTGTCTTATGCCAGCCGCCCACTTCCACTCATCACTGATTCTGATGAACTGTTTGACCTTGTTCCAATTCTTCCATAAGGAACACACGAGGCTAGAGCCTTTAGGGAAGACCGGGTGGGGGGAGAACAAAAGCGTGAGAATCCCTATGTCCTTCCAACCAGGGTGGCCAACAAAGGTAAAGTCTTCCGTGTTTCTGAAGAGCAATTTAGCCCAAGAGGACTCCCTATTGCTCCAGGCCTTGATAAGCCATTTTGCCGCCAGCTTGTCAGCCAACCCAACAATATCCAAAATTCCCAAGCCCCCTGAGTCTTTAGGGCTAATGCAAGTTTCCCATTTGATCTTGGGAATCCCCCTTCTGTTGGGGTCCCCAGTCCAGAGGAAGTTTCTGCAGATTCTTTCCACTTTGGCCAAGTCTTTCTCCTTAGGTCTCCAACACGAGATAAAGTAGATAATTGTAGACAGCATAAATGAGTTAACAACCATAGCACGCCCTGCCAAGTTGACTTGCATACCTTTCCACTGATTCAGCTTCCTATCCAGCTTGGATAGCACCCAGTTCCAGCGTTGGTCCATTGAGATGTCGAAACCCATCGGAATGCCAAGGAGACGGAAGACTTGACCGCTAGGGATAACATGACACCCCTGATCCACCAACAATTGGGGAGTATGTCCGCTGATTGCTCTAAAAGCAGTTTTAGCATGGTTGATTTTTGAGCCTGATGCCACACAAAAGGTGTTGAGGCACCACCAAAACACCTCAATGCTGTTTAAATCGTTATGCACAAAGGCATTCATGTCATCAGCAAAGAGTCTCACAATCATTTGGCCGTGATTTAGGGGTAAGGAAAGACCCTTGAGATTGCCCGCGTCCATGTGATGCTTTAATAGGCAGCTGAGTCCATTCGAAGCGATAGCAAATAGTAAAGGAGCCAGAGGGCAGCCTTGCCTAATTGATCTTTTTAAACGAATGGGCTCAGAGAGCTTACCGTTGATGTTTATTCTAGTTGAAGCATTTCCAAGAAGAGTCGAAACCATCTTCGTGAACTTTTGGCTGCATCCAAGGTCTTTCAATGATTGAAGAATAAAGTCCCATTCCAATCTGTCATACGCTTTGTCGAAGTCGATCTTAATGAAAACCAGATCTTGAGCAGACTCCTCAGCAAAAGCAAGGCCTTCCCAAATATCGATAATTGCTTCAAGTATAGATCTACCTTTGATAAAACCTTTCTGGTCCTCGCAGAGCCATGACTTTAAATGACAAGAGATTCTGTTGGCGATAACTTTTGCAATTATCTTGTAGCCTGTTTGGAGCATGGTAATCGGACGCCAGGGTTAGGCCTGAGGATAAGGTGTTTAATGACTTTATTGTGCACACATTCCCTGTTGTGTGTGTGTGTGTGTGTGTGAGAGAGAGAGAGAGAGAGAGAGAGAGAGAGAGAGAGAGAAAGAGAGAGAGAGAGGCCTCTACAGGAGGAAATATCCGATAGGAGGGTTTGGCATTCTCTCTCTCATGGTGCTTCCTGAGGTAGCAGACGTAATGCACAATTTACGATTTTTCCACCACCTCTGTGCAGCTTATATGCGATAAACTGCATTAGCAATCTTGTCCTCTACCATCACAAACCTTCATAAATATGTATATTGAAAATGCCATATTTTCAATTTATGTACATTTGAAAAGGGATTTTAATAAAGAAAAAAAGAGAATTAATGGTCATCACGAAGTTTCGTATATCAAGTCTGTACCTATACCTTTCATATAGAAGTATAGCCCGGAAAACAAGAAGGCCATCTTCAACATATATTTTTTTCTTCTTGTTACCGAGAATTGACCTCGTATTCCTTACCAAATAAATAATCTATAAAACTGTCACTTATGTGTAGAACATATTTGTTAAATTAGACTGGCTAGAGATCGTCATGGGCTGAAAAACCAAAGAGTCGTTCTTCAGGACTGTTTACCTCCTATTAAGTGCCCGAAAACGCATGTAAGAATGCTTTTATGTTATGCAATGTAGGTCCTATTAACATGTGAGTTTTTATAATCAAACAAGCTCTAGAATAAGCTGATTCTTTTTTCGTTTTTAAAGAGGAAGTTCAACCGAAGCGTGATCTTCCTTTGCTTGAATTGATTGAAATTTCGACATAAATTGGAACTCAACATGTGATGTGTTTCTGAAGTTTTTCCATAGCTTGGAACTCAACAGTTAATGCGTTTAAAATGTCTATAAAATGTCAGGAACTGGAAAAGCCAGAGCTCTAACCTCCAAAACCTCCAATACTTGATATATGTTTTGGTATTATTTAGGTTGAGCGAAAATGTTATTGATACTAAAACCCTTCGACCTTTTAATTGAGAAACATGGTCATTTAAGAAAACATGACAATATATGAGTATATAATTTCTGGAAACCACAACTCACCTGAACAGAAGAGGAGTTGATGCATGCCGTCGCGGTATCTTGATCATGACCTTCCTTCTTAAATCTTCATTTTACATTAATATTGCACAACGATCACGTGGATTTTTAGTTTATGTAAAAAGGAAAACCTAGAAATCCCATGGGAGTACATAAGAATAACTAAAGGCTGGATTCATGTCCTTTAAAGTGCTCGCATTTGGGCTTTCAAATGTAGTCACGTAATGCTCATCACGCTGCATTCGAACATGGGAACCCCGTCTTGTTCCTCAACGAAAGGTACTGTATCTGATCAGCAACCGGACAAAGACTTACAGATCATCAGACCTGATACATGCTCTCTCTCTCTCTCTCTCTCTCTCTCTCTCTCTCATCATCTCAATCTCTCGACTCTCTTCTTTGGGTGACAGGGAATGGCAAAAACGATGAACCTCAAACGGACAAAGACTTACAGATCATCAGACCTGATACATGTTATCTCTCTCTCTCTCTCTCTCTCTCTCTCTCTCTCTCTCTCTCACATCATCTCAATCTCTCGACTCTCTTCTTTGGGTGACAGGGAATGGCAAAAACGATGAACCTCAAACGGACAAAGACTTACAGATCATCAGACCTGATACATGTTATCTCTCTCTCTCTCTCTCTCTCTCTCTCTCTCTCTCATCATCTCAATCTCTCGACTCTCTTCTTTGGGTGACAGGGAATGGCAAAAACGATGAACCTCAAACGGACAAAGACTTACAGATCATCAGACCTGATACATGTTCTCTTTCTCTCTCTCTCTCTCTCTCTCTCTCTCTCTCTCTCATCATCTTAATCTCTCGACTCTCTTCTTTGGGTGACAGGGAATGGCATAAACGATGAACCTCAGAAAAAACCATGCAAGCGTGCAAGTCAATGGGACAGAAATCCAAAATCTGAATATGATAGGAGTGGATGCTGCTGACAGGGATGGAGACAAGCTACAGAGCTTCCAGGATTGCCAACGAATGGGTCATGTCTCCATTTCCCCGGCGAAAGCGTACAATCACACCGGTTCGTTATTAAATGAATCCAAGTCCTTCTCTATCATCTCCATGAGCGAAGAACTAACAGTGATCGCTCAATGGATAAAAGATTTGATTACTCTACTAACCTGGAAAGAGATGACTCCAGAATGGGTTTCTAGCATGCATAGTGAACATGACATTAACATTGAGCTCCTCAAGATTCTCCGGATTCATGGGTTCGATCACTTTGCTGAGACACGAAGAGTTGATTCGTGAATGGGCTTTAACGTGGAGACAAAAGATGTCATTCTCAGTGGGCTGATGTATCGCAAAGACCTTCCCCGAATGGACAAAAACATGGTTTCTGTGCCACTGTTTCATTTTCGAACAAATTTCATTACTCGAATCTCGACCCTGGTCTTTGTTTGTTCATCACCCTGCTGACACACAGAAGACACACGGAAATCATTCATGAATTGGCCTCAGCATGGAGATGGAAGATGTCGCTATGTGTGAGCTCATCGAGATTGGTCTGATGCATGGGGAAGACCAATGGATAAAGGAAAGCATGGGTTCTCTGAAACTATTTCATTGTGGAGCAGGTTTGAGTTCTGACTCCTGTCTGCGAATAAGTGAACAGACTTCGTCCCTCTGCTGAAACAGAAAGAGGTCATTTATGAAGATTGCATGCGTAGTCATCTCTGCAGATATTCCAACTCGACTGATCAAGCAGATAAACATTCCAACCGGGATGCACCATTGCACCTTACACTCCATCACACTATGGAACCCTCTTGCGTTTTAGCTTACATCGACATTGGTACTAAAAGACATGCACCACCGTCGGTTGTCTTTTGATGATTGGCGATACACATGCATCGTCTTGAAAAGACGGCAATGGCAATTTCGTCTTATAAGGGTAAAACTAAAGAGGTTTAAATCTTTCTAAGCGTTTTGCTTAGGTGAAATGAAATGACCAAGTGGCCCTTCTGTGAGTGATAACGAAGCGAAAGATGAAGTGATAGCAAGTAGGATCTCGGTGGTCCTATATCAAATGAATGGCTTCAACATTGGTATGAAAGTTTGGTTCGGCTTGAGGATAAGGTGTTCAATGACTTTATTGTGCACGCATTCCCTGGTGTGTGTATGTGTGTGAGAGAGAGAGAGAGAGAGAGAGAGAGAGAGAGAGAGTGTGAGAGAGAGGCCTCTACAAGAAGAAATATCCGATAGCAAGGTCTCGCATCCTCTCTCTCATGGTGCTTCCTGAGCTAGCAGACCCAGTGCACAATTTATAGCCTCTCCACCACCTTCGTGCATCTCGTATGCGATAAACTGCATTAGCAATCTGGTCCCCTCCCATACCACAAAGTCATACACAAACCTTCATAAATGTGTAAATTGAAATTGTCATACTTTTCAATTTATGTATATTTCAAAAGGGAGTTTAAGAAAGAAAAAAGAGATATAATAGCCATCACGAAGTTTGATATGAAGTTCAAAACCTATCCTTCCATTTAGAACTATAGGCCGGAAAAGAAGAAGTCCATCCTCAACATATATTTTTCTTTCTGTTACCGAGAATTCACTTCATATCTATGATGGTTCAAAATTAGTAGATACCTAATATTCTACGGGTGACAAACATTTTAAAGAGTTAGGGATCCAAGCGCATTGTGTCCATTCACTGTATATTTGTTCTTTTTATTAATTCAGCCATTATTTGTTTTTTTTTTATTAAATCAATAATGGAATAATAGGCAACGGTCAAACTTTCTTTGGAGACAAAGAACATTCGCACCCATTTGTTTACACTCAAATAAACGTAACCCCCAATGTAAGCATTCTTTTCACTATATTTTCGCTCAGAAAAAAACTCTCAAAGAAAAGATGTCTGCACGTTTCTGGAACAAGATGAGTATTTTCTTTTTAGCAGACGTATATAATGACCAATTAGTTTTTTTTTGAGTTTATAACTTCTTCCTTGATGCCTTAATTGATTTCTTCTTCTTGTCGTTTTGAGGAATAGGCAAAAAAATTATGTGTACCTTCTCTATCTCAAAGGATTGATTAGAAATAAACATGTTATCGTCTCCTTCGGATTCCATGCCACATTAGTTCAGCGGATTCCATGCCACATTAGCATTTTCATTTTATTCCAAAATGATTTTTTTTTAAGGTACTTCATCCGGAGGCAAAATCTCCTCGGATTAGCTTGAATTAAATGGAAAGCATAAATGAAAATGGGGTTCAGATCCATGGGACCCCACATATTCCACAAGGCAAGGGTTACATGCCTTGCAAGGGTAGGATTGTAGA
The DNA here is from genome assembly GCA_020310875.1 of Ceratopteris richardii. Taxonomy (NCBI): domain Eukaryota; kingdom Viridiplantae; phylum Streptophyta; class Polypodiopsida; order Polypodiales; family Pteridaceae; genus Ceratopteris; species Ceratopteris richardii. The sequence continues at coordinate 125,000,303 of CM035422.1, read as the reverse complement.
AATGTATTGGTCCTTACGCCAAAGTCAAACCAATTTCTATGTCATCATTAGCTGAAAAATGAACTCTGCATGGGCGTTGTAAGCATCTGGATTAAAAAGCTTAATCTAGCAGATGAAGGGGGCTTGCAAAACCACTAGTGGTGTTCTCAAATAAATTAATATTTCACAAAAATATTATATTCAAATTCTAAAAGGGAAACATTTGAGGCCTTTGGATGCTTGAAATCGATGGCTCATATTTAAATGGATGTAACTCTAATAAGAGAACGTCTCACAATGTAATGATAGCGGAGAAACTTCATGTGCATTTTGACACACTATCTACACATTTCTTGGCCCTTAGTTCAAGAGAAATCCGAGTGCATACCACACTTGGGGCTGATCTAAAAGTCACAGCTATTGTGAGCCATTGGATTGGGCTCTTGATTGGATGGAGGACGTTAAAAGTTGCCTTTTGGTTGGAACGCTTTATTCTCAGCCATAAGATCCTCTACACGGCCAATGGTCCATAATCTAGGTGCTGAGTCTTGCTTTGTTTCAAGGATATACATCCAATTTGAAGCTCGATCCTAGGGTCTACATTCAATGGTGAATTTTACTAAGAAATGCAATCTTGGCCATTGATAAGAAGGCCAACCCAAGGGCCCATGTTGAATGCCACCTTCAATTTTGCCTCTCCACCTCATCCCTTGGATCATGTACAATCTAACGGCTCTAATTGATTCCTAAGCATTCCAAAACCATTCACAATTCTAAAACAACTAGTTCTAGGTGGTTTTTGCCCATTTGACAACACAAAACCAAGGGATGCTTAGGAATAGTCTACATGATTAAGTGACTAGACTGCGACCACTACTCTCTTCTCATTGGTCCATTACTAATCGTCCCTCAAGCTAAAAGGCCCAAAGACTGTTCATCTTTTCCCCTAATGTTGTACCACCTTCATAGAACCTACTAAGCTTGAACCCCTCCTTTGTGGAATACATGGGGAATAATGGGTACTATGCCAACCGTCACTTGTATAGTTGTTCTTTTAGTTAATTCAAGCAAAGGAGAGTAAGCTTGTGGTGGACCTTCCTCATATACACACACACATACATATATATATATATATATATATATATATATATATATATATATATATATATATATATATATATATATATATATACATACATGAAATAAAAAGTAAATTTGTCGATTACATTCAGGAGCCTCGGAAGTGAGTCTTCTTTCCAAAAATAACAGTTCTAAATGTTGGATGTATTACTAGTGAAGCGGACACTTATCGTTGTTAAAATTAAAAAGGTACGCTTCTCCTTAACTCTTAAGCACGCACACTATTAAATCCACGGAGGAAGGAGAAGTAAAAGGAAATGAAGAAATTATGAATTAAAGAGATTTAGGGATTAATGTGAAATAATCTCTGAGCATGATTATTCCACGAAGAAAGTGTTGAAATTTTGGAAGTGTACTGGAGTGACTGAGTGTTGGAGAAGTAAACATACACTCATAATGTAAATTAGAGGAAAAGTCTCTTTGTGTGTGGGAAATTGAACAAAATATGAGAATCAAACTGATGGAAAGAAAAACGCGGAGCATGGACATCACAAAAAGGCCCCTCACATGGTAAATGTTATGTTCCAAAAAGTCAAAATCTGTTTATTTCATCATTTAATCTATTTCGTTTTCTTCGCATATAACATTCATGTGGTATCCAGAGATATGGGTTACATTCCTATAGATCGTTGATGACGTTTCGGACATGATCTAGGTTATGTTTGCTTCTCATATCAGATATTGAATGATCCATGTATAAACCAAAAAATGTCTCCCATTGTGTTGATGCAAAATTTGAAGTCCATTTCTTCTCTTTATCTTCTTACTATTCTTCTTCTTCTTCTTCTTATTTTTGTTAGTGATTTATGCTCATTTCCTTAGTCCTGTTTCTATTTATTTAGACATTTATCTTCTAAGTATTGAATCTTTTTATGTAGAGCGGGTAGAGATGGGACACATAGCCTTGTAGTTTTTTCATACAACGGTTGGTTATGAGGAGATGATATATCATATCAAGAATTTCAAGTGATTCCGTGTACTCTTCATATTTATCTATTTTTTACAAACTTTCACGTGAAAGTATAATAGTTTTCGAGTAGAGGTACTCCTTCTAGTATTTTATCTTTATTGTAAATTGGTATAAAAATGGAAAATACCAATGTAATGAGTCAACTTATGAACAATAAATTGTAGAAGAACAACTCTCATGCTTGGAGATTTGGAATGATTAATTTCTTGAAGGGATAATGCCACTAGGAGTACATCAAAGGAGGAAATGAAAAACCATGCAAAAAGTAGAGAGGAACTAGATTGCAGATCAATTAAGAGAATGTTAATCATGGCACCAAGGAGTACAAAAGGTAATGTTTTTCCTATCTATAAGCATGCAAGATAGCATAATTCGAAACATATAGGTTGAAAAACTCCAAAAGAGGCTTAAAAGAGTTTGATCACACTCTGTGGGAGCAATACAAAGGCAAGAAAATTAAAAATCAAAGAAGGCTTGCATACATTAGAGAAAGAAGAGCATGTTAGTAGATGACTACACCTAAAAAAGCAAAAGTATGTGAGGCCACTTGCATCTATTGGTGTCAATGTAAATGATTATGTTAATATTGGGTTGTGCATTCTATTGTGATATCACGCTCTACATCTCATGATTGAGGATGACACATATCACTTTTCATTTCTGTGACCTATATAGTGGTTATGCTAATATATGTCAAGGATAGTTTTAGTGAGCTTTACTATATTGATATTTTGAGAGTGATGCCACATTTTTTTCTCACCCTTTTAGTCACTTCCAAACATTAGAGTTTTATATGTACTACTGGTAGTTTTGTTTTAGGTCATTCTCATATATTCTCTTTATGAAATAGAAGAAGTAGATGTAGGTTATTCTTCCTTGCCTTGATCTGTGTGTGATGCTATCTTTGTGTGCTAGAGATATCTTCCTTATCTCCTTTTTTCTTGATATGGTATCAACACAAGTATGTTTGTAGAGAGATCTTGAAGAAGGCTGACATTGAAGATATAATGAGAGGTCATGGAGACGTGCTTGTCAAACAATTTCAGATTTCAATTTTCCAGCTATTTCCATCTCTATTTTGAGCCTCCAAAAAAAATAAAGTTAGTTTGAAAAACTATAATTTGAGTTTTGTTTGCAAACTCCCAAGTATATCAAATACTGGATCTTAAGCTATTTCATGTACTGCTGATACACAAAAATTATGTTTTTGGCAAAAAGAATTGTATAATCATAGTGGAATAGTTTTCAAGTAGAGGCACTCCACTACTTTTAGTGTTTTTTTTCATGTTGTAAACTATAGCAAAGATGGAAAATGCTAGTGGAATGGGTCAACTTAAGGTCAGAAGTTTGACAATAACATTTTTCACACTTGGAGACTCAAGATGAAGAACTTGATGGAAAAAGGCTATTGGAAGTATATCGAGGAGACAATGAAAACCCTTCAAAGTTACCAAAGAGAATCAAATTGTGGACTAGTTAAGAAGATATGAAGATTGGAATCAAGAAGCATGGAAAGTAATTTATGGCATATTTGTTAGCATACAAGATAGCATGATTGGGCACATACAAGATTCCAAAAGTCATAAAGAGGCTTCAAATATTCTACTCATATTGTACAAGACCAACACAAAGGCACAAACATTGCAACTCAAGAGTGAGTGAATACTCCTAATAAATCAAAAGGATATGTCAGTCAATTGCATATATTGGTGTCCATATAGATGGTGATGATCATGATAAGTTTGAAGTGTGATTTCTTGGTTTTGGAGATGCACATAAGTAGTTGGGAGCTTCTATTCACACAAGGAAAAATATTCTAATTTTTAGTCATCTTCTAATTATGTTGATAGTTGAAGAAAAGAACCTTGGTGAAGACTCAAAATCCAAAGGAAAATGTGGTTCTAAGCAAGCATTCTACTCTACCAAAGAAAGAGTCCAAGGTAGAGGCTTTTGAACTTGAAGGAAAAACAATAGCCAAGGTCAAAATCAACAACACACTAATGCATGAGCTATAAGACATGCTCGAGGGAGGGGCAGCCAAAGAGGGTATAGAAATTTCTAAAGAAATAAATCAATGAATGATAGTACAGGATGTTGTAATTTCTATAAGCCTCATCACTTTGAGCATGATTGCATGTTGAATAATCAAAATAGTAGAAGGAAAAAACATATATTTGTAAATGATTCACAGAATTTCTTCATGGTCCAAGATGACATGATGAATAAAATGTCTATTAATGTTTAAAAATCAAATGGGAATGTCTCTTATGTTGATTCAAATGATTTAAATCAGATGAAAAGCCTTGCAAAATGGCTTGGTAGTTTGCAAACATTGTCGGCTCCTAGACTTGTGGAAACAATTGATGAAACATCCCATCCTATCGACCATACAAGAAACATAGCACTATCCATGGTGAATGGGAACCTAAAACATCTTGTTGATGCACTGTATGTTCTGAAAAATATTAGAGAACCTAGTTTCTACTCAACAAATGGTTGACAAGGGTGTTAGTATATGATCAATGTCTACCCCTCATGAATGTATGCACATTTTGTAAGGCCCCCATTATGAGGAGAAGCCAAGCATACATTACCCAATTGATGGGAATCCCAACTAGCATGTTGGATGAAGGTCATATTGGACCATGTAAGATATTTTAAGGAAAGGTAGTTACGAGGGTCCCCAATTGTGGGGTCCGGGGCAGCGGGGAGCAGCCTCGGCTAGGGGGTCCAAGGGGGCAAGCAGGCCCTTGGTGGGGGTCCGGGGGCAGCACCCCTGGTGCGAAGGTATAGGGAATATTCCCTGTCCGAGTCAGAAATCATTTATATTTGTTAGGTCGGTTCAACCGACCTAAGCCGTGTATGGCGATTATGTAGGCGGTGGCCTCCCACGCTCTACTGCCCATGTATAGCCATCCACAGAAGACCACCCATGATCCTATATATACATGACTCTAGTACAATGGTGAGTACCAACATGAGGAGTTCCAGCTCATAATTGTCAATGCGCGAAGAGGTTAGGCAGATATGAAGATCAAGAGTGAGTGAAGTGCATGGAGGTGATGGTGAGAAATGTGATTACATACACACACATGCACACATACACACACACACAAGGAAAGTGGTGATGGAGATCAATGGAAGGCAAGAAAAGAACTCATACCCATATTCATCATCAACTAATTACAATAGCTCTTCTAATTAGTACCTCATGAGCTCAAAAACAATCACAAAATGAGCTCTCTAGCTCTATTTATAGTTTTTGCCTAGTTTTGACCGGTTTTACATCTAGTGGCCAGCATAGTTAAAAATTAGGTTCTACATCTAATTTGAGGTACCTAATGGCTTCCAAAAATTATGAAAATTAGTATGACCTTTCTACTTAGACTCCTCAAGCTCGAGGACTCCTCAGCTTGCACAAAATGGATTCGCACATGCAGTAATCAGATGTATGTACATATATTACATTGTTTTAGTGATAAAATTCACCGTTGGGGTTATGAAATAATCTATATGCTTCCTCTATGTCTATGACAAGAAATTGTGCTTGATCCTTTGCCTTGAACACTCCCCTCCTACTCATTTCTGTCATCCCTGATAGAAGCTAATCGTGCATGGGTAATGTAGTTAGTGAGAAGGTCTATCGTGCATGTGTTCTATGATTTGAATTCCCTTGATAAGGGCGCATTCTAGCTTCTCCCAATGGATGGGCAGGGGCTCCTCTAGAGGTGGCATCGGATAATGTTCAAAGTACATCACAGGTTCACATGCAAACAAGTGGAGCAAATGAGTGGGTCTCCTGATAAATACATCTAAGTGGTACTCCCAAAAGCAAGTAGTGAACATGTCTTCAATCATCTGCTTGTAGCAAGCGGGCATATTTTTCAGTGTGCAGTGCCATGCATAGCATACTTTGAGAGAAGGTGTCATGCTCATGTCATACACTAAATCCAAGTTGCCATGTTCGAATCTTGGGGTGTTCACCATTGGAGCCTTGACACGATGGAATGTCTTGAAGACCATCTGCATCATATCAAAAATTTTCTCAGTCATTTGCATGGCAACATCAGTCATCCGATGTAGGCAGGGTAACCAATAACGAATAGTAGCAATCATATATCTGATGGTAGAAGTTTTATTCCAAGGAGGTGCAAGGTAGGGGCAGTTGAGCCAATCTTTACATTGGCAATTGTTATGAACTTTCATTGTGAAGGCCTTCTAGGTATGTCTTCTAGGAATCGGTCCACAGCATGGGTTTTATTTTACATGGGTGGGTGCGTGCATCCACATGTGCATCATTTCTGGGTATTGTTGGAGTGATTGCACCCACCATGTAGGTTGATAGATATGACCCCTTTGCCCTTCGCAGGGAACATCTTTTGGCTCAAACTAAGTGGCATGCGCTGAACGCTTCTTAGTGATGCTTTTAATCCGGAAATTGTATATCTCGAGCAAGAGGAAGTAAGGTTTATATTGTAGCTCACTAGTCATAATGTGTCAATGTGGTGCTATAGCCACAAAATATGGAGACTTTAAAACAACCACTTCAATTCTGGCTATCCCATGTAACTAAGCATCAACTTTGTAGAATGTGTTTTGCAAAGTTCTTCAACCATTTTTAACTATGCTGGAGGATGTAACTCCTATTTATCGTGGCCTTTTGCTGATGATCGGCCTCCAACCATGGGCAATGGTACATATTATTCTTCAAACATTTCATCAAGTGGTATTGGTATGGTTTCATAAGGTTTCGGCAGGTTCCGGCAGGTTTGGTGGACAGTCTGGTTGAGGAGGCTCCATAATGTTGGATACTTGGTTTTGTAATTCCTGTACTTTCGTGTGTAGTGCATTCAATTCTTCAAGGCAGGCTAGTGGGCAACTTCCTGCACAATGGTAGGCCCTAATGAATCCTTTAACAGTAATCTCTTATTTGTCTCCTTGAGTGTTTGGCATTCTTCTTGTAATCTATCATAATCTTCTAGCACCCGTGCGTGGTCTTCCAAGAGAGTTTGCATTGACTCCGGAGGAAGAACTTGAAAACATGAGGGGCTGAGAGGGGTCTGGGGGTTATCCATGGTAGCTTTGAAGTTCTCACGGTTTTGTTGTTGGAGTCGTTGATGTTCTTCCTTTGCTACATTGAGATGCCTCTGAAGGAGCGCCATGTTGCACAATAATTGAGCATTGCGGATTAAATAGACATCCAACTACGACTCGACTTCTTTGATGTGTTCCTATACTTGTGCCTCAAGAGTTTGTTGTTGTTGTTCATGCTCTTCTTCCAAAGGTTTGATACTTTATATTGACTTCCTGATTCTGTAAGGTTAGTGCATCTAATTGTTTTTGCAAATCCTGGCTGGTCTGTTGGAGGGCCGAATGTTGTTGCCCTAAGGAAGAATACTATACATTAATCTGTTGAAGGCATTGTATCATTTGCTGGATGGCAGCATAGGATGATGATGATGCAAATGTGGGAAATGACACATGTGTGGTGGTTTGTAATGCAATGGCTATGGGAGTTGGGGTAGGGGTTGTAGATGTTGTGGCAAGTGATGCAAGAGATGTGCAGGTAGGTGTCGTGTGAAGTGTGCTAAATGATGTGGGTAAAACATGTTAATGTTCATCTGGTGAGGCAGTGGGTGAAATCTCCATGTTGTTGGAGGTGCTTTCGGTGATAGCAATGTGAAAGAGTGAAGTGGGTGCGATTGTACGAGGTGGGGAGTGCAATCGTATGGTGAGAGGTGAGTGGGGTGGTGTTGTTGGTGGCCATAAGAAAGGAGCTTGTGGATGGAGCTCCTAGGATGGCCTTACAAAAGGGAAAAGGTGAGGTTCGCTGATACAAAAAGGATGTGAAAGAGGAGTAGGATGAGGGTGGTGTTGTAGAAACTGTAAAGGAGTACAATGGGTTAGTGTTGTACGAGGGGAAATGGGGGGTGGATGACATGTGGCATATGGATAAGTGGAACGGAGACACAGGTACTGGGAAGAGTAGTCGGAATGGGACTGGCAATCGAGGGCCAAATGGAAACAGGGGATAGAATACGAATGTCGCGGCTCTCTACAATGTCAGGGGAGGGTTGGGTTGGTGCTAGGGAAGAAGGTATGGTTTCACTAATGGTATGTACATGGGTAGTGTCTTCGCTCGATGTTAGATCAATTGTGGAATAACCCACAAGGGGTGTGGATGTCCGAGGATCTAGTGGTCAAGTAATGCAAGGCTTTTGGTACACCTACTGACTCGACCAATTCATGCATAGCTGAGATGAAAGTCTCCTCAAATCCACCGTTGAAAAATTCTTGCTACAAAATGGCTTGGCTCTGTTCCTCAGTAATCCTAGTCCTTGGCTAAACCTTATTCATAGTGTTATGTAGCCATTTAATGGCTTTTGTGTATGAAGCTGCTTCTGTTGTCTCCTCTTCATATGTGTTGGTTTCCCCTTGGGCATCGGCTTGTGTCTCCTACTACTCTGCTTCTCCTTCACTCTCTTCAATGTCATCGGTGCCGTCATCGGTCACCGTGCGCTCATCATCTTTGTCTTCAAAGTCACCGTTCTCTCCCTCAGATGGTGTTGTTGGGTAAGGAGGTCGTTCAAATTCTTGAGAAACGAATTGTGTGTCGAAAACTGGAAGTCTATGAACAACACCTCTAAGATCTCGAATTCAAATGTGGTATTGATCTCCTCTGTACCAAACTAGTGAGCAGGAAGGTAAATGATTTAGAGACAAAAGTAGTGGTCACAATGGGAACGTCATCGGTGGCAGTGGGCATGGTCGGTATGGTGGTAGGAATAGTGTTCAGTGCCTGTGAGACCTCACGTGTTGCAGTGGTGTGATTCAAGCTAACAGAAAGTGGTGGAACGCTAGGCTGCAGTTGAATGGGAGGTCATTGTGGGGAGGTCTTGGGGGTGGGCTCTGGTGAAGGCGATTCTAGAACTTGTAAACAAGAGATTGTGTCGTGCATGTGCTTAAAAGTCTTCTAGCATTGGGAGATCGGGTGGTTTTCTTTGAGCCTTTGTATTGTTGTAGTTGCCTAGTTGGAAGGGCTCTTTCAATAGCAATATCATAAGCCAAATACATATAGATAATGTGTGTGAGGTCACAGTAACCATGAACAACCTTTTTCTTCTACCAATGATGTCCTGCGAGCAAATGCTAGTCCTAGATGTAAGTGGCAATGTCAATCGTTTGAAGCCGAGTAGTGCCAAGGTACAATACAAACCATAAACATTTGTGGCGAATTGTAAAGCACTCTTGTGCCCAAAAAACAAAATGCTGGAGGGATATTCTTAAAGGAGTGATGAGTTGAGGGATGATGCCTGAGATTGCAAGCCATTTATCCACATCACTTCATTTCATAGCCTCTAGAATAAGGCGTTCTTTCTCCATGGGCATATGATTACCATGAATCTTAAGAGCTCTTCTGATTAAGTCCAAGGACAAAGTGAACTTCTTGAATGGGGGGTCATTGACTAAGGAAGGTAGTACAAAGACTAGATCCAACTCCTTTCACTCTTGTTCCTTTATAGAAGAAACTAGATAATAACACCTATAGAGATCAGTTCTAGGGAGTGATGCGCTGAAGTAGGTTGCAAATTGTTGGTACATTTGGCAAGCCTTGATGCTTGACCAAAGGTTCAAAGGTTTACTTCATATCTTAAGTTTGAATGCCTCTTGTAAATATCTTGAGTTTAACTCAAGATAAATGTAAAAGGCAAAGGTTGAGAGAATCTCGTAGCTTTACGAGTTGTAATTCACAACAACCGAGTGGTTCAAATCAAATTAATTAGGAGCCTAAAACATAGGATCACTTTTAGGTGGTAGATTCCAAAATTCAAATTCAAATTTATCTATAAAAGTTCATGACTTTTAGTCACGAAAGAGAGAGCCAAACAAGGACACATTGAGCTTCAAAATTGTGGGCACACTTAGTCCACACATGTATGAGTAAGCCTACAACATCTCCTTTGTATCATGCATTCAATACAATATATGTTTGTTTCATATTATGCAACTATCTCATGTTCACTATTACATGTTGCTAGACTCTCATTTTCAGTGAGCTTGTTTTGAGGAGTTCTCTATGTATACTTATCTTTTTATTGTGATTCAACTTACTACATGTAGCTTAGACTTTCTAGTTATATGCTATCAATTTTCACATCATTTGATTTAGGGATCAACAAGATATGTTCATTACATTCTGCCTATGTCTGTTGACAGTCATTCTCCTAAAATGTTGGGACTACACCCCTAACTTCTTAAGATTATTTCTCAGCATATACTCATCCTAAATTAGTGAAATAACTTCCTATAGCAAGCATAGGGGTCCATTTAGATATGGTTAAAAGCTCTCGGGTCAATTGTAATCAGTGAGTGAGCACTGAATGAAACACTGAGCAGGTTATAGTCCATAAATAGGAAATTGTTACAACTCTTCAACATTGGAAGTAGTCTGTTTTGATGCAACTATTTGAAGGTGATGCTCCAAAGCACATTATGGGTTCAGATGCATATTTGGGAAGCTAAAGATGTCTACTAAGGTAATCTGAAGTAACATTGGTAGGTGTAGAGCAGGATTTGTGCAGCACCAACTCATTTCTTGAATGTATCCAACCATCTCCTCACACTGGTATCAGAGAAACCATTAACTCAACATGGGAGATGGATTCCCATCATGAATTGACAAATTGGATCGAGGTGACTAATCTGCTTGTTCTATTAGAAGGGAAGCACATCTACAAGGTAGAAATCTTTATGGTTACATATATGGAGATGAGTTAATGCCAATACTTAGAAGCAAAGGGAAACCCACTCAAGAAGAATAAGAAAGGCTATCAACATGGTGCTCAAACGATGCATTGGCCAAGTCATACCTTCTCAACCCAATTTCTGATTTCTTACTCCCACATATTAGAAATTGTAAGACATTACAAGAAACCTGAAATGTTCTTGAAGCATTCTTCTCTTCAAGCACTAGAGCAAGGAAGAATCAACTGTGGATGGAGTTCAAAACACTCAAGAAGATGCCCAAACAGAATGTCACTGATTATGTCACTAAAATGAAGGACCTAGCTGATCAACTTGGAAGCATTAGAGAAGTCATTGATGAAGAGCAAATTGTGAGACAAGTGATTAATGGAATCAAAGCAGATGACAAGTGGGAAGCATTCACTACTGTAATGGATCTATACATGGACATGCAGGTACCTGACTTCAATACTCTAATGGGACAACTATTTACTCATGAAGCCAAGCTAGTGAAGAACAATGAAAACTCAAAAGGTAATCAATCCTCTCCCCTATACATTGGTAAGAACAAGAGTAAATATGGTAAAGGTAACAACAAGAAATCTGATGATGAAGCTAGTACCTCCCAAGCTAACTTTGCAGGAAGAGGTAGAGGTACAAGAGGAAGAGGCAAAGGAGGAAGACAAGGCAAGGGGAAATTCCAAAGCACCTCCCCATGTGCCATATGTGGATTGACTAACCACACAACTGAGAATTGTTTCTCGAACCCTAGAAGTCAGAGAGGAAGAGGCTTCAATAGAGAAATATATGGAAGAGGAAGATCAAACAACTTCAACAATTATAACAACAACTACAATAACCAAGGAGGCTATAGAGGAAGGAGAGACTACAACAATTATACTGAAGAGCAGGGGACAAGAAGACTCACTTTTGTTAATGAACATGACCATGAGGCAAGGTAAAGCAGATGAACATGTGTTTTATATAGATTCTGGTTGTTCAAATCATGTAGCAAAAAATGTGGCATTATTATCTGTCTTGGAGGATCCAAGGAACAAGCATGAGGTTCAGACAGGAGATGATACAAGGCACTTAGTTGAAAAGATTGGAAATGTGAAGACCTCAGATGGAAATATGAATCTACTCAGTAAGGTATTGTATGTACCTACCATAACCAAGAACTTGATAAGTGTTGGACAAATTGTAGAAAAGGTTTGCAGGTAAGGTTTACAAGAAATGGAGCATTTGTTGAAGATCCTCAACAAGGATTCAAAAAGATAGCTAAAGGAGAAAAGACACGTAGACTCTTTACATTTGAAGTGCAGGATACTAGAAATATAGGACTCTTCAATTATGGTGTACAAACCCTATCAGAATTAGAAATGTGGCACAAAAGATAAGCTCACATAGGAGAAAGAAGTTCAGAGCAAATTTGTAGGGATCAGAGTGTGCTTGGACTGCCAAATATATCCAAGCAGCATATGATATACAAATGCAGCTCATGTCAATTTGGGAAGTCTCATAGACAACCATTTATGAAGAAAGGTTACATTCATGGTGATCTATTGGAGCTAGTCCACACAGATGTTTGGGGACCTAGCAAAGACCCTTCAATTTTAGGATCCATGTATTATGTATCATTCATTGATGATTGTAGCAGATGGACCATACTTTATTTTATGAAGCACAAAGATAAAGTATTCAATTGTTTCCAAAAATATCTTGCTCTTATTGAAAATCAGACAGGGAAAACACTAAAGAGGTTAAGGTCAGATGGAGGGGGAGAATACTTCTCCCATGAGTTTGATGCATATCTCCAAGATAAAGGCATCAAAAGAGAAATCACCACCAGATATACTCTAGAGCAAAATGGAGTATCCGAAAGGAGGAATAGGACCATTGTGGAGGAAGCAGGGTCCATGATCAATGAGAAGAAATTGCCCAACTATCTATGGGTAGAGGCTGTATCCACAGCCACCTATCTTACCAACAGCCTCCCATCTAAAGCAGTGGATGGGATGACACCATATGAAGCTTGGAATGGAAGAAGGCCTAGCCTAGAACATTGCAGAATTTTTGGGTGCATAGCATATGCACATGTTCCATCACAAATCAGAGGTAAAATGGATCCAAATGCAGAGAAATGTGTATTCATAGGTTATGATCTTAATAAGAAAGGGTACAGTTTGTATAATCCAAGTACTAAAGGTTTTATTGTTAGCAGAGATGTTGTTTTTGATGAAAACAACTCATGGTTTGAAGATGATTGTAGAAAGGTCAAACTATCTTATGACCTAGAAGAAGATTTTCCTACAATTTAGAAGGCAAATAATTAACAATGTGAAGATTCAAGTGATTGTGATGATGATCAGAGAACACCAAGGAAGAACTTCAAGGTATGGAACAACAAAGGTAAAGAGAAGATGCAAGACATGAGGGATATTGCAGAATCCTCTCAACTAACAATAAGAAGATCAACTAGGGAAAATAAGAAGCCAGAAAGGTATGGATATGACACCTCTCTAGTCACTAAACACTCAATCTATATTGCTCAGGATATCAATTCAGAAGAACCATCAACCTTTGAAGAAGCAAAAAAGAAACCTGAATGGAAGGAAGCAATGGAGGAAGAGATACAAGCACTTCAAGAAAATCAAACTTGGGACCTAGTTCCCAAGAATCAATCCATGAAGATTATTGGATCAAGATGGATCTATAAGGTAAAAAAGAATTTTGATGGATCAATAAACAGGTACAAAGCAAGACTTGTGGCCAAAGGGTTTGGTCAGACCAAAGGGATTGATTATGAGGAGACTTTCTCTCCTGTGGCAAAGATGCCAACAATCAGAGTTCTCTTGAGCATAGCTGCTTCAAGGAATTGGAACATCAATCAGTTAGATGTAAAAAATGCATTTTTAAATGGTTGGATTTCAGAGGAGGTATACATGGCACAACCTCCTGGATTTATTAATGATGCACACCTTGAGTATGTGTGCAAACTCAAGAAAGCTCTATATGGTCTCAAACAAGCTCCTAGAGCTTGGAATCATAGATTGGTTACATTTTTGCAGGACAAAGGATTCAAGATGAGCAAAGCTATTTCTTCACTCTTCACTAAGAAGAGTAGCTCTGAAGTTATATATCTATGTGTATATGTAGATGATATTATTCTTACAGGTAATGATGCAGATGGAATCAAGAAGCTCAAAGCCCAAATGAAGGAAGAATTCAAGATAAGTGACCTAGGATTGCTCACTTATTTTCTTGGACTCGAATTTTTCTATACAGATAAAGGGATCTTCCTTACTCAAAGGAAGTATGTTAAAGATGTAATTGAAAAGTTCAAGATGCAAGACGCTAAGGTTGCAGGTGCTCCCATGAAGGTCAATCACAAGTTAAGTGCTCATGAAGGGGAACCTATTGAAGACATTACAAGCTACCAAAGCTTAGTTGGAAGGTTGAATTATGCAACCCTAACTAGGGTAGATATCTGCTATGGAGTAAGTGTGCTTAGCTAATTCATGCATACTCCTAGAAAGCCTCACATGGATGCAGCAAAGAGGATATTGAGATATCTGAACGGAACTATGAATGAAGGATTGTATTATCCTTATACATCTGATTTGAGTGTAAAGCTATTCACTGATGCAAATTGGGAAGGATCAAAAGATGATAGAACAAGCACATCTAGATATTTATCTTTTGCAGGTACAAAGCTCATTTCTTGGTCTTCCAAGAAACAACCCATAGTAGCACTCTCATCAAATGAAGCTGTATACAGAGGACTGGCAAATGCAACTCAGGAAGCAATGTGGATGAAGACCCTATATACAGATTTAGGGTTAGAGTTTGGTACTCCATACATATTTGGAGACAACATGAGTTCCTTGCATTTAGTTGTTAATCATATCTTTCATGCTAGGACTCAGCATATAGAAGTCCATTATCACTTTGTTAGAGAGAAAATAGCAAGCAAAGAAATACAATTGTCTTATGTGTCTACTCAGATGCAATGTGTAGATATGATGACCAAAGCTCTTGATGGAAGCAAACTCAACAGACTCAAATCAATGATTGGAATACAAGAGATACCTGTGGATTGAAGACTCAAGCATCTTAGGCTTGAAGGGGAGCTATTGGTACATTTGGCAAGCCTTGATGGTTGACCAAAGGTTCAAAGGTTTACTTCATATCTTAGGTTTGAATGTTCATTAGTCACATGTGAACACCTCTTGTAAATATCTTGAGTTTAACTCAAGGTAAATGTAAAAGGCAAAGGTTGAGAGAATCTCGTACCTTTAGGAGTTGTAATTCACAACAACCAAGTGATTGAAATCAAATTCATTAGGAGCCTAAAAGATATGATCACTTTTATGTGGCAGATTCCAAAGTTCAAATTCAAATTTATCTATAAAAGTTCATGACTTCTAGTCACGAAAGAGAGAGCAGAACAAGGACACATTGAGCTTCAAGATTGTGGGCACACTTAGTCCACATATGTATGAGGAAGCCTACAACATCTCCTTTTTATCATACATTCAATACACTATACATTTGTTTCAGATTATGCAACGATCTCATGTTCACTATTACCTCTTGCTAGACTCTCATTTTGAGTGAATTTGTTTTGAGGAGTTCTCTATGTATACTTATCTTTTTATTCAACTTGATACATGTAGCTTAGACTTTCTAGTTCTATGCTATCAATTTTCACATTATTTGATTCAGTGATCAGTGAGATATGTTCATTACATTCTACCCATGTCTGTTGACAGTCATTCTCTTAAAATGTCGGGATTACACCCCTAACTTCTTAAGATTATTTCTCAGCATATACTCATCCTAAATTAGTGAAATAACTTCCTATAGCAAGCTTAGGGTCCAATTAGATATGGTTAAAAGCTCTCCGGTCAATAGTAATCAGTGAGTGAGCACTAAATGAAATACTGAGCAGATTATAGTCCATAAGAAACAAGTTTTTACAACTCTTCAACATTGGAGGTAATGTGTTTTGATGCAACTATTTGAAGGTGATGCTCCAAAGCACATTATGAGTCCAAATGCATATTTGGGAAGCTAAAGGTGTCTACTAAGGTAATCTGAAGTAACATTGGCAAGTGCAGAGCAGGATTTTTGCAGCATGAGCTCATTTCTGGAGTGTATCCAACCATCTCCTCACACAAATCCTACTCTTTACCAAATAGGGGTGAGTTCTTCAGTATTCTAGAGTTCATCAAAATCTTGGGAAAAGAATTGATATCGCCACCACACATTTGCTCCATATGTCAGGTTGGCTTTATAGATGAATTTTGCTTCACCTAGTGGTCGGATGAGCCCTTGGAACCAATGTGCTTTACTACTCTCTTTTTCCATTTTCCCCTGGGTGGGTCTTCAATAGGCATGGGCCCTATGAAACCTTGGAATTCAAGCCATATCGCTGTTAACAAGCTTTCAAATGGAAGAGCTGAGAAGTCGACTATAGGTCATTTAAGTGATGCACTGGTGGAACTTTCTGGTCGCATGATGAAAGCTTGTGAATGAACCTAAGCTGGAGTGAAGAGGAAAACACATTAGCCATGGAAAATGATTCAGATCCCAAGAAAGTGAGACCTCCATTCCTTCCCACCACCAACATGCTTCTCGTGTAGTGTGCATGGTTTTAATGATGTGTGAGGTGAATGTGAGAAGTGTGTGATTTGACTGTGAGTGATAATGTGTGAGGTGGGTGTCTTTACAATTGAAAACTAATGAGCACTACCTACAAAGTTAGTGCAGGTTACAAGGATGGTAGTGAGATGGGTTTGTAAAGCTGGAGATGGGTGGAGTGGTAGTAAGTGTTTAGCTTTACCATGTCGGTAGTCGGGATGGGCTTGGTTAAGAGTAGTCATGATTAGTGAAGTCTTGGGAATCCATTTCTATACAACATGGGGGGTACAAGAGATGAAGTAGAATATACAAAACATGGTGTGTAGGGTATCTGGTTACTCAGAGAAAAGGTTTTCTTCATGCTGATCAACGTTGATGCATAAATTACACAGTTCTTAGGTATCAAAAGCTGGCAAGACTTGGATTGAGCTGTCATCAATGTCTTGGGCACCGAAATCTATCGCATACTTTGTCAGGATTGAAATTGATAGGAATGCCGAAGATCTGGAGGGGTTGACTCACTCGATACTGCAGCTTTGTGTATCCACGTTGGGCATGGGAATACCTTAGTGGACTATCCAAAGGGCCACTCTAATGTGTTGCTCCTTTGAGGACGTGGGTGATGTGGCCATGCTAGTCGTCGAGGGTGAGATGTCATATCATCACTAAAAGAAGGGAGATGCACTACTAACGTTGTCGGAAAGTTTCCAACCTTTCCATTGACAACCAGGAAAATTAAAATATGATTATTGGTTAATTCTAATTTCTTATTATTACAATGTTTTTGCTTGGAATTAATCTCTTGTTAAGTGTTTGCAGAATCAAATGGATGAAGAAAACATAAGTTCAAATTATGGTTTACCCTAAACTACTGTATAATGTGTGTTTAGGCCATAGAAGTATTGAATCATGGGTTTAAAACCCTAGGTTTACATTTATTCATATGTATTTAAGTTAAGAGCATTATTTCCTGGTTAATGTTAGGGTTTAACTAGGTTTTTAATTAATTTCCAAAGGGTTTTAACGGATTTTTGATGGGTTTCAAGTAGATTTTCAAGGGGTTTTATTGAACTCTAAGGGTTAAAATAACAGGTATTTAATTAAATTAATCTTTAAAATGAACATTTATGTATTGAAAATTAATCTATGATATAATTAATTACTTTAATCATGAGTGTGCATTTAAATACTAAGGTATTAATTAATTAAATTCTTAACCTAAGCTTAAATTAAAAGAAATATTTAATTATTAAAATTAAGGTAATTGGATTATAAATAAAAATGAAGTGGATAATTAATGAATGGTGTATATGAGTGGTGTTTAAAGAGTGGTGTGAATTAACTGTGTAACTAAAGTAGCTAAAGTAAGTAGTTGAAAAGTGTGGTAATTATGTGTGCAAGATAAAAGAGTGGCCTAAATTAATTATGCATTTAAAGTGCAAAAAGTATGTGTACAAAGAGTGATGTATGTGTAAGGGTTAAAGAATGGATGAGAAATTAAAGTAAAAACCAAAATAGTGGTAAAAAGAAGATCTCTGTGTGTATAAATATGTGGGCTTTGCTCCATATTTTGCTAATGTTTCTTTGTAGGTATTTCCTCCTCTTTACCTTCTTCTTTTTAGAGAATGAGAGTTTATGTTTTCTTCCCCTTCTCGGTAGTAAGAGAGAGTCAATCCTCATAGTTAAAGTTCCACGTATATATTAGGTTCCTTCTGGTTGTTGTAGACATTCAGAGTGACATAATTATGAAGAGAGAGAGCGTCGACTGAGAGTTTCGTTTTCTTTTAATTCAATTTATTTATTTTATATGTTATGATTTCTTTTGCTTTCACCTCTCTCCACGGCGCTGGCGTCCTTGGCAGACTTGGCGGCTGTTCTTGCGTGCAGTGCTCAGAGACTGAGAGAGAGACTTCTGGCATCCTTGGCAGATCTGGCGGCGGTCTATCTATGAAAGAGAGAGAAGAATTGTTTTATTTCTCCTCCCTCCACGGGCTGCAACGCGCACCGCGCAGAGAGAGCTGGCGACAATAGTTTCATTGATTCATCTTCTTTGTCGACCCATTATATTTTTGTCTGATGCATTATGGATTGCATCGTCATATGCACTTTATAGTTTGTTGATGTGCGTGAAACATATCTCTCTACACACTCTCGTAGAGCTACGCTAGTGTATATATGCACATGGATCTAGAGAAGTGATGCGCGGTTGAATGTATATACTTGCGCCTGCATATATTTGTGCCTGCATACGTTTTTATACTTTAATGTCTTACTCTCCACACATCAACACATATTCTATACTTGTGTGTGTTACTCTCTATACAACAACATCTGGTTTATTCATGCGCATCAGCATACATTATAAACAATTCATAGTGTTAGATGATTTTACAGTAAATGGGCAGTAAATGCTGACACATGATGACGAAGAAATTTATCTGTCTTCTATATTTTTTGGAATTTATGCACATCCATGCATTATACTCATATACATATGCATGCAAGGAACATATATATAATCTATATAGCGCATATTTACAAATTGTGTGCTTGTTGTCATAGCTTATGATTGTTGTGTAATGCATATTCATATGACTATCAGAGTTCACAATTTCTATACTTATGCGCAATTGTTCATGATGCTGTGCCATGTTCACACAGTCATCTATTGGCACCTATTGTCAATGGAGATTGCACTGAATCATTTCAGACGAAGAATTCTATAGCGCACATTTCTATTCGTGTTGCACTCAGATATCGATATAAACACTTCAAATATGAGATCGTTTTCTCGAGAGATATATTCCATGTTTAGGTACGGATGGCATTGAAATCTAGTGTGTATAGTGGCATACACTTGGATGTATGCATGTAGCTACACATGTAAGTACTTAGGCACACATTCATGATCCTAAGACATGAGAGAAAGAGAGAGAAAGGAAGTTAGAAAGAGAGAGAGAGAAAAAGAGAAAAAGAGAAATTCAAGTTTTTCTTTTCTTTATGGAAGAATCGATTAAATTTAAGTTTTTTTAATATAATATTATAGTTATCTTTAATGCATATAGTATCGAATGCATGTGTTCATGTGTCTGTATATATGTGCACATATAAATGGATGTGTTAATGCATGTTTGCATGTGTGAACTTTGTGTTAGCATGTGCATATAAGTGAGTATATGTAAGCATATGGGATAGAGAGAGTATTAGCTTAAGTTTATGCACAATAAATTAACGTATGTTAATGATAGTTAATGCGAGATATGTTAGCATGAGCTTTAAATTATGTTAAGTAAGCACATGAATTATATAAGCATGTGTATGAATATCCAAGTAAATTAGAAAATATGAATGAAGTGTGTAATGCATGAGCATGTTTGTATGCATAGGTACATAATCATGTTAAATATAAATATATATCTACTTATGATATAGGTGTGCGTAATTAGGTATGATAAATGTATTAAGCATGCATTGATGTGCTAATTATATATGTGTAATGCATGTGTGTACAAATGATAAGTGAATTATGTTCTTTAATTTTATGATTTTTGTAACATTATTAATATTCCCTAATGTTTCTTTGCAGACATTGAAATCAAAAGTGTCGAAGAGCATCGTGATAAAAGATAAAAATCAACAAACAAAAGATCCGACAATCTAATATAAATCCATAGAAATTATCCTTGATTAAACTTTTGTATAGGATTCTCTAGTTTTAGCAACCTTTTAGTTAAATTATATCATTGATTTATAGCATTGTAATCGCCCATTATTGTCATTAGCATTAATCCAATTTCAATTTGCATTCTCTTTCTTGTCAAATGTCATCTGAAAATAACGCACCTTTAGAAGTCGAAATAGAAGTAGTTAAGGATATTATTACACACGAATCTTTAATTTCAATTTCTCACGATTATTGTCTGAATAGATTTATCGCATTATTTTCAATCGTATC
Source organism: Ceratopteris richardii (assembly GCA_020310875.1). Lineage (NCBI taxonomy): Eukaryota > Viridiplantae > Streptophyta > Polypodiopsida > Polypodiales > Pteridaceae > Ceratopteris > Ceratopteris richardii. The sequence goes on along the minus strand of CM035422.1, from coordinate 124,979,868 downwards.
TAGTGACCAACAAGATAACATAGATTCATTTCCACCACCATTAATTAGACATTCGCAACCTAATCATTTAGAAATCCAAGATGACGAAATTATTAAAGATAAAATAACTGAAGAAAGTCTGATACTACCTACACCTCAAGAAGTTGTTGATAGATATAGAGCAGCCCAGCCTTACGGTTCTTAGACGTTTAAAGTGTTACAATTACCTAATCCATATTTCCTAGATTTAAGAGTAATTTAGAATTTATTTTACCTTAGACGAAAGAAAAATATACCTAAAACACCTACGATTGTCTCATACACCCTGCGTGTGCCGAGGGATTTAGTGGCTGACTGATCCACCAGCTTTATGTCCGCAACTTCCCGACAACGTACCCAACCCCTTAAGGAATGATGCATTTTGTACCATTGATCTAGGTGGACTCTGTGATAAGGAGGATGAGCTGATGAAGGTTCCTAAATCCTCCTCTATGTAACTACTTGATTGGGGGGTTCGTGTGGGTCTGTAGGGCTTTCTCGAAGTCTATGATAGTTCACTCTGAGATGGAGGTTGAGCCTTATGCCACTGTATTTGTCTGGTTCTTTTCTGCTTGCTTGATCTCGTCTCTTGGATGGGTGGTGTTTCCCACTTCTTTTTGGTAGGGCTAGTTAACCCACACAAAGTTGGATTGAGGCCACACACATCTGGAGGGTCTCCTGTTAAGTCCAACACTTCCCTACACCAACCTCTGAGTGGTAGTTCATGGCATTGTCCTGCAAGTTCCATTTGGAGCACACTTTTATGAAGGTTTAAGTTCTCTGAGTAGTAGTATAACCAATCTTGGCCTAGGATCATGGGTTCTATTAGGTGCTCATCATGGAAAACCAAACATTTCACTATCATGGTCACGTCCTCGATGGAGATTGGTAACTCGACCTCACCTATGCAAGGGGTTTCTAATCCACCTAATCCTATGAGATATGCTTCAATATGTGTCACTTCACATTCCAAACAAAGGGAGAGCCTAATTGCATTCGTCGCTACACTAGAGTCGGTTAGAGCCTTAAATTGCTTAGGCATGGAGTCATGACCTAAAGTGATCTTAACAAATGGTCTCCTGTCAACAATACTAGGGACATCCCTTCCTCTAATTTGGCACATGGCTACTAGATATCATGGAGTATCCTCCGGTTGATCAGGTTCTCGATCTAGTCCTTTCCTTCTTAGTCACATGCACTTAATGTGTTCTAATGCCTCTTCTTGGGCTTCATCTTTGATTCATTCCTCCTCTTCCTTTCGCTTCTTGGCATGAGTAAGCCATTTAATCATGTCCTCCGTCAGGGTTCTTGATAGAGTTTAACTCTACATCCACTGATATAATTAGGCATTGCCTCACCTTCTAGAGTTGCTAGTTGAACAACATCGCTTGTCGATATCCTATTGATGATCATGGGTCCATATCCTCGTTTCTCTAACTTACACGCATGTTGTTTCAAGGTGTAAAGTAGTACCAAGTCTCCTACTCATAACCCCTTATCTTTGATATGAGAATCAAAGTAAGCTTTTTGGTTGTTCTTAGCGGCATAAATTCCTATTGTTGCACGCAGTATCATCTCTCCCAATCATTCTAAGTCCAATATGCTCGAGGAAAATTCATGACCCATCCACTCATGCTTCTAAGAAATTTTGAGGGAGGGTATCAAAAAGTACAAAGGTGACACAACATTTTGACCAAATACCATCTACAATGGTGTGGCATTGAGCATTGTTTTATAGGCTACTCGATAGGCCCATAAGACATGGTGTAATTGTTGATCCCAATCCGAACATTTATTATTCACAATCTTGGTTAGGATGTTTCACAAAATCTTATTCGTACTCGCAGCTTGTCCATTAGCTTGCGGATGATACTGTGTAGATTTCTTGTGTACTACCCTGAAGTCTTGTAATAAATACTCAATAACCTCATTTAGGAAAGGATTAACTCTATCGCGTACAAGCTCGATAGGAAGTCCATATCTTGTGAAGTCATTCTCAAACAAGAATTTTGCAGTGGTGCAAGCATCATTTTTCTTTGTGGCCTTGGCCTCTTCCCATTCTGTAAGATAGTTTGTGGCAACTATGATATACTTGGCATGGGAGTTCTTTGCACGGGGGTTAATAGGTCCAACAAAATCTATTCCCCATTTTGAGAATGCGCGCCCTCCCATCATGGGTCATAGGGGCATCTTGTTCCTGCGTATGGGATATTGAGTCCTTTGACATACATCAAATTGTTTTATATAGGTGTGGCCATCCATATGGAGAATGGGCCACCATAATCTTGAAAATTGTATGGCCTTACTGACATGGTGAGGTCCAAAATGGCCTCTTGCTGCACCCTGATGTGCAACTTCCAAGGGATTGAGATATTCACTCTCATGCACACATATCCTTAGATAACTGGCTCTCCCACATTTATATAGATTATTGCCAATGGGTTTATAATCTTGAGCCTCTTGCTGAAGGATTCGTTTACATTCCAGAGTCATGTCTTCTTAAAAAGTTTTAGTCCTTAGATAAGTGACTAAAGGTTCACTCTATTCTTGCTTTATGGTCATCTGGTATAGAGTGGCATGCTCTATTGGTGGTCTATTACAACACTTTGGGCATTCATCGCAAAGTCATCAGACATCTTTTCTATAGAAGGACAATACAAACCTAAACTTTTCAAGTTCAGTAACATCCCTTGTCTCGAATGATGCTGCTCTAGTGCACCTACATGTGCTAGCTACAACCAATTGTTATGCTTCTGTTCTTCTACACAACAAGCAAGGATATTTTGATGGTCCTATATATAGTTACTATCAGCGAGCATTTGGTATCTCTACGCTTTCACTACCTCCTTTTCTCATGTCCTCACTTGAAAATTATTTGGTCCATAGGTCAATATTGGAACAAATGGCTTCGCCCATTTAGGAACAATCTAGACATTAGATAGGTAAGCATCTGGCAACTCATTTGCTACCCCAATAGCTGCTTCTCTGGAAGTTATCCTTGAGAGGTGTTCTTCTCTCAAGTGTGTCTTACCCTTCTTGACTAAGACTTCCAAGTCATATTCCATAATTAATAGAAACCAACATATTAACCTACCTGTGTTGCAAGGTTTCTTTACTAAATACAAGAGAGACTGATGATCTATAAAAAACTTAAACTTATTTGCCAATAGATTATGGAGAAATTTCTTAATGGCATAGACCATTCCTTGCCCCTCTCTCTCTGTCTTGGTGTAATTCCTCTCTGTGGCGTTCAACCGCCTACCGGCATATGCTATTGGTAAATCAATATTTCCTTTATCCGTGGGTTGTGCTAACACACATCATATGGCATGATTAGAAGCATCTATGTGTATGTGAAAAGGTTTGTTCCAATCAAGCATGACTAAAATAGGTGCGGAACACAATCGTCATTTCAGTTCACTAAAGGAACTCTCACATTCTTCTCTCCACTCGAAGTTCGTTAGCAAGTTGTAGAGTGGTTTAGCAATGATTTATGTTCTTTGGCGTGGGTAATTCATTGATCACTCGTACCTTATCTTCATCTGTGGAAATTCCAATTTTCAAAACTATGTGACCTAGTATCTTACCTTGTCTTACCATAAAAACACACTTCTCAGGATTTAAAGAGCCTTGATATTCTCTACACTTGTTGAAGATGTGTTGAAGATCAGGGATATGATGTGGTCTAAGCACTAAGTGAGCACATCGATCATGTACATACACTTCTAGATTCTTTTTCAGAAATTCCTTGAACATGTGGCACATCAACCTTTGGAAAGTTGAAGGTCCATTTGTAAACCCAAAAGGCATCACATGAAATGCAAAGATTCCCCATTCGGTGGCAAACTCCATCTTATGTTGATCCTCACGAGCAATGGTGACTTGGCTGCAGCCTTAGAATCCATCAAGGAAGCTATACACTTCCTTGCCTGTGACTCTTTCCAGTAGGTGTCTCGTAATAGGCAGAGGGTAATTGCCCCTAATGGTAGTAGCATTGAATTTCTTTAAGTTAATACACACTCTTAACTTACCGTTCGTCTTTGGCACAACTACAATGGGCGACACCCATTCGGTGTGTTCTATCTCGTAGATGAATCCAGCTTCAATGAGTCTATCTATTTCCTCCTTGATCTTCAATGTGTAGTTATCGTTATATGTATAGGGATTTTTCTTGGTGGGTTTAGCTACGATGGTCATGGGTATCCTATGGGAATATAATGGCATTGAACTCTAGTGTTGCTAATGGCCTCCATGTTTCTAAGAAGAACTGAGTCCTCTCCCCTTACTAGAATAGTGGGGGTTCTTACCACTTGAATTGATCTATCGTCCGACGATCCCATGAAGTGAGGTAACTCTTGCAAAGAATTTGATTCAAAACTAGTATGCTCACTAGGCCAATCGTCCACATGATCTCCATAGATAGATGGGATATCTACAAGGAACTGTTCATGTGAGTCATCAATCTTTGGTATAGGTGGCCGTGATTCTTCTTCTTGCCTCCATCTTTCTTCTTGAATCTCTCTTAAGATGGCATGTGAATCCATGTAGCTTGTTTGATGATTTTCTAAGTCAAACCCAACCCTTTCGAGTAGAGTTGTCTTCAAGGGTTCCTCTGGGCTAGTTTGTGTGCTAGACCTTACTTTTGTTGTGTTAGATGCTATTTGCACTAATCTCTCTAGTAATCCTTGGGAATGGAGCTCAGGACTCATCCCGGTTTCGAGGTCAGCACCTGTTGTTCAGCCTCTAGTGATGCCATTTCTAAAAGTTTATCTATGGTTTCCCTTAGGATTTCCTCTAACTCGTTAATCTTTTTGCTGCATTTTCTCTTATGTCGCTCTCGTGACTCTTTCCAAGTTCTCATTTTCTTTTCTATTGATTCTCCTACATCACTTTCAGCTATTCTCCCAGGGGTTTCTAGTTTCATTTGCCTTTGTGTTTGGGCTCTGGTTACCACCTAGATGGGTATCTATTGGGGTATGGAACCTTCCTTGTGTTGGACAATTCCTAGCACATTGATGGGGGTCACTTTTGTCAAAGTATAATTAGTAGGGTTCTTGGGGAAATCTTTTATAAAGTGATCCTCCCCACATTCATGGCAAAAGCCTTCAATATTGAATACTATGACTGCACTATGGTTGCGGTGTGTGGACAATTGCATATGAAGTGGTCTCCTTGACACTTAAAACATGGTCCTTTTGGGTCCGTGGGGTCTTAGTTGTCTAGCCTATGGTCTCAGGTTGGGGTTGGTGTACATGACCTGAGTGTAATTTGGTTCCCAACTTTGCTCGTACATAGGATTCTCATAGTATGGATCTAAGTTCTAAAGATGACTCCGTATAGTATGTTGGTGGGCTATCTACATGGGTGAGTCAAAACTCTTTGCATTAGGGTCATTATCTCTGATCAAAGGGGTTGTGGGTACTAATGCCACATCTGAGATCTCTTTTGGTGTGGCATACCTCACAGAAACTACATTAGTAGGGGGTGGAGGTTGTTTTCCAAGGATAGGTTGGGGTCTAGGTTGTGCTTGATATGGAACTTGATAATGAGGGGGTGCACGGTAGTATTTTTGTGCCTGGTACTACCCTTGGTATCTACTTGGTTGATAAGACTGAGGATAACTCTACCTAACCACCTGTTCATTATATGGGCAATCTTGAGCACTATCGTTAGTGTATCTCTGCTCTATGGTACAATACAATCCGTTGTAGTTTCCTATGGGTTGCATTGCATTTGGGCACATATTTGTCATATGGTCTCCTCCAAAAGTGTAACACCTTTGAGGGGGGGCTAAGTTGATGCCAGGTTTGCTAGAGACTCCCAATTGTTTGGCCACTTGTTCTATGCTAGGTCCACTATTGAATTGGATTGTCTGGATGAGTTCTCCATAGTACTATCCGAATCTTTATGAACCTTGGGAAGTTCGAGCTCTTCTCCTAAGGTATCTTCTATGTCTACACAGATGTGTAAACATTGATCCAAGGTTCTAGGTTCCTTCAAGAATATGTATGACCTAAGCTTAGTACTCAATAGGCAGTCTATGAACAAAGATATCAATTTGGCTTGAGTGGGTGCTTCCAATGGGGGCACCTCTCTATGTAACCTCTGAATCTTCAACTTGCCATCCTCACTCTCTCTTGAGGGGTTTGTTTGAATGTGTGTATTAACAAAGACGTGTTGTGTCTGATTCCACTCTTGAAAAAATCTGTAATGAATGATGCCATCATGTGGTGGATGTCTCTAAATTGGTGTTCGTGCAATCATCGAAACCCATTCAATGCGTCACCCTTTAGAGTGAGTCCAAAGGCATTAAATTGTGTGAACATGTCTTCGACTTTTTTAGCCTATAACACCTGCTTGAATTATGCTACATGCTCATAGGGATCTCCAGATCCATCAAAGCAATTCTTCATAGCCTTCACTAGTTGAGTAGGCCTCAAAGTTCTAGGATGGTCTCAAGGTCTAGGTAGGGGAAAATCATCCCCACCCCTATGAGCTCTATGATCCCTAGTTTGTTCTCTTTCAACCCTCCCACCTTTTGTAGTGGTTCTTTCTCTTCATGCACGATGGTTGAAACTACTTTGTGGTCATTCCTTGTTCTTCTCTCTATGTCCTTGGGATGTGCCGATACCCAAACTCTCCTTAGATACCTATGATCTCATTAGTGGAAAAAGTAATTCTCCTCTCCATGTGTATGCATGACCACCATGTTCAATGACCTTATACACTCGTTCGAAAGTTTCATCTAAGTATACTATTTTCCATGGGACCTTTGGGTCCTTCAACTCATAAATCATGGTTGCTCCTACAATGGTAGGGTGTTCTGGCCTATACCTCCAAAAAGCCTCATGGGTTTCTTTATTCCAAGACAGTTCTATGCTCCTATTGTCCTAGGGCATCCAATTAGGAGTTAGCATTCTCATTTCCATAGATTTTTCTCTAGGCGTACTAGGTTCTTCGACTTGTTTCGTTTGTCCTTCCACACCTAGTTCTGCAGTTTCTACCATCTCACCTAGGTCGCTCGTTCAATCGGCCTTACTCATGACGATGTACATTGTCCCTTCGTTGTCTATGTATGCCTCATTTTCAAACTTCAAGGCTGAATGTTCTAATCCCATAGGTTGATCAGGGTTATGTAATTGAATTACCGACCTACAAAGGCCATCTTCATATACTCAGGCACCCAATCGATTTCTGCAGATGTACTCCAACTAAGTCTTTCTGTTTCTCTCATCGTCCACTTGTTAGTTAGTATGATAGAGCAAATCCTTGCAATTCTAGCATTCCTTAAACACTCTATTTATCACAAAGTATATTTACTCAAAGAAATCACCGACTTAGAATGGAAATTGCACTTACAATGTTCACTTGGACTTTTGAAGCCGTTGTTCTCATTTTGCCCAAGAGTTCTAGGTATTGTCAACTTCTCCACTTGCCCTATGCCATACACAAAAGAGTGTGTAAAAAATAACTACAAACAACAAGGAAATTTTACCTTTGAAGGATTTTGTCCAACACATTTACCATCACACACTCAACCTAGAACTTTTCCCTGGCAATGGCGCCAAATTTGGTGTCACTCTAGTACAATGCTGAGTACCAATGTGAGGAGCTCCACCTGATAATTTTCAATCCCTGGAGAGGTTAGGCCGATATGAAGATCAAGAGCGAGTGAATTACATGAAGGTGATGGTGAAAAATTTGATTGCATACACACACACGCACGCACAAGGAAAGTGGCGATGAAGATCATTGGAAGGCAAGAAAAGAACTCATACTCATATTCATCATCAACTAATTACAATAGATCTTCTAATTAATAGCTCATAAGTTCAACAACAACGACAAAATGAGCTCCAGATCTATTTATAGTTTTGCCTAGCTTGGACCGGTTTCACATCTAGTGGTCGACATAGTTAAAAACTAGGTTCTACATCTAATTTGAGCTACCTAACCGCTTCCAAAAATTATGAAAAGTGGTATGACCTTTCTATTTACACTCCTCAAGCTTGAGGACTCCTCGACTAGCAAAAAATGGAGTCACACATGTGGTAATTGGATGTATGAAAATATATTCCATTGTTTAAGTGATAAAAATCATTGTTGGGGTTATAAAATAATATGTGTGCTTCCTCTACATCTATGAAGAGATCCTATGCACGATCCTTTGCCTTGAAGAGTGCTCCTATTTCTGTTGCACCTACTATAGAGCAAATTCATTGGAATGGTAGAGATGCTCACACACATGCATTGATAGCTTTGTATGTCAAACGTGGCATTGTTCCTCACATTTGCTCTTGTAAAACAGCTAAGGATGCTTGGGATACACTTACCACATTGTATCAAGCTAGGAATGAGGCTCAAGTTTATTACCTGCGAAAACAAATGGAGAATGAGCACATGAATAAAGGTGATTTTATGGACAATTTTCTCACAAAAATCAAGGATTTGAAAGAACAATTGATTTCTACTGATGAAGCTATACAAGATAGCTCACTTGTGCAGAGTGTTCCGAATGGTCTTCCTAACTCATATCAAAGTTATGCTTCTAATCTTTGTTTGATGATGAAAGGCAATCCAAATGCCTTGTCATTTGAGGAGTTAGCCTCTATTTTGTTGCAGGAAGATCATAACATTTCTACTTACAATGAAACCTTTTCTACTTGTATTATACATCATGTAACCTTTTTTATTAAAATCATAGCCAATAAAGATGCATTTCTCTACCTTTGGATCTGATTCGCCTCTAATTTGTGAAGCTATGTGTGCATGTGCTATGCACCCAAAGATCCTACAATGATAAAGGCTAGGTCTTCTTCCATTCCATGCTTTATATGTTGTCATCCCATGCAATGCTTCTTATGTGAGCCTATTCATCAAGTTGGATGTAGATATAGCCTCTACCAATAAGTAATTTGGTATTTTCTTCTTATTTAACATTGACCTTGCAACCTCCACAATTGTTCTATTTCTCCTCTCTATCACTCCATTTTGCTCTAGAGTATAGCTGGTTGTAAATTCTCTTTTGATTCCTCTCTCTTGAAGTTAAGAATCAAAGTCATGGGAGAAACATTCTCCCCCTCCATCTGACCCTAGTCTCTTCAATGTCTTACCTATCTGATTTTCTACAAGTGCTAGGTATTTCATCAAACATGAAAACACTTCATCTTTATGTTTCATATAGTATAGTATTGTCCATCTGCTACAATCATCAATGAACAACACATAATACCCTAGATCCAAACATTTAAGGCTCCTTGCTTGGTCTATATGGACTAGTTCCAATAGGTCTCCATGAATGTATCCCTTCATTGTGAATGGTTCCATGTGGCACTTACCAAATTGACAATCATTCCATTTATAGATCATGTGTTGTTTGGAGATATTTGGTAGACCAAGTACACTATAATCCTTATTGATTTGCTTCAGAGCTCATTTATCTATATGAGCTAACCTCTTATGCAAAATCTCCAACTTTGATAGAGTTTGGCTACCATATTTGAATAAAGAAATATTTCTAGTAGCTTGGAGTTCAAATGCGAATAACCTACTTGGCTTTTCTCCTCTTGCTATCCTCTTGAATCCTTGATGTAGATCCTCAACAAATGCTCTATTCGTTGTGAATCTCACCGATACCCTTTTTCAATAATGTATCCTACACTTATGAGGTCTTTGGTGATAGTTGGCACATACAATACCTTGCTCAATAGGTTCATATTACCGTATAAAGTCTTCACATTGCCTATCTTCACAACTAGATGCCTTGTGTCATCTTGTGTTTGGACTTCATGTCTATTCCTTGGATCCTCCAAGTCTGAGAGTAGAGCTACATTTCTTCTACATGATTTAAGCAAAGTTAGTCTATATAGGATATATTTTCATTTACTTTACCTTGCTTCATGGCTTTGTACATTAGAAGTAATGGGTGCTCTTGAGTTTGATCATCTGCATAGTTTTTGTAGTCTCTCTTTCCTTTGTATCATTCTTGGTAGTTGTTGTTATTGAATGAGTTGTTGTTGTAACTCCTTCGATAGCATCCTTTGTTGTATCCTCTTTCTCTTTGATTTCTAGGATTCTTGAAACAATTGTTAGTAATGTGATTAGTTAATCCATATATTGCACATGTAGATGGTCTTTGAGCTCTCCCTTGCCTTTTCTTCCTCCTCTACCTCTTCCTCTTGAGCCTCTACCTCTTCTTGTAAAGTTCGCTTGATAGATACTACCTTCAACATCAGAATTTTTACCTTTTCCTTTGCTATCCTTTCTCTTATTTTTATCTCTATAGAGAGCACGGGATTAATTAACTTTTGAATTTTTTCCATACTTCCTAAGCTTTGCCTCATGTGTGAACAGTTTACCCATGAGGATGTTGAAATCAAGCACTTTTATATCCATGTAGAGGTCCATGACTATGGTGAAAGCTTCCCATTTTTCATGTGCCTTTATTCCATTGATTGCTTGCCTTAGTGTTTGCTCTTCATCAATGATTTCTCCAATGATTCCAAGTTGGTCTGATATGAACTTCATTCTGGTGACAAAATAAGTCACATTTTGCTTGGGCATCTTCTTTAGTGTAGTGAAATCCATTCACAATTGATTCTTCCTTGCCCTGTTACTCGATGAAAAGAATGTTTCAAGAGCATTCCATGTCTCTTGTGAATTTTTGCAACTTGTGATGTGTGCAAGTAAACAATCATAGCTCGAGTTTCAAATATATAACCTTTCTAGAGCATCCTTTCAACACCATGTGTTTTAGCTCTCTTGTTCTTCTTGATTTGGTTGACACTTGGTTCTGAGGATTGTCATCATCGCATCTCTAGATATGTAACCATAGAGATTTTTCCCTTGAAGATAAGCTTTCGTTCTAAGTGAGCAAGTTTAGTAATTACCTCTATCCAATTTTTCTATGGATGAAGGAAATCCATCTCCCATGTTGATTTTTTGTTGCTTAGATACCATTGTGAGGAGATGGAAGGATAGCTTCCAGACATAAGCTAGTACTGCACAAAACATGCTCTATACCTACAAAACTAACTTTGGAGATGCTTATTAGACTCTATAGTTTTAAAATGATGCATTTGGAGGCACCAAATCCTTTGAAACATCATTCTCAAATGTTTGCATCAAAATAGATAACTTGCAAATTCATGAAATGTGAAGAACTTTCTATTTTGGGACTAGAACATCTTACTATTATGCTCATAGCTCACAACCTGGTATGAATTGACAAGAGAGCTTTTGCACACATTAAATTGAAGTGTATAGATAACTAATGCAAGTTATTTCATCAATGTATTTGTACCACAAAAGTATTGGTGCAAAGCTCAAGCCTACACATTTGGCTAGAAGTTCATGAATACTTGAAGCTCCATGGAAACCATTGCTAGGAAGAATTTATCCTTTTACCATTTGTAAAAGTCATTTTTTGACTTGAGAGAATATTTGTAATCACTAGCGAACTCGTGGACTTGTTAGATAGAAAATTAACGACTTCATTTGAGGGAATATTTCCTAGATTGAAGGATTACTTTTTAATGAGAGCCAATGGAGGATTCAAATTCAAATTCAAATTTGTCATGTATAAAAGATGCCAAAAAAGCTCACGGGTGTGTGCCTCTATTCCAGGGTTATCCATTGCCACATTGTAAGAGAGTGAGGTCTACATTGTAACCTACACTTCTCATCATCATTAGGCTATGATTATCATTCATATGATCTTGTACACCTCTGTGTTCTAATACAATAGACTTACATTTCTTATCTATGGTCTCTCTATCATAGTCACTCATAACGATCAACTTGTACTGCTCATATCTCAATTCCTATATCATTTTCAGATCTGACCTTGAGGAACCAAAGGGTAAATATCAGGTAAAAACAGGTGATGAAACCAAGAATTCAATGATTAAAGTAGGAAATATTAAGACCTCTGATGGAAATAGAAATCTGTTGAGTAAGGTTCTATACGTACCCACAATTATTAAGAATTTGATGAGTGTTGGACAGATTGTGGAAAAAGGTTTGCAGGTCAACTTCACAAATATGGAGCATTTGTGGAGGATCCCCAACATGGATTCAAGAGAATTGCCGAAGGATAAAGGATAGGTAGATTATTCACTTTTGAACTTGAGGATAGAAGGAATATTTCACGTTATAGTTATAAAGATCAAACACTATTAGAGCTTGAAGTCTGGCATAAGAGATTAGGGCATATTGGTGAGAGAACTTTAAAACAAATACGCCGAGATCAATGTGTGCTTGGGATACCTTATGTATCCAAGCAACACATGAATTACAAATGTGGTGCTTGTCAGTTTAGAAAATCTCACACGTGACCCTTCTCAAGGAAAGGCTACATGCATGAGGACTACCTAGAGCTTGTTCATATAGATGTATGGGGACCAAGAAAGGATCCCTCAATTTCTAGATCAAGGTATTATGTATCTTTCATTGATGATTACAGTAGGTGGATTGTATTGTACTTTATGAAGCACAAAGATGAAGTATTCAGTTTCTTTCAAAAGTATCTTGCACTTTTTGAGAACCAAACAGGAAGAAGCCTTAAGAGACTAAGGTTAGATGGAGGAGGTGAGTACTTCTCAAATGAGTTTGATACATTCTTGTAGGATAGAGGAATCAAGAGAGAGATTACAACAAGGTATACCCCTAAACAAAATGGGGTGGCAGAGAGGAGGAATAGATTAATTGTTGAAACAACAAGGTCAATGTTAAATGAGAAACAAATTCCCTAAGTACTTGTGGGTAGAGAGTGTATCTATTTCCACTTATCTTGTAAACAGGTTTCCATCCAAATTGCTTGATGGGATGACCCCATATGAAGCATGGCATGGTAGAAGACCTTCACTTGATCATTGCAGGATCTTTGGATGTGTTGCTTATGTGCATATCCTTCTCAGATAAGAGGTAAGCTAGACCCTAAGGCAGAAAAGTGCATCTTCATAGGGTATGAGTTGAATCAGAAAGGATATAGGTTCTACAATCCTTCAAACAAAGGATTTATGGTCAGTAGAGATGTTGTCTTTGATGAGAATGACTCTTGGCTTGAAAGTGAATGCAGGAAAGTAAAGATATCATATGACTTGGAAGAGGAATTTCCAAGCCTCACTAAGGAGGAGCCTACTCAGAATGAAGACATCAACTAAGATGATGACGACATCATCAACTTAGAAGAGTTCAAGGCATGGAAGTCCAAAGGCAAAGTCAAAATGAAGAAGTTGGAGGATATACTTGAATCTTCCAACCAAGCAATCAGAAGATCACAAAGCGAGAGCAAGAAGCCAATCAGATATGGATATGACACTTCCTTACTTACCAAGCACTTTGTTTATCTCGCAAAAGACTTGTCATTTGAAGAGCCATCATCATATCAAGAGGCCAAGACCAAGGTAGAATGGGAAGAAGCAGTGGATGAGGAAATTGAAGCACTCAAGGAGAGTGATACTTAGGAACTAGTACCAAAGAAGGAGTCTATGAAGGTAATTGGTTCTAGATGGATCTATAAGATCAAAAGGAATTCTGATGGATCAATAAGCAGGTACAAAGCTAGAATTTTGGCTAAGGGTTTTGCACAAACCCAAGGAGTTGATTATGAAGAAACCTTCTCACTTGTGGCAAAAATGCCAACCATCAAGGTATTGGTAAGTGTGGTTGCGTCAAAGAATTGGAACATGTATCAATTGGATGTAAAAAATGCATTCCTGAATGGCTGGATTTCAAAGGAGGTATGCATGTCTCAACCTCCTGGCTATGAGGATACAAGCAAGGTAACATATGTATGTAAATTGAACAAAGCTCTTTATGGATTGAAGTAGGCACGTAGGGCATGGAACCATAGGTTGACTACATATCTTCAAGATCAAGGATTCATCATGAGTAAAGCAGATACTTCTTTATTTATTAAGAGGAGAAATAATTGGGCAGCTTCTTGCGCACATAGTAAGAGAGAGAGAGAGAGGTTGGATAGTGAGAGATTCCCTTCTCTCGACATTTCTGGCAGGCTAATACACACGAAAGAGAGCGAAAGGGAATCTTGAACCCCCTCTCGATGACTTCTTGGTAGCATGTTGTCGGCCTGACACTCTAGATGGCTACTGACACTCCCTGCTTCTATTGTAGACGCATCGGATAGAGACATCTACTACGCAACACACACACAAAGAGAGAGAGAGAGAGAGAGAGAGAGGGAGAGAGAGATTCTTCTAGTGACATCATGCATGGATAGAGAGAGAGAGATAGGATGAGAAAGAGAGGGAGAGAGAGAGAGAGAGAGAGAGAGACAAAGAGAGAGAGAGAGAGAGAAAGAGAGAAAGAGAGAGGATAGAGAGAGAGATAGGAACGAAGAGAGAGAGAAAGAGAGAGAATTAATGAATTTATTTTAGTTAATTAAGTTATTTTATGGTTAATTTATTTTATATATGCATGTGCATAGATATAGTGTATATATATGTGTGCATATGTGTAGGCATGAAGTATATGTATGCATATGCATAATAAAAGCATATGAAAGTATGTGTTAGCATAAATGAATGTGAGTTAGTATGTGTTTATGTGTAGCATATGTGTGAATATGTGTTGACATATGTTAGCTTGCATGAGGCGATGTGTGTTAGCAATGTACATGAGAGTATGTTAGCATGCATATATGCGTGAAAATGTGTATTAGCATAAAGGTACTAGAGTAAGTATAAGTTTATGAATGCGTAGTATATGTATGGATGTTGTATTAGCTTATGTTACCATGCATGTATGTGAGAATGCATATGTGTTGGTGCAATTCAAGCCTTCACAATTTGGCTTGGATTACTTTATGAAGACACCACTTGAAGGAAGGACCATAGGAACTTATGCTTATAAATTCTTACCATTTTACCCATGTAAAAGTCTAAATGACTTGGAATCTTTGGTATACACCTACTTGATTGATTCGTGGAAAAGTAGAACTAGTGATTGAGAGAATATCTCCATACTTTTAGATGCTTGATTGAAGGGAGTCAAGGATTTGAATTTGAATTCAAATTCTTAGTCATCATGGATAAAAAGGTGATCAAAATAGTCGCGGGTTAGACAGAGTTTTCCCGAGCTTCATTTCTGCTATCATTGAGTGTGTGAGAGAGCTACACCATAGCCCACACCTCTCTACCTCATTAGGCAATGCTTGGCATGCCAATGAGTTTGTAAACCAATGTGAATTAATAGATACATTTACATATATCATCTCTATGTTCTCTGTTTGATCACTCCAAGTCTGTCAACTTCAAAGAGGCATATCTCAGTGCCTACTTCACCAAATCAAGTGATTCAAAGCTTGGTGGATCCAGCACAAAGATACTACAAGCATATAAAGTTTGAAGCAACTTGGTTCAGCCAATCGCAAGAAATCGCCGTCGAAGTGCTCACTGGTATTTGTCTGCATACTTCCTAAAAAGTCGGGGATGTCCATAAATTTGCTAAAGTGATTTCTCCTAGTATAGTTTATCATTTTGAATGATTCCACTTGCAAATGGTAGCTTACTAAGCTACTAGAATACCTCTAGAAGGAATTTTTCTAATTGTAAGTGTACTGGTCATACTGAGTGAAAGACTGAGCAGGTATCAGGACCAAAATAGAAAGTTTTCTAGTTTTGTGATTCACAAACTCATCTGTTTTGATCAAGTCATTACTCAAACCTTTTCCAAAGTACATATAGCATTTCTTGGTATCATTTGGAAGCTAAGGGTGTCTACTAATCATATCTGGAGTCACTGAGGGCTGGTGCAAAGCAGGATTAGCAGCACCTACTTAATCTTCTGGAGGATCTATCCATCTTTCCCAACAGTGCTATCAGAGCAAACAAGGTAACATGGGAGATGGTTTTCCTTCATTCATTGATAAACTGGACAGGAACAATTATCAAGCTTGGTCTCTGAGGATGAAGACCTATCTACAAGGAAGAAGTCTTTTTGGATTTATCTCAGGAGATGAGGAATTGCCCTCATTCAAAGCAAGGGGTCTACCCACCAAGGAAGAACAAGAAAGGCTTAATACATGGTGTGCAAAAGATGCATTGGAAAGGTCTTATCTTCTTAACTCTATATCTGATTTCCTTTTACCTCACATCAGGAATTGTAAGACTTCCCAAGAAACTTGGGAAACCTTGTCATCATACTTTTCATCTAATACAAGGGCCAGGAAGAATCAATTGTGGATTGAATTCACAACCCTTAGGAAGCAACCAAAGCAATTAGTCTCAGAATTTGTGACCAAGATCAAGGATGTGGCAGACCAATTAGCAAGCATAGGAGAGGAGATTGAAGAGGAACAAATAGTAAGGCAAGTAACCAATGGACTAAAGGCAGATGATAAGTGGGAAAGCTTCACCACTGTAATGGATCTCTACATGGACATGCATACCCCAGATCTCACAACTCTGATGGGACAACTATTCACACATGAAGCAAAGTTCACAAAGGTTGGAGAAACATCTAAAGGTAACACTCCTTCTGCCCTATATACTGATAAAAAGATTAAAGACAAAGGTAAAGGTAAAAAGCAAGAAGATGAAGGTTCTACCTCCCAAGCCAACTATGTAGGGAGAGGTAGATCTTCAAGAGGCAGGGGCAGAGGAGGTAAGCAAGGTAGGGGGAGACCCTACAATTCATCACCATGCAATATTTGTGGATTTTCTAACCACACCACAGATGAGTGCTACAGAAACTACAAAAATCAGAGAGGAAGAGGCTATCAAAGAGGTGGATACTCTCAAGGCAGAGGAAGGTTCAACCAACACCAAGGCTACAATGGCTACAACAATAACTACAACAACAATTACAACAACAACCATAGTGGTAACTACCAAGGAGGATTCAGAAATAGGAAAGATTACAACAACTACACAGAGGAGCAAGATGACTCCCTATTGATCATGAATATGACTTCCAAGTCAGGTATCAATGATGATCATCTGTTTTATATTGATTCAAGGTGTTCTAATCATGTAGCTCGCAATGTGGCACTACTCTCTGATCTTGAGGAACCAAAGGGCAAACATCAAGTACAGACAAATGATGATACTAAGCATTCTGTAGTAAAGATTGGAAATGTAAAAACTTGTGATGGTAACCAGAACCTATTGAGCAGGGTACTTTATGTACCAACCATTACCATAGCCAAGGGAGAAAAATCAGGTAGACTATTTACTTTTGAGCTAGAAGACACCAAAAACATTGCTTTATACAATTACAAGGATCAAACACTTTCAGAATTAGAAATATGGCACAAGAGATTAGGTCACATAGGTGAAAGGACCTTAAAGCAAATGTGCAGGGACCAATGTGTGCTTGGGATACCTAATGTATCCAAGCAACACATGATTTACAAATGTGGTGCTTGTCAGTTTGGTAAGTCCCACAGATTGCCCTACTCAAGGAAAGGTTTTATGCATGAAGACTACCTAGACTTGGTACACACATATGTTTGGGGACCTAGCAAGGATCCCTCCATTTAAGGATCAAGGTACTATGTGTCTTTCATTGATGATTATAGCAGATGGATTGTGTTATACTTTATGAAGCACAAGGATGAAGTGTTTAATTGTTTCAAAAGATATCTTGCACTAGTTGAAAATCAAAAAGGAAGGAACTTGAAGAAGCTAAGGTGAGATGGAGGAGGTGAATACTTCTCAAATGAGTTTGAGGACTTCTTGCAGGAAAGAGGCATCAAAAGGGAGATAACCACAAGGTACTCACCTGAACAAAATGGGGTAGCTGAAAGAAGGAATAGGCTTATTGTTGAAACAGCTAGGTCCATGCTTAATGAAAAGAAGTTGCCAAATTATCTTTGGGCAGAGAGTGTATCTACTGCCACCTATCTCATAAACAGGTTGCCATCAAAGTCACTTGATGGAATGACACCTTATGAAGCGTGGCATGGTAAGAGACCATCATTGGATCATTGCAAAAGTTTTGGTTGTGTAGCATATGTGCATATTCCTTCACAGGTAAGGGGAAAGCTAGACCCTAAAGCAGAAAAATGTATTTTCATTGGCTATGACTTGAATCAAAAAGGGTACAGATTCTACAACCCAACCAATAAAGGGTTCAAGGTAAGCAGAGATGTCATCTTTGATGAGAATGACTCATGGTATGAGAATGATTGCAGGAAGGTTAGTCTACCCTATGATTTGGAAGAGGAGTTTCCAAAACTCTCAAGGGAGGAACCAATCGAGAAGGAAGACTCAAGTTCAGAAGATGATGACACAATCAATCTGGAAGAATTCAAGGCATGGAAGTCCAGAGGCAAGATGAAGATGAAGAAGCTTGAGGATATACCAGAATCTTCAACTCAAGCAATAAGGAGATCTCAGAGAGAAAGTAAGAAGCCTATCAGATATGGGTATTGTTGGTGCATTTTGCCCAAGCCTACATGCTTGATATGCTTGATATTATCCTCATTTGTAAGTCACATGAGTAGTCATGTGAACACCTCTTGTAAAAGAGTACATTTTATCTCTTGTAAATGGAAAAAGAAAAAAGTAAAAGGATGGCTTACCTCATCCATGATGTAAAAGCAAATTCGTGGCTCCAACTACCAAAATCACGAATTTTTGAGCTGAGGGAATCTCTCCTAACTTTGGGGATCACTTTTAGGTGGAGCCATTCGAATTCGAATTCAAAACTCCCTCCAAGAATTGCTATAAAAGGAGCAAGAAGGAAGAGGCGATTAGCAAGCCTTGTACGTGACCACTTCATGTCATTTTGTAGAGATTGAAGAGCTTACTCCATAGCTCTATCATTCTACTCCCATTGTGCAAAGATTCATTGCCAATGTGGTTGTAATCATATGTGAATCTATACATTTATTATCATCTACCTCTCTGTTTTGTTCTCTGCTATACTCACTCAGAGCAGTAACTTCAGAAGGTCATATCTCGAGTTTTACTGAACCTTTTTCAGTGTTTTAAAGTGCGTTGGATAGCTCTCACTGTCTAGTTTCTACATAAAAAGTTTCAAGGTCATTGGATTTATACTTTTGGAGATATATGCATTTTACTGCATACTGGTCTATCTCTGCAGAGCCCCGAGAATTGTGGGAATGTTCCAGAACTTGATGAAACTTGTTCTCAGTGCTCAGTCCATCATTTGAAGTGTTTTAACTTGGAATAGGAAGCTTGCTAAGTCTATTTGCTATGCCCAAAAGGAATTTTTCTAATTCCTTCCAGGTTGAGAGCACTGTTCATTTTTTCCAGCAGGTGTATGTCCAAAAATAGCAAGTTTTGGGAGCTAGTCATTTCGCAACTAGCCTGTCTTGACTTAAACTTTTGGGATACATGTTCCAAAGTACTTGGCTGATATTTTGGTGGATTTAGGAAGCTCAAAGGGTCTACTAATCAACTCTGAAGTCTCAGTTGGCTGGTGTGAAGCTGGTTGTAGCGGCACCTACTCATCTTTGGATTGCATCCACCATCTCTCTTCACAGTGGTATCAGAGCATAGTCAAGCAACATGGGAGATGGATTTCCATCAACAATTGACAAATTGGATCGAAACAACTACCCGGCATGGTCTCTAAGGATGGAGGCTTACCTTCAAGGAAGGAATCTATATGGATTCATATCCGGAGATGAAGCAATGCCAACCATGAGGAACAAAGGGCAACCATCACATGAAGAAGTGGAAGGAGTTTCGAATTGGTGTTCGAAGGATGCACTTGCAAGGTCTTATATTCTAAACTCAATCTCTGATTTTCTTTTACCTCATGTCAAGGGATGCAAGACATCAAGAGAAACCTGGAATGCACTTGCTTCTTTCTTCTCTTCCAACACTCGAGCAAGGAAGAACCAATTGTGGATGGAGTTCACAACAATGAAGAAAAGCCCGAAGCAAAATGTGACTGATTATGTCACAAAGATGAAGGAGATTTCCGACCAACTTGGAAGCATTGGAGAGGTAATTGAAGAGGAGCAAATCATAAGACAAATCATGAATGGAATCAAAGCAGACGACAAGTGGGAGTCATTCACAACAGCCATGGATTTATACATGGATATGCATGTACCCGACCTCAACACACTCATGGGCCAACTCTTCACTCATGAAGCAAAGATTAACAAAGGTGGTGAGTCCTCAAGAGGTAATCAAACTTCTGCCTTATATTCTGATAAAGCTAAGGTCAAGGACAAGTCAAAGAATAGGAAGAATGAAGATGAAGGAAGCTCTTTCCAAGCAAACTTTGCAGGTAGAGGAAGAGCTAGAGGAAGAGGCAGAGGTGGAAAGCAAGGCAGGGGGAGATTCCAATCATCTCAACCTTGCAACATATGTGGCTTATCTAACCATACTACTGAAGAATGTTTCAGGAATCCAAGGAACTCAAGAGGAAGAGGATTCAATAGAGGTGGCTATGGATCAAATAGAGGTAGGTACAATGGAGGCTACAACAACAACAACTACTACAACAACAATTACAACAACAACAACAACTATCAAAGTGGCCATAGAGGAAGAAGAGATTACAATAACTATGCAGAGGACCAAAGTCAAGAAGATTCATTATTGATTATGAATCTATCAACAAAGAAGGGTAAGGATGATGATCACATATTTTACATTGATTCGGGATGCTCGAACCATGTAGCAGGAAATGTGGCTTTACTTTCTGATTTGGAAGATCCTCATAACAAGCATGAAGTGCAGACAGGAGATGACACAAAGCACTCAGTGGAGAAGATAGGTAATGTGAAGACATCAGATGGGAATATGAACCTCTTAAGCAAAGTCTTGTATGTCCCTACAATTACCAAAAATTTAATAAGTGTTGGACAGATTGTTGAAAAAGGATTGCAGGTTAGATTCAATCGATTTGGAGCATATGTTGAAGACCCAAGGCAAGGCTTTCGAAGGATTGCCAAAGGAGAAAAGACAGGAAGGCTTTTCACTTTTGAAGTGGAAGATACAAAGAACATAGCTTTGTTTAGCTATGGATCTCAAACTCTAACAGAGTTGGAGATATGGCACAAAAGGCTTGCTCACATTGGTGAGAGGACACTCAAACAAATTTGCAGGGACCAAAGTGTACTTGGTTTGCCTAATATCACAAGGCAACACATGATTTATAAGTGTGAAGCTTGTCAACTCGGCAAGGCTCATAGACAACCTTTCAATAAGAAAGGATATATGTATCAAAATCCTTTGGATCTAGTGCACACGGATGTGTGGGGTCCAAGTAAGGAGCCATCTATATCAGGCTCAAGATATTATGTGTCTTTCATAGATGATTGTAGCAGGTGGACCATTCTGTTTTTCATGAAGCACAAGGATGAAGTGTTTAATTGCTTTAAGAAGTATATTGCTCTTGTTGAAAATCAAACAGGTAGGACTTTGAAAAGACTCAGATCAGATGGTGGAGGAGAATACTTCTCTTCTGAATTTGATGCCTTCTTGCATGAAAGAGGCATTAAAAGGGAAGTCACTACAAGGTATACACCTGAACTCAATGGTGTAGCAGAGAGGAGGAATAGAGCTATTGTCGAAGCTGCAAGGTCCATGCTCAATGAAAAGGGATTGCCGAACTACCTATGGGCAGAGGCTGTGTCGACAGCCACATATCTCATAAATAGACTTCCATCTAAGTCACTAGATGGAACCACTCCATATGAAGTGTGGAATGGAAGAAGACCTAGTCTAGAGCATTGTAAAATCTTTGGATGCTTAGCCTATGCTCACATTCCTTCTCAAGTAAGAGGGAAATTGGATCCCAAGGCAGAGAAGTGTGTATTCATTGGTTATGATCAAAACCAAAAAGGATATAGATTGTACAATCCAACCAATAAAGGATTTTCTGTGAGTAGAGATGTAATTTTTGATGAAAACAAATCATGGTTTGATGATGACAGGAAAGTGAAGCTGCCGTATGACTTGGATGAAGACTTTCCCTCACTTCAACCGAAGGAGCCAAAGCAGATTGAAGAAAGTGATTCGGAGATTGACCTAGAAGACTTGGAAAGACTAAAGCTATGGAAGAACAAAGGTAAAGCAAAGATGCAGGATGCTACATATGGACCCGAGAGCTCACATCAACCACTTAGAAGGTCTTCGAGGGAGAAGAAGAAACCAGAGAGGTTTGGTTATGATACTTCTTTGGTCACCAAGCACTCAATCTACATTGCAAAGGATTCAACCAATGAAGAACCTACCACATTCGAAGAAGCACAAAGCAAGAAAGCTTGGAGAGATGCAATGGATGAAGAAATGGAAGCCTTGAAGGAGAATGACACTTGGGAGCTTGTACCTAACAAGCCATCTATGAAGATAATCGGATCTCGATGGATATACAAAATCAAGAAGAATCCAGATGGAAGTATAAATAGACACAAAGCAAGGTTAGTTGCTAAAGGGTTTGCTCAAACCCATGGTATTGATTATGAGGAGACTTTCTCTCCTGTTGCAAAAATGCCTACAATTAGGGTTCTCATTAGTCTTGCTGCATCTAGAAATTGGAATCTTTATCAACTTGATGTAAAGAATGCTTTCTTGAATGGATGGATTTCTGAGGAAGTGTATATGGCACAGCCTCCTGGATATGAGGATGCACATCATCCTAACTATGTATGCAAACTAAAGAAAGCTTTGTATGGATTGAAGCAAGCTCCAAGAGCTTGGAATTTCAGATTGGTTACTTATTTGCAGGACCAAGGATTCAAAGCTAGCAAGGCGGATACCTCTTTGTTCATAAAGAGGAATGGATCTGAAGTGATCTATTTATGTGTGTATGTTGATGATATTATTATCACAGGCAATGATCTTGAAGGAATCAAACAGGTAAAGAGTCAAATGAAGGAGGAGTTCAAAATAAGTGACCTCGGACCACTCACTTATTTTCTTGGATTGGAGTTGATCTACACAGATTCAGGTATATACATCACACAAAGGAAGTATGTCCATGACATGCTCGTCAAGTTCAAGATGGAAAATACCAAGTGTGCAGGTACACCTATGGAGCAAAATCATAAGCTTAGTGCTTATGAAGGAGAGCCAATTGAAGACATCACAAGCTATCAAAGCTTGGTTGGAAGTTTGAACTATGCAACACTCACAAGGGTGGATATATGCTATAGTGTTAGCATATTGAGTCAGTTTATGCATAAGCCGAGAAGACCACATATGGAAGCGGCCAAGCGAGTCCTCAAGTACCTAAAGGGGACCATGAATGAAGGTTTGTTCTATTCATATACTTCAGATATTGAGCTAAAGGTCTACTCAGATGCAGATTGGGCCGGATCTAAAGATGATAGAAGAAGCACATCAGGGTATATATCATTTGCAGGTTCAAAAATCATTTCTTGGTCATCGAAGAAGCAACCAACCGTGGCATTATCTTCTACTGAAGCTGAATATAGAGGTTTAGCTAATGCAACTCAAGAAATCATGTGGTTAAAATCTTTGTACACAAATCTTGGACTTCATTCTTCAACACCTCACATTTTTGGTGACAACACAAGCTCACTACATCTAGCAGCTAATCCGGTATACCATGCTAGAACCAAGCATATTGAAGTCCACTACCATTATGAAAGGGAGAAGCTATTGAGCAAGGATATTCAACTATCCTATGTCTCTACAGATATGCAATGTGCAGACATGTTGACGAAAGCTCTTGATGGTACGAAGTTAAGTAGATTCAAGTTGATGATTGGTTTGCAGGAAATCAAGGACAATTGAAGACTTATTTGGAGGCCAAGCATGTTAGGCTTGAGGGGGAGCTGTTGGTGCATTTTGCCCAAGCCTACATGCTTGATATGCTTGATATTATCCTCATTTGTAAGTCACATGAGTAGTCATGTGAACACCTCTTGTAAAAGAGTACATTTTATCTCTTGTAAATGGAAAAAGAAAAAAGTAAAAGGATGGCTTACCTCATCCATGATGTAAAAGCAAATTCGTGGCTCCAACTACCAAAATCATGAATTTTTGAGCTGAGGGAATCTCTCCTAACTTTGGGGATCACTTTTAGGTGGAGCCATTCGAATTCGAATTCAAAACTCCCTCCAAGAATTGCTATAAAAGGAGCAAGAAGGAAGAGGCGATTAGCAAGCCTTGTACATGACCACTTCATGTCATTTTGTAGAGATTGAAGAGCTTACTCCATAGCTCTATCATTCTACTCCCATTGTGCAAAGATTCATTGCCAATGTGGTTGTAATCATATGTGAATCTATACACTCATTATCATCTACCTCTCTGTTTTGTTCTCTGCTATACTCACTCAGAGCAGTAACTTCAGAAGGTCATATCTCGAGTTTTACTGAACCTTTTTCAGTGTTTTAAAGTGCGTTGGATAGCTCTCACTGTCTAGTTTCTACATATAAATTTTCAAGGTCATTGGATTTATACTTTTGGAGATATCTGCATTTTACTGCTTACTGGTCTATCTCTGCAGAGCCCCGAGAATTGTGGGAATGTTCCAGAACTTGATGAAACTTGTTCTCAGTGCTCAGTCCATCATTTGAAAAGTTTTAACTTGGAATAGGAAGCTTGCTAAGTCTATTTGCTATGCCCAAAAGGAATTTTTCTAATTCCTTCCAGGTTGAGAGCACTGTTCATTTTTTCCAGCAGGTGTATGTCCAAAAATAGCAAGTTTTGGGAGCTAGTCATTTCGCAACTAGCCTGTCTTGACTTAAACTTTTGGGATACATGTTCCAAAGTACTTGGCTGATATTTTGGTGGATTTAGGAAGCTCAAAGGGTCTACTAATCAACTCTGAAGTCTCAGTTGGCTGGTGTGAAGCTGGTTGTAGCGGCACCTACTCATCTTTGGATTGCATCCACCATCTCTCTTCACAGGTATGATACATCTCTTGTAACTAAGCATTCAATTTATCTTGCAAAGGACTTGTTGAGTGAAGAACCAGGTTCATATGAAGAGGCAATCACCAAACCAGAATGGAAAGGAGCTATGGATGAAGAAATAGAAGCTCTCAAGGAGAGTGACACATGGGACTTGGTACCCAAGAAGGACTCTATGAAGGTGATAGGATCCAGATGGATCTACAAACTAAAGAGGAACTCTGATGGTACAATCAACAGGTACAAAGCTAGGTTGGTAGCCAAGGGTTTTGCACAAACCCTAGGCATTGATTATGAGGAGACATTTTCTCCTGTGGCTAAGATGCCAACAATCAGAGTATTGGTGAGTGTAGCTGCATCAAAAAATTGGAACATGTACCAATTAGATGTCAAGAATGCTTTCTTGAATGGATGGATATTTGAAGAAGTCTACATGTCACAACCACCTGGCTATGAAGACCCTAAGAAGGTAAATTATGTTTGTAAATTGAAGAAGGCTCTATATGGATTGAAGCAGGCACCTAGGGCATGGAACTACAGGCTGACAACATACCTCCAAGACCAAGGGTTTACTATGAGCAAGGTAGATACTTCATTGTTTATCAAAAGGAGCAATTCAGAGGTAATCTATCTCTGTGTTTATGTTGATGACATCATCATTACAGGTAATGATGTCCAAGGAATCAGAAGCATAAAAAACAAGATGATGAAAGAGTTCAAGATCAATGATCTTGGATTATTGAAGTATTTTCTAGGACTTGAATCGGTTTATACTACTTCAGGTATATATATCACTCAGAAGAAGTATGTGCAGGACATGTTAAAGAAGTTTGGCTTGCAGGATGCTAAGGTAGCAAGCACTCCAATGGAGGTCAACCTAAAGCTAAGTGCTCATGAAGGTGATGAAGTACAAGATATTACAGGTTATCAGAGTATTGTGGGTAGTTTGAATTATGCAACCCTAACCAGAATTGATATAGCATATGGTGTGAGTGTGCTAAGACAATTCATGCACAAACCAAGGGTACCTCACCTTGAGGTTGCAAAGAAGATCTTGAAGTATCTAAAGGGAACTCAGAACCATGGTTTGTACTTTCCTTATACATCAGATATTGATATTAAAGTGTATTCAGATGCAGATTGGGCAGGATGCAAGGATGATAGGAGGAGCACATCAGGATACTTATCCTTTGCAGGTGATAAACCTATTTCTTGGTTAGCCAAGAAACAACCAACAGTGGCATTGTCATCCACTGAAGGAGAATATAGAGGGCTAGCCAATGCCACTCAAGAAGCTATTTGGTTAAAACTTTTGTATACAGAGCTAGGCCTATTCACTAGGCCCCCAATTATCTTTGGAGACAACACAAGCTCTCTTCACCTTGCAGCTAATCCAATATATCATGCTATTGTTGGTGCATTTTGCCCAAGCCTACATGCTTGATATATTTGATATTATCCTCATTTGTAAGTCACATGAGTAGTCATGTGAACACCTCTTGTAAAAGAGTACATT
Source organism: Ceratopteris richardii (assembly GCA_020310875.1). Taxonomy (NCBI): domain Eukaryota; kingdom Viridiplantae; phylum Streptophyta; class Polypodiopsida; order Polypodiales; family Pteridaceae; genus Ceratopteris; species Ceratopteris richardii. The sequence goes on along the minus strand of CM035422.1, from coordinate 124,953,499 downwards.
TTATCTCTTGTAAATGGAAAAAGAAAAAAGGAAAAGGATGGCTTACCTCATGCATGATGTAAAAGCAAGTTTGTGGCTATAACTACCAAAATCACAAATTTTTGAGCTGAGGGAATCTCTCCTAACTTTGGGGATCACTTTTAGGTGGAGCCATTCGAATTCGAATTCAAAACTCCCTCCAAGAATAGCTATAAAAGGAGCAAGAAGGAAGAGGTGATTAGCAAGCCTTGTACGTGACCACTTCATGTCATTTTGTAGAGATTGAAGAGCTTACTCCATAGCTCTATCATTCTACTCCCATTGTGCAAAGATTCATTGCCAATGTGGTTGTAATCATATGTGAATCTATACATTTATTATCATCTACTTCTCTGTTTTGTTCTCTTCTATACTCACTCAGAGCAGTGACTTCAGAAGGTCATATCTCGAGTTTTACTGAACCTTTTTCAGTGTTTTAAATTGCGTTGGATAGCTCTTACTGTCTAGTTTCTACCTATAAATGTTCAAGGTCATTGGATTTATACTTTTGGAGATATATGCAATTTACTGCTTACTGGTCTATCTCTGCAGTGCCTCGAGAATTGTGGGGAGGTTCCAGAAATTGTTGAAACTTGTTCTCAGTGCTCAGTCCATCATTTGAAGTGTTTTAACTTGGATTGGAAAGCTTGCTAAGTCTATTTGCTATGCCCAAAAGGAAGTTTTCTAATTCCTTCCAGGTTGAGAGCACTGTTCATTTTTTCCAGCAGGTGTATGTCCAAAAATAGCAAGTTTTGGGAGCTAGTCATTTCGCAACTAGTCTGTCTTGACTTGAACTTTTGGAATACATGTTCCAAAGTACTTGGCTGATATTTTGGTGGATTTTGGAAGCTCAAAGGGTCTACTAATCAAATCTGAAGTCTCAGTTGGCTGGTGTGAAGCTGGTTGTAGCGGCACCTACTCATCTTTGGATTGCATCCACCATCTCTCTTCACAGTGGTATCAGAGCATAGTCAATCAACATGGGAGATGGATTTCCATCAACAATTGACAAATTGGATCGAAACAACTACCCGGCATGGTCTCTAAGGATGGAGGCTTACCTTCAAGGGAGGAATCTATATGGATTCATATCCGGAGATGAAGCAATGCCAACCATGAGGAACAAAGGGCAACCATCACATGAAGAAGTGGAAGGACTTTCAAATTGGTGTTCGAAGGATGCACTCGCAAGGTCCTATATTCTAAACTCAATCTCTGATTTTCTTTTACCTCATGTCAAGGGATGCAAGACATCGAGAGAGACCTGGAATGCACTTGCTTCGTTCTTCTCTTCCAACACTCGAGCAAGGAAGAACCAATTGTGGATGGAGTTCACAACAATGAAGAAAAGCCTGAAGCAAAATGTGACTGATTATGTCACAAAGATGAAGGAGATTTCCGACCAACTTGGAAGCATTGGAGAGGTAATTGAAGAGGAGCAAATCATAAGACAAATCATGAATGGAATCAAAGCAGACGACAAGTGGGAGTCATTCACAACAGCCATGGATTTATACATGGATATGCATGTACCCGACCTCAACACACTCGTGGGCCAACTCTTCACTCATGAAGAAAAGATTAGCAAAGGTGGTGAGTCCTCAAGAGGTAATCAAACTTGTGCCTTATATTCTGATAAAGCTAAGGTCAAGGACAAGTCAAAGAATAGAAAGAATGAAGATGAAGGAAGCTCTTTTCAAGCAAACTTTGCAGGTAGAGGAAGAGCTAGAGGAAGAGGCAGAAGTGGAAAGCAAGGCAGGGGGAGATTCCAATCATCTCAACCTTGCAACATATGTGGCTTATCTAACCATACTACTGAAGAATGTTTCAGGAACCCGAGGAACTCAAGAGGAAGAGGATTCAATAGAGGTGGCTATGGATCAAATAGAGGCAGGTACAATGGAGGCTACAACAACAACTACTACAACAACAATTACAACAACAACAACAACTATCAAAGTGGCCATAGAGGAAGAAGAGATTACAATAACTATGCAGAGGACCAAAGTCAAGAAGATTCATTATTGATTATGAATCTATCAGCGAAGAAGGGTAAGGATGATGATCACATATTTTACATTGATTCGGGATGCTCGAACCATGTAGCAGGAAATGTGGCTTTACTTTCTGATTTGGAAGATCCTCATAACAAGCATGAAGTGCAGACAGGAGATGACACAAAGCACTCAGTGGAGAAGATAGGTAATGTGAAGACATCAGATGGGAATATGAACCTCTTAAGCAAAGTCTTGTATGTCCCTACAATTACCAAAAATTTAATAAGTGTTGGACAGATTGTTGAAAAAGGATTGCAGGTTAGATTCAATCGATTTGGAGCATATGTTGAAGACCCAAGGCAAGGCTTTCGAAGGATTGCCAAAGGAGAAAAGACAGGAAGGCTTTTCACTTTTGAAGTGGAAGATACAAAGAACATAGCTTTGTTTAGCTATGGATCTCAAACTCTAACAGAGTTGGAGATATGGCACAAAAGGCTTGCTCACATTGGTGAGAGGACACTCAAACAGATTTGCAGGGACCAAAGTGTACTTGGTTTGCCTAATATCACAAGGCAACACATGATTTATAAGTGTGAAGCTTGTCAACTCGGCAAGGCTCATAGACAACCTTTCAATAAGAAAGGATATATGTATCAAAATCCTTTGGATCTAGTGCACACGGATGTGTGGGGTCCAAGTAAGGAGCCATCTATATCAGGCTCAAGATATTATGTGTCTTTCATAGATGATTGTAGCAGGTGGACTATTCTATTTTTCATGAAGCACAAGGATGAAGTGTTTAATTGCTTTAAGAAGTATATTGCTCTTGTTGAAAACCAAACAGGTAGGACTTTGAAACGACTCAGATCAGATGGTGGAGGAGAATACTTCTCTTCTGAATTTGATGCCTTCTTGCATGAAAGAGGCATTAAAAGGGAAGTCACTACAAGGTATACACCCGAACTCAATGGTGTAGCAGAGAGGAGGAACAGAGCTATTGTCGAAGCTGCAAGGTCCATGCTCAACGAAAAGGGATTGCCGAACTACCTATGGGCAGAGGCTGTGTCGACAGCCACATATCTCATAAATAGACTTCCATCTAAGTCACTAGATGGAACCACTCCATATGAAGTGTGGAATGGAAGAAGACCTAGTATAGAGCATTGCAAAATCTTTGGATGCTTAGCCTATGCTCATATTCCTTCTCAAGTAAGAGGGAAATTGGATCCCAAGGCAGAGAAGTGCGTATTTATTGGTTATGACCAAAACCAGAAAGGATATAGATTGTACAATCCAGCCAATAAAGGATTTTCTCTGAGTAGAGATGTAATTTTTGATGAAAACAAATCATGGTTTGATGATGACAGGAAAGTGAAGCTGCCGTATGACTTGGATGAAGACTTTCCCTCACTTCAACCGAAGGAGCCAAAGCAGATTGAAGAAAGTGATTCGGAGATTGACCTAGAAGACTTGGAAAGGCTAAAGCTATGGAAGAACAAAGGTAAAGCAAAGATGCAGGATGCTACATATGGACCCGAGAGCTCACATCAACCACTTAGAAGGTCTTCGAGGGAGAAGAAGAAACCAGAGAGGTTTGGTTATGATACTTCTTTGGTCACCAAGCACTCAATCTACATTGCAAAGGATTCAACCAATGAAGAACCTACCACATTCGAAGAAGCACAAAGCAAGAAAGCTTGGAGAGATGCAATGGATGAAGAAATGGAAGCCTTGAAGGAGAATGACACTTGGGAGCTTGTACCTAACAAGCCATCTATGAAGATAATCGGATCTCGATGGATATACAAAATCAAGAGGAATCCAGATGGAAGTATAAATAGACAGAAAGCAAGGTTAGTTGCTAAAGGGTTTGCTCAAACCCATGGTATTGATTATGAGGAGACTTTCTCTCCTGTTGCAAAAATGCCTACAATTAGGGTTCTCATTAGTCTTGCTGCATCTAGAAATTGGAATCTTTATCAACTTGATGTAAAGAATGCTTTCTTGAATGGATGGATTTCTGAGGAAGTGTATATGGCACAACCTCCTGGATATGAGGATGCACATCATCCTAACTATGTATGCAAACTAAAGAAAGCTTTGTATGGATTGAAGCAAGCTCCAAGAGCTTGGAATTTCAGATTGGTGACTTATTTGCAGGACCAAGGATTCAAAGCTAGCAAGGTGGATACCTCTTTGTTCATAAAGAGGAATGGATCTGAAGTGATCTATTTATGTGTGTATGTTGATGATATTATTATCACAGGCAATGATCTTGAAGGAATCAAACAGGTAAAGAGTCAAATGAAGGAGGAGTTCAAAATAAGTGACCTCGGACCAGTTACTTATTTTCTTGGATTGGAGTTGATCTACACAGATTCAGGTATATACATCACACAAAGGAAGTATGTCCATGACATGCTCCTCAAGTTCAAGATGGAAAATACCAAGTGTGCAGGTACACCTATGGAGCAAAATCATAAGCTTAGTGCTTATGAAGGAGAGCCAATTGAAGACATCACAAGCTATCAAAGCTTGGTTGGAAGTTTGAACTATGCAACACTCACAAGGGTGGATATATGCTATAGTGTTAGCATATTGAGTCAGTTTATGCATAAGCCGAGAAGACCACATATGGAAGCGGCCAAGCGAGTCCTCAAGTACCTAAAGGGGACCATGAATGAAGGTTTGTTCTATTCATATACTTCAGATATTGATCTAAAGGTCTACTCAGATGCAGATTGGGCCGGATCTAAAGATGATAGAAGAAGCACATTAGGGTATATATCATTTGCAGGTTCAAAAATCATTTCTTGGTCATCGAAGAAGCAACCAACCGTGGCATTATCTTCTACTGAAGCAGAATATAGAGGTTTGGCTAATGCAACTCAAGAAATCATGTGGTTAAAATCTTTGTACACAGATCTTGGACTTCATTCTTCAACACCTCACATTTTTGGTGACAACACAAGCTCACTACATCTAGCAGCTAATCCAGTATACCATGCTAGAACGAAGCATATTGAAGTCCACTACCATTATGTAAGGGAGAAGCTATTGAGCAAGGATATTCAACTATCCTATGTCTCTACAGATATGCAATGTGCAGACATGTTGACGAAAGCTCTTGATGGTACGAAGTTAAGTAGATTCAAGTTGATGATTGGCTTGCAGGAAATCAAAGACAATTGAAGACTTATTTGAAGGCCAAGCATGTTCGGCTTGAGGGGGAGCTGTTGGTGCATTTTGCCCAAGCCTACATGCTTGATATATTTGATATTATCCTCATTTGTAAGTCACATGAGTAGTCATGTGAACACCTCTTGTAAAAGAGTACATTTTATCTCTTGTAAATGGAAAAAGAAAAAAGGAAAAGGATGGCTTACCTCATGCATGATGTAAAAGCAAGTTTGTGGCTATAACTACCAAAATCACGAATTTTTGAGCTGAGGGAATCTCTCCTAACTTTGGGGATCACTTTTAGGTGGAGCCATTCGAATTCGAATTCAAAACTCCCTCCAAGAATAGCTATAAAAGGAGCAAGAAGGAAGAGGCGATTAGCAAGCCTTGTACGTGACCACTTCATGTCATTTTGTAGAGATTGAAGAGCTTACTCCATAGCTCTATCATTCTACTCCCATTGTGCAAAGATTCATTGGCAATGTGGTTTTAATCATATGTGAATCTATACATTTATTATCATCTACTTCTCTGTTTTGTTCTCTGCTATACTCACTCAGAGCAGTGACTTCAGAAGGTCATATCTCGAGTTTTACTGAATCTTTTTCCGTGTTTTAAAGTGCGTTGGATAGCTCTTACTGTCTAGTTTTTACCTATACATTTTCAAGGTCATTGGATTTATACTTTTGGAGATATCTGCAATTTACTGCTTACTGGTCTATCTCTGCAGTGCCCCGAGAATTGTGGGGAGGTTCCAGAAATTGTTGAAACTTGTTCTCAGTGCTCAGTCCATCATTTGAAGTGTTTTAACTTGGATTGGAAAGCTTGCTAAGTCTATTTGCTATGCCCAAAAGGAATTTTTCTAATTCCTTCCAGGTTGAGAGCACTGTTCATTTTTTCCAGCAGGTGTATGTCCAAAAATAGCAAGTTTTGGGAGCTAGTCATTTCGCAACCAGTCTGTCTTGACTTGAACTTTTGGAATACATGTTCCAAAGTACTTGGCTGATATTTTGATGGATTTTGGAAGCTCAAAGGGTCTACTAATCAACTCTGAAGTCTCAGTTGGCTGGTGTGAAGCTGGTTGTAGCGGCACCTACTCATCTTTGGATTGCATCCACCATCTCTCTTCACAGCTATGAAAAAACACATAGAGGTTCATTACCACTATGTGAGAGAGAAGTTGCTAAGCAAGGACATTCAGTTGACCTATGTGTCTACTAATATGCAATGTGCACATTTACTCACTAAAGCTTTGGATGGAAACAAATTATGCAGATTCAAATCCATTATTGGATTGCAGGATGTGATTGGAGATTGAAGATGAAGAATTAAGCCAAAGTGTTTGGCTTGAGGGGGAGCTGTTGGTGCAATTCAAGCCTTCACAATTTGGCTTGGATTACTTTATGAAGACACCACTTGAAGGAAGGACCATAGGAACTTATGCTTATAAATTCTTACCATTTTACCCATGTAAAAGTCTAAATGACTTGGAATCTTTTGTATACACCTACTTGATTGATTCGTGGAAAAGTAGAACTAGTTATTGAGAGAATATCTCCATACTTTTAGATGCTTGATTGAAGGGAGTCAAGGATTTGAATTTGAATTCAAATTCTTAGTCATCATGGATAAAAAGGTGATCAAAATAGTCGCGGGTTAGACAGAGTTTTCCCGAGCTTCATTTCTGCTATCATTGAGTGTGTGAGAGAGCTACACCATAGCCCACACCTCTCTACCTCATTAGGCAATGCTTGGCATGCCAATGAGTTTGTAAACCAATGTGAATTAATAGATACATTTACATATATCATCTCTGTGTTCTCTGTTTGATCACTCCAAGTCTGTCAACTTCAAAGAGGCATATCTCAGTGCCTACTTCACCAAATCAAGTGATTCAAAGCTCGGTGGATCCAGCACAAAGCATACTACAAGCATATAAAGTTTGAAGCAACTTGGTTCAGCCAATCTCAAGAAATCACCGTCGAAGTGCTCACTGGTATTTGTCTGCATACTTCCTAAAACGTCGGGGATGTCCATAAATTTGCTAGAGTGATTTCTCCTAGTATAGTTTATCATTTTGAATGATTCCACTTGCAAATGGTAGCTTACTAAGCTAATAGAATACCTCTAGAAGGAATTTTGCCAATTGCAAGTGTACTGGTCATACTGAGTGAAAGACTGAGCAGGTATCAAGACCAAAATAGAAAGTTTTCTAGTTTTGTGATTCACAAACTCATATGTTTTGATCAAGTCATTACTCAAACCTTTTCCAAAGTACATATAGCATTTCTTGGTATCATTTGGAAGCTAAGGGTGTCTACTAATCATATCTGGAGTCACTGAGGGCTGGTGCAAAGCAGGATTAGCAGCACCTACTTAATCTTCTGAGGATCCATCCATCTTTCCCAACAATATGTGCATGAATGCATGATGTGTATGTAAGCATATGTGCAAGTACATATGTATAGAGATTTGTGCATATGCATATGATTGATGTGAGTATGCATGAGCATGGACAAGTTTAGATGCATGTGTATGAGTGCTAATGCATGTATGCATAAGAAGTATGAGAGCATGCATGCATGAATATGAGAATAGTATGCAAGCATACGTGTATGGGTATGAGTATGAATGAGTGCATATTAGTATAAACGATTAATGCATGTGCATGAGTGTGCCTAAATGCATGTTTATGTAGTGTAAACATGTGCATGATTGATGTGTGCATACGCATGATTTTTTGCGTGCATGAAGTGGAGATGCATATAGATATTAGGAGTATGATATGAGAATGTATATGCATAATAGATGCACGAATGCATGATATATACATGATGAAGATATGTAGTTATGTACTAGTATGCATGTATATATGGGTGTTAGTATGTGTATGAGCTTATGAAAGTGTGTGTTCACATAAGTGAATGTGAGTTAATATGAGTTTATGAAAGTGAGTTAGCAAATGTTAGCATGAACATATGAATGTGTGTTAGCATATGTGAGAATATGCATGAGCATGAATGGTGTGATGAATGTACGCATATGAGTGATGTGAGAATGCATGAGTATGGATATAAGTAGTATGTATGCATATGCGTATGCATAGAGTATATATATACATATGCATATTAGTAGCATGTATGAATATATATATATATATATATATATATATATATATATATATATATATATATATATATATATATATATATATGATAAGAGTTGAAAGTAAAGCATGAGTATGTTTTATGTTTTATAAGATGTACTTATGTTTTGCTGATGATTTTTTTACTAGTGAGTATTGATAAAGGTTGCCAAATATTGATGAAGCATGACAAATATTTACAAGAGGGATTTGGAGCTACTTATTGTCTGCTTCATCAATAAGCAGCTTCATCCACCTTTCCTAAACCCAAACTTTAATCTTGCTTTTGTATTAGCCATTTGCTTTAGAATATTTGTATAGGGTTTATTATAGTTCTAAAAGAAAATGGCAGTTATCACTCAATAATTTTTTAGCATTATAAAAGAAAAGTTAGAATGGTTTATTAATGAGTTGGTAATTTTCATTATTCTATATTTCTTATGTCTATTGAGCCTTTGCATGAGTCTGGAAGTACTGAGTGTAGGAATGGGTCTATGCATAGTGGATCTGTGAACAAAAATACAATTTCTACATCTTTCATTTTAGAATCTTTATTACCACCACATGTTGATAATACTACCACTCAACCTAAAACAATGAGGCAAATAAAGAAGTAGAAGTAGAGGAATTTATCAAAGACCATATTACTAGTGAAACTCTAGTGTCACCATCTTATGAATATTCTTTATCTAGATTTTTTACTGCACAACCTTATGGTTAGGATTTAGATTTAGGCCATTAACACCTAGATAAGTATTTCACATAAATTGATCTTAGTTATTTTATTAGGTCCTACATAAAAACAAGTAATGAGAGTTGTTTGGAACTACTATTAATCTATTGTTCAAGCTAACATAAACCACCTAAGCTTGCTCCAAGCACTCGGCATGTGTCGTTAGATTTGGCGGTTGAATTGATCCACCAACTGAGCATCTACACCTTCCTGACATTTGTGAACTTGTCGTGAAGAATTGGCATTGCAACTTAGGTGTACATTTCAACTTTTGCTTTGCATATGCATACATATGAATGGACCATTGTTGTAGATGCTTCTACATGCTTGGGAGCTATGCTGTTTTCTTAAAACCTTGCAATCTTCTGAGTGTGGAGGTTTTTTGATCTCAGCACCTCTACAAAGATTGGCAAGTGGGCGATCCTCATCATGCCACCCCTCTCATCGATAATTGAAGAACTGAACAATTGCACTCACATAGCATATGATTAGCAAAAGTCTTACTTAGGATTTGATCAATTGAGAAAGAATGTATCAAAAATCACATGAGCATGATTTTTGAACCTCTTCTTCAAGCCCTGTTTGGTACAATTTCCTCTTACCTTCAAACTCTTTGGTTTAATTGCAAATCATTAGTACATTTTAACACATCAAAACTAGAATCCAATGGGATTGTAGAATTGGTAGTTGAACATATAGAAGAGGGTTAAAAAAGAAGTTCAAGACATTGTTAAAATTGTTGAAACCAAATCAAATCAAGATATAAAAATGGACGAATTATTTAAGAACATGATGCATGAAACTCAAGGTAAAAAATTTGTTGAAACTCTATTAAGGGAAAAAGGAAAGTTCACAAGAGTGAATGTAACGAATTAATTAGATACATTCAAAGAACTAGCTAAGCTTCATGGCATACCTGAGTCTAAATGGAAAACATATATAGGTAGACTTGCCATAGGAACAAATATGGCTGTTATTGAACTCCATGATGAACATGAACGGGAAAAATTTAGGTAGGAGTTACATAAAGAATTATATCTAGAGGATTACAGCCAACATAGCAAAGATAGTTTCATGAAATGGGTTAGTTTCCCAAAACCTCAACTTTCTATTACTCAACTTCATAGTGAGTTTATGAAACGATTTTCCCAAGTACCAAAAAATGATAGGGTAGCCCTTACTCTGGACATAGTATTATATTTCCTTAAGATTTTGACCCCAAATATAAGGATGGAGGTTGAACGAACACTTGAGGAGCCGGGTAAACAATATGGACTTACCAATGATTGGGCTATTGTAAAGATAGTGATTGAAGAAGTTGCTCATATGAAGCAACATCAATCACTTCTCTTATGATTCAATGCCGAATCGATCTCCTAGTTTTCCCTCCACTCATGAACCTTGAGATAGACATATAGCTTCTAAGGTTAAGCCAATTGCATCTACATCTAAAGTTCCAACTGATCTCCAATTTCAAATTTTATTTAATAAGTTGGATAACATGATGCAAATGCATGAAAATATGTCAAAGGAGATATCCGCTTTACAAAATCTAGTGTATGCATTGAATTTACCAAATAAATCCTCTAACAAACTCAACCTACTATATATCCTCAACCTATTTCAACTCCTAATCCTCTAATAGTACCTCAGCCTAATCCTCAATCAAACAACCAAAGCGATTTCAATGAGCGGAAAACTCCCAATATTAGGAGATGTATGTGGTGTGATGCAACAAATCATCCTTCCTATATATGTGAAGCCTTAAAGGAAGCTAAAGAACAACGAATTGTTATTGATATTGACAAGAGGTTCTGTGATTATCGAACACATCTTTCTTGAGCTGTAAATTGGGGAATGGGAGGAATGCAGAAACTCTACGAAAACCTTTCTAAATCTAAGAAAGGATCTTTGAATATCAAATGAAATTACTCTATTGAAGCTCTAATTAAAGCTAGGGATGACATTATGCAAACGAGTGCTTGGGATTCACCCATTGATCAATTCTCTATATATTCGCATATTGTGAATAGTGAAGAAAAGATAAAGCGGGATGATGAACAAAACATAAATGATTCAGGAAGAAGGGTTACTAGGAGCAAAACGAGAGAGGAAGGTAAACCAAAGAAAGTACAATTTGAACAAGGAGAAAGTTCCAAGGCAAGTGAACAAAGAAGAAAAGAAATTAGAGAGGGAAAACAACCTATGATCAATGAACCAAAACTAACTTTAGAAAAATTCGAGGAAACTCCTAAAAATTGAAAACAAAATGATGGAAAACAAACTGATGAGAAACAAGTGAAGAAATAAAAAAGAACTCCTAAAGTAATTCTCATATTAAAAGTAGAACAAAAGATTGATGCAAAAGAAATATTATATGATATCTTGTTGAGAAGCTTAGTAACTATGACACTTGAACAAATATTTTCAATTGCTAAAATTGAGTTCAAAGAAAATTTCATTAAATAAATTAAAAGAAAGAGATTTCCTCTTACACAAGAGGTGGAAATGCAAGATGTTGCTGATGTGACTCAATTAATGCAAGAGTCTCTTTCTTCTGAATCAGATGATGAAGAGGAAAATACTTGTAAAGTCAACAAAAACATTTTAGGTCGAATTATGCTAGATGATGAAAGCAAACATTTGGAGAGTAACTTTAGGAAAAGCTTTTGGGCAAGAGGCACACATGAGATGAAGATTAATTTAGGTGAACAAAAGAAATCATATTCTGCTTTGGCTCTACTTGATTTTAGGTCTAATATTAATGTGATTTCAAAAGAGCTACATGACAAGTTTAAATGGCCAATAGATAAAAATCATGGTTGGATTATGAAAACTGCGGACAATGGATGTGGTTCACTCTTATGTGCAAATATACCTATGATGGTAGGTGGAGTCTCTGAGACATTTTACTTTTTCATTCAGGATAATTGCTCCTATGAGATTATTTTAGGTCCGTCATTTATATGCAAGGCGAGGATGGACACCAAAGTTATGGATGATAGGTCTACATATGCGAGAATTAGATCTAAGGATGATTTGCAATCACTCCATGTAATGATAGTAAGTGCTAATCACGTACGAAATTGAGAAAATATTAGAAAGGCTCCCATCCGTTCACACAAGAACATATGCAAAGATCATATGCCTCTTTGCGAATTCGGTACATATTTTGACCAAAATTTTGCCTAGATGCCATTGTTGAGTGAAACAACGGTGGATTGATGTCTTGTATCCATATGTCATTACTCTAGATAGTTTTGCACTTTATTTTCCTTCATCTTATTTGCAAATCACTCATTATAAAGAAATCCCTAAAAAATTATGAAAAATTATGAAAACATTTATAAAGAAAAAGGATACATTTCATCTGATGAACATATTGAACATGTGATTGAAACTTCATCTACATTTTCATTACTTGAAGAAATTCAAAATATTTTGCATGAAAAAGAAACTTTCACTTGTTGTGCTCTTAAATTCAATTGATGAATATGAACTTATTGTTTAATTTGTTATGAACTATATTAATAATGAAGCCAAACTTGACATGAAATATAAAACTATTGATAAAAAAATTAAACCTATTGCCGAACCTTTACCAAAAGGGAGTGAAGAGAAATTCAAATAGGTCTCAAAAGATTCTTGATTATGAGAGCGTACAAATATTAGTCACACATTTACAGATGAAACTTTGAAATTAATCAAAATAGCAAATGATGATCAATTTTTGTTACCTACTGAACGTGACTTATTCCAAAGAGTTATTGAAACTCATGGAAATGATTTTTCATTACATCCTCATGAGATAGGTTGTGCCGATCCACAACTTGTATCCCCAATAACTATCTTTATTGTACCTCATATCCCATGGAATCTACGTCCTATACCAATCCAAAAGCTCATTTACCTCACGTAATGAGGCTACTTAACAAAAACATTCACATAAGGGTACTTGAGCCATCTTCTGCACTTTAGTCAAATAGGTGGTTCAGAGTCCTTAACAGAAACAAAAAATTACAATTTATACAAGATTTATAACCTGTGAATAAAGTTATGATTAGGAATGTAGGAATTGGTCCTATTATAGGACAATTTGCTGAAGCATTTGCTGGTCATGCTATCTATTCAATGGAAGATTTATATTCTAGCTATGATCAATTTCAATTTGCTATTGAAAGTAGGGATATCACGACTATGAAAACTCCTTTAGGCTTAGTCTACATGTGTACTTTTCCATAAGGAGCTACTAACTCAGTAGCACACATGATGATATGCCATGAATACGGTTTTACATGACTTTGTTCCTAATGTAACTATGCCATTTATATATGATATACGTATAAAAGGATGCGATGAGAATGCAAAAGATGAAAATATATATTCTTCTAGCTGTAGAAAATTTTGTTGTGGAGCATATCTTTGATTGTGAATAGATTTTCAAGAGATTTGAAGAGGTTGGTCTTACATTTTCAATTGAAAAGCCTATTGTTGGTGTTAATGAGGTTCTCCTAATTGGTAAATAATGTGGGCATTATGGTCGAAAACCATATCCACCTAAGGTTGACACTATAAACAAGATTTTTGAAAAATATAGCAATATTAGTTAAGTGAGATGATTTCTTGGTTCTTGTATGTTTTCTTCAATTTGGATTCCTCACTATGCACATGTTGCTAACCATTTATATGAACTCCTAAGAAAGAATCTGAAGTTTATATGGATAGAAGAGCATTCAAAAGCCATGGGAAATTAAAGAAATTGCTTCTTAATGCTCCTATTTTAAAACATGTAGATTATTCTGAACAAAATCCCATTATCTTGACTATCGATATGAGTTCCATAGGCATAGGATGGGTTATTGGTTAGGACGATGAAGAGGGAAGAAGATATGTAGTTAGATTTGGAGCTAAAATATTGCATGAAACTCAAAGAAATTATCCTCAAATTATAGGAGAACTCTAGCATTTAGTCACCACATTAAAAACTAATAAAGAATATTTTATTTGAGCCAATGTAATTGTAGAGACAGACTGCTTACCACTTATAGGATTGATAACAAATTTTTCATCACCTAACATTGCTATGCTTAGATGGATTTCTTACATTAGATTTATAAATCCGGTTTTAATACATATTGCTAGAAAATCTAATTCTGTAGTTGATATGCTTTCTAGAGCTAGGTATAATGAAGTTGAAGAAGTAGAAGTAGATATGAATGCAATTAATTATGAATCTCAAGCATATGTATATGAACAATTTAACATTGATGAATATCAAGGAGAGTGGCAAGACATTGGGAGATATCTTAGTACTTTGATTAGATCACCTTCATGGTCTTCAAATAGATTTAAGAATATTAGAAAAAGAGCTTTCAATTTTTTCTTAAAAGATGGACTAATTTGGAGAAATGCAAGAGGAAAAATTAAATTTCCACAAAGAGTACTAGGAACTAAATAGCTTCAAATGCAAGTCAGGATTAATATGCATGATACTTTATGGACTGGACAAATTGAGGGATTTGTGGCTACTAATGAGAAGATTAGAGAAAGTTATTGGTGGCCAAGAATCTATGTTAATGTAAGGGACTATGTGAATTCTTGTAATATATGTCAAATACATTCATCAATTAAGCATACATATCCTTTACATCCTACCTATCCTCCATGTATACATTATAAATGGGTAGTTGAACTAGTGACCATGCCCAAAGGTAAAGATAGAATGAGGTATATAGTACTTGCACAAGAAGAACTTACATACCATGTAGAAGATGGAGCCCTACGATCTAAAACAACATTCAATGTTTGTAAATTTCTACTTGAAGATGTAATATCGAGATCTCGTTATGTTGAGAAAGTAGTGGCTGATAGGGGTGAATTAGATGCTCAAGAAGCTAGAGATTTCTTTGATAGGCATGGAATTCATTTAGCTCTTACCACTGCTTATGACCCCAAAGCTAATGGGAAAAAAAAAGAGGGCATTCTCCAATTATGAAGGTATTTTCTAAAGCTTGTAATGGTGATCTTTAGAATTGGCCAAAAATTCTACCATTTGCATTATGGGCTGATAGAATGACTTGTACTAGAACAACGAGGTATATTCCAGCTGAGTTAATGTACTGCTAGAAACCTATTTTTCTTGTTCATACTCAAATACTTACTTGGACTACTCTTCCATGGCATGACAATCTGTCTACAGATGATATTTTGGCTCTAAGAATTAAACATCTTGAGCAAGGAAATGAAAAGATAGAGGAAGCTATTGCTAAGTTAAAAGAATCTCGAATTCAGAATAAGAAATACTTTGATAAGTTGCATAAGTTAAGGCCAAAGCCAATTCAAATTGATGATTGGGTTTTGATTTATGATAGTAGATTTGATTCCTAGTATGATGCACGTAGAAAGTTAAAACGGTGTTGGTTTGGACCTTATGTGTTGCTCAAATTTCATGATAATCGAACTTATGCATTACGGGAATTGGATGGAACACCTCTTAGAAATCCAATTGCGGGCAAAAGAATTAAATTGTTTAAACAAAGCAATGATGAAAGTTATGAGTTGATGTATGATGAAGAGAATGAATGCATTTTATTTGATTTATGTTAATACAAAAGAATGTATGGATTTTTTTCTCTTAATGTGAATTTTCTTTTGCAGGAATAAATATAAATGTTTGGTTATGAAAACTAATTATACTTGAATGTCTAGATGTTGATGATCTTTTCACAAGACTTTGATGAGGATTTGAGAAAACAAATCGAAGATTTTTCATGACAAATTATGATGAATTTGAAGAAGAGATTATTGAAGCTGAAGCTTATTTCTAGGTTGTATTTATCTATTATCTAAATTCTTTATGTTTTCTGTCTATGCATATCATTTGCATTCATGACAAAATATAATCGTATAATCGCGAATGAGGCTTATCAAATTATGAAATGATTCTACTTAGCCAAAGTAGGAATACAAAACTTGATTTATGTTTCTAAGTTTATGAATTGAGTGGGGATTTGATATGAGCAAAAGGATTTTGTAGTTCATTTCAAATGATGAAAGTAATTGTATATATGTATGAGCATATAGATGCATGACTCTTGTCTCTGAGATCCTATGTCTTTCTCCTACATGCATCTAGATCCTTAGCTCGAACTAAGGGGTTAAGCCTTTCCCCTTCAAAACAAAAGAATTTATGAATGTAAAAACAAAAAGAAAAGAAAAATAAAAAAATATAAAAAAACTTAATATATATATGATGAACGGAAGTTTATACCTTCTTTCACCCCGAAATGGTATTTACGAGTTTCATCCATATGATAAACAGAAGTTATACCTTCTTTTAGCCCAAAAAGGTATTTATGATTATCACCTACATGAAGATTACAAATCATACTTGTATGAAGCTGAAGATGAAGAAAAGCTAGTTGTGGAAAACACAACTAGTCATTAGATATTGGGCAAACAAGGTGGACGTTTGTATGAATAGATCTAGTTGGTTTCTTTGACATGTTTGATTGCTTATATGTGAGTGCTTATATATGAAGAAACCTGATTTTGAGTGAATTAAGAGGAATTTCGTTTCATGATGATTTTTGCAAACTTTATAAATGAATGGGACTTAGATTAATGATTTGTTGATTGAAACCTTGATTGAAACCGTTAATAGCTTAACTTTGTGATTTGATATATTTTCAATACCAAATTGAAACTAATAAATTCCATGAGTATTTTTCATAAAAGATTGATACAGTTGTATTGATAAATTTGAAACTTATTTATAAAAGAATTTGATACTGTTATATAATTGGATTTTAGGATGGCCATCAAGATGCTGCTTCCCTCGATCTATCGGTTGGCCCATCGGGATGATCTGTAGATTTGGTGGGGGGGATGTGGAAAAGACTTCCACCTTCAAATTTTCATATAGAAAAATTAAAAATTTGATTTCAAGATTGTTTATCTCTAAAACTCTCTCAAACATTGTTGATAAGTTCTTTTATTTGACTAATCTCTTTGATACCCGCAGGTAGAAAATTTATGGAAATGGGAAGTGAACTGATATCATTATGCATGACCACTTATTTAACATGATTCCACACTAGGGTTTACCATAAATGCCATTTAGATGTGTGATTGAACCCATTTGTATGTGGGGGTATGGGTAGAAACCTATGAATTTAGCTAAACATATGGGTATTTAAGTAACTATGTATGTATGAGGGTTTCAATGTGTATATCTATGTGTATGTATATATGTATGTGTTTTTTAACATTAAAATGATATGTGTGAACATTTGATTTAGCAATTATATGATTATAACTAATTAATATTTCTTATATTTTGTACATTTAGTTAAATTATCTTATAATATGCTTTAATTATTTATCTTAAAAATGTGTGTGTATGTAACTATTACGGTATTAAACTTTAGTGTTAACCTAAATTAAAAGTATTAAAAAATTATAAAAATAAAAAAACAAATAAATTGAAATGAAAAATAAAAATGAACTAATTATATATGGTGTGTGTGAGTGCTTGTTAAAAGAGTGGTCTAAATGGTTTGTGCATTTAAAGTGACGAAAGTGAATGGATAAAAGGATGGTATGTGAGTGTGTGTTTTTAAAGAGTGGTGCATATGGATTGTGAAATTAAAGTAATTAAAGTGGAAAATTAAATGTGAGTTGTATTTGAAATGTGTGATTAAAGTGAGTAAAAGTGGGTAAAAAGTGGTGTATGTGTGTGTGCAAAAGTGAGTTCTGGATGAAAACGCAAGTGTGTGCACTTAGCATATATATATGTGTGTGTTTTGTTCTTTTTTCCTAATGATTTTTTTTTTTTTTGCAGGTAACTTTCTCTTCATTCTTTTTTTTCCCCTTCTCTTCCTACTATAAGTCTTCAGCGTATGCATCCGCTTAGAAGAGAGAAGAATAGCCATGATGGCTATTGATTTAGCCCATGATGGACAAAGAGAGAGGGAGAGTTTTGCTTCTCTCCTCCCTTTCGGTAGGAGGCTATTGAGCACACACACACACACACACACACACACACACACACACACACACACATATATATATATATATATATATATATATATATATATATATATATATATATATATATATATATATATATATATATATATATATATATATATGTATGTATATATATATATATATATATATATATACATAGAGAGAGAGAGAGATATATATAGAGAGAGAGAGAGATATGAGTGATCCTTCTGGCATTCAGTGCACAGGGACAAAGAGACACATGTGGCACCTTACTGGGGTGCTGCTTGTGCACATAGTAGGAGAGAGAGAGAGGTTGGACAGTGAGAGATGCCCTTCTCCCGATAGTTCTATAGCCTCATACGCATGAAAGAGAGAGAAAGTTAATCTTTAACCCCCTCGCGGGGACTTCTTGGCAACACATTGTTGGCTTGAAACTCTTGACGAGTGCTAACACTCCCTACTGTTGCTGCTGATGTGTCGGACAGAGACACTTGTTGTGCAACGAGACCATGAGAGAGAGAGAGAGTCTTTTGATGATAGTGCATAGAAGAGAGAGAGAGAGAGAGAGAGAGAGAGGGAGAGAGAGAGAGACTATACTCTGAGCAATGTCTTTTGCAAGTAGAAGCTTACCCCCGACTTTTTAGGAACTCTACAAAGAAAGACCAATGACCACTTCAAGGTAATTTTCTCCCAATTGGCTGAATGAAACTTCTTCAGACTTTCACAGCTTGTAATAGTTTGTTAGCGTGTTCCAATGAGCTATAGAACATTGAAAATAGTGGAGAGATCAGTGAGATATGAATAAGACAAGTTCATTATTTTGTGTGACAATGACAAAGATGAAGATAGATGTAATCATCAATGTAATGTATATGTAACAATGTTGTACATGACAATTGGCATGAATATGATGCCCAATGATGGTGATATGATTAGGCTATAGTATGAGCCTCTCAATTACATCAAATGATCAACACTAGGCTCAGTAATAGGGCACTAATGGCCGCAAGATTTCAAGCTACTTTTTTAGTGTCTCTTCAACTTTGAATTTTTAAATTCAAACTTGAAGAGACACTATAACATCAAATGATTAACACTAAGCTCACTAATGGGGCACTAATGGCCGCAAAATTTCAAGCTACTTTTATAGTGTCTCTTCAATTTTGAATTTTGAACTTCCACCTAGAATTTCTTCCTCTAAATACACAGATATTCCCTCAAGGAAACTCGTACCATAAAGTTCTCCTAACTCCAACTTTAGTGAAATTTTCAAGATTCTTCTAAGTCAAATGACTTTGATAAAATTTATTGGTAAAAAAACTACAAGCAATGGTTCATGTGGATCTTCAAAGAACTACACATAACTTCTTCAATGCCTATCCAAGTGTGAAGGCTTGGTATTTGCACCAACAGCTCCCCCTCAAGCCAAACATCTTGGCTTGGTCTTCTTCATCAATCCTCTTGAATATCCTGCAATCGAATCATAGCTTTAAATCTGCAAAGTTTAGTACCATCAAGTGCTTTGGTCAATAAGTCTGCACATTGCATATTAGTTGATACATATGCCAATCAAATTTCCTTGCTCAATAACTTCTCTCTCACATAGTGATAGTGAACCTCTATATACTTGGTCCTAGCATGATAGATAGGATTTGTTGCAAGATGTAAAGAACTAATATTGTCACACAAAATCATTGGTGAGTTAGAATATAATCTTAGTCTACATACAACAATCTGATCCATATGGCTTCTTGAGTAGCATTGGCTAATCCTCTATATTCTGCCTTTGTTGAAGATAAAACAACAGTAGGTTGCTTCTTGGAAGACCCTGAAATGGGCTTATCACCTGCAAAAGAGAAATAACCTGAGGTGCTCCTCTTGTCATCCTTACAACCTGCCCTGTTGGCATCATACGGGAAGAAGCACGTACGAGCATACATGCAGATCTAGCACTAAGGTAACCCATCCAAATTTTTCCAATCCTTAAATTATTTTAAAAGTGATTCTCATCACTAAAAACCCTTGTAAATATTGTTTCACCTTTTTGTAGCTCCATTTTGTGCAAGCGGAGGAGTCCTCGAACTTGAGGAGCTTTAGAAGTAATTGCCCACCAAGTTTTATATTTTTCAAAGCTCGTTTGAGCCTCCAAACTAGCTTAGGGACCTAATTTTTAACTAGACCAGACACTAGGTTTGAACAGGACCAAAGCTAGTAAAAAACTATAAATAGAGCTAGAGAGCTCATTTTGGGTCTAGCTTGTTGTGGTTTTGAACTTGTATGAGAACTTTGTTGTAATAGAAGTGATTCCATTGTCTTGCTCTCTTTGTTCCTACCGTGTGTGCACGTGTGTGTATGTGTGTGCATGTTGGTGTGCTTCTCACTCACACATTTGTGCCTTCACTTGCTTGAGGTCTTCATACCATCCTCATGTCTTCCCGGATTGACATTAAAGGAGGTGCTACTCATCACTGAGCTACACCAAAGTTTGGCACCGTTGCCGGGGATCGAGCTTTGAGGATGAGTGTGTGATGGTAAAACGTAGAGAGGACGCATTGGAATGGTAAGTAGTAGGTAATTTTCTTGTTTTTCACCATTTTCTCCATCTCCATCTCCATTTTCCTTCTCAAGCTCCATCTCCATCTTCCTTTCTTAATCCCACTTCCATTTTATTCTGCTCATTTGCTTGGTGAGAGTTTGAGAGAGAGCGAGTGTGCATTGTTGTGTTTGCATGTTTTTTGCATGATTCTTGTAGGTTGCAATATCCTCACCATCTCCAGCAAGCTCAGCAGGTACGGAAATTCTCTGCGCAGGCCCCATGGTGTCGATCTCGAGTTATCCTAACACACCGAAAAATTGACCCTATCGCAAATCTGAGTGCACCACAACACAGCGCAGCCTGAGAGCTCCTAGAATCACTAGATAGATCAGTAAAATTCATCGTATCCTCGTCTATCGTGACACACCGAGGTATCGCGACACACCCCATCTATCACGACACACTGAGGTATCGTAACACACTGAGCTATTGCGACACATCGAGGTATCGAGACACACCGAGGTATCGCAACACTCCCATCTATCACGACACCGCGACACACCCCATCTATTGCGACACACCGCATCTATCACGACACACTGAGGTATCGTGAAACTCCCACCTATCGTGACACACCCCATCTATCGTGACAGACCGAGGTATCGCGACACACCGAGGTATCGAGACACACCGAGATATCACGACACTCCCACCTATCGCGACACACCGACCCGAGCTATCGCGATACACCAACTTTTCAGATAATTTGTTTGGGTGTAATAATTGATTGAATTGAGGTAATTTTTGGGCTGGATCTTTGACACATGGGGACTACCTTAGAGCCTTAGAAGTGGGCCAAATACCTAGAAAACCGTAGATGAATTCCATGAACTCTAAAAGCCTGTTTTGAACCCGAAGTGCCTAAATGGTCATAATTCCACCATACGAACTCTGATTATTGAGATTTTGGTCTCGTTGGAAAGCTCATTGAGAATCCTATGTGGAGTTTTAGAATCATCCATGGAGTTTTAGAACATGTATTTTTAAGTTGGCCATTCGGTAGGATTAGGGGGTCATAAGATTTTGGGGGTATAGTGAGTTACTCCAAGGGGGGCATATATTTGTTGATGTGTATCTGTCAATTCATTGTAATTCAGAACAATATTAACTATTGAAGCCTTACAGGAACATTGTGAGCAATCAAGTCATTCCAGAGCAAGTTAGCAAGGGTGAGTACCAAGCTTGGGAGAAGGCTACCTAGGCTTGGGCAGCAGTCTGAGCAACCGGAGAATTGAGGTTGGAAGTTCTCTCAACCCTGCTTTGTCAATTCCTAGCTTAGCCTAAGTAGGACTTAGGTGTGGTGATTAATTAGAATAACGTTAGGCATGAATCAAGTCCAAGAGAACTAATCAACTAAGTACAAGCATTAAGTAGAGCTTAAGTGCGAAAATTCTAAGGAACAAAAGTAAACTTGAATCGGTCAAATATCAAGTGCAAAATTCACTTAAGTAATCCTAACGACGTGATTCCAAACAAGGGCTTAACACAATATTCAACTAGAAATAATAAAGTAATTGGTACAAATTAACCTGCAATGAGAGTGTACTTGGGACCAAGGGGGTAGAGAAACCAGGCATATGAACCTTAGGCCGAGACAGACAAAGCCTCAGATCTTCTGAAGCTAGTGTCAATTATACTGCTAGGTCTTGGACCCAGCAGTTGAGTGATTACCCATACACTTCGAGATCAGAAACAAGCGATTCTGAGATGTCCTATCACATGGAGAGACCAGTAGGTCGTTCAGGGGTGGCGTACCTCGAAAAGCCAGAAGGACCTTACAAGACTCAATTGGAATATATCAGGACTAATCATCTGTGCTCGCATCTACGAAGACGGTCTGAGAAGATCTATGGTCCAGATTAAGAACCCTGATCAACCCCATGGACTATAACATTCGGTAGTCAAGTTTGAGGATGGAGCATACCTAGATAAAGAAGGGACTATTTATGTAGTCACCACCCTTCCAGATAGGACAGATGAGTTCGGCAATGTGATCGCCAAGACTGACATGGGTGACATAGAGCAAGGGAACTTAGGGAGAGAGCCCAGGACTCCCTGTGGCAAATCAGTCCTGACCAGCATCATGACACCAGAGTGGGTTCCCCAGGACAATAAGAGTATAGATTTGCTTTTAAACCGAGAAACCGATGAGGCTTTTTGGAGGTATAAGCCTTACCAACCTCATGAAGTAGGAGCTCTCACAATTTATGAGTTTAAAGACCCTGATAGCCCAGGCAAAGTAACCTACCTAAACAATACGTCAGAGAGGATCCTCGTGGTCTCAGAACATGGGAGACATGCCTACACTTGGAAGGGTGAATTTGTTTTTCCCTAACCTCGGTCCAATGTGTGCTACAACCACCAAGGAGCTGGGACCTCCCAAGCTCATGGAGCTCAAAGGGATAGAAGTAGAGATAGACCTGAGGTAGGCTTTGCCAACCCCCTAGGAAGAGAAAGGATGACAAGAGAAATGGATAGAGAAGAAACTGAGAGACCTAGAGCCCCAAGGAACCAAAGAAATGCTAATGATTTCCCTTTGCTAAGGCCAAGAGAACACACTAGGACCCTGAGGCCAACTCAGCTAGTGAAGTCCATGAAGAATTAGTTCGATGGCACTGGAGACCGTTACGACCATGTGGCAGAATTTAGACAAGTCTTGAGAGCTGAACAGGTTGAGGACCTATTTACACAATACAATGCTTTTGGCCTAACTCTTAGAAACACAACTCTTACGTGGTTTCAACCACTACGTGAGAGGCAGTTTAGGAGCATAGACCAACTTTTAGAAGCTTTCGTCACTGATTTCTCTAAGAGTGGCATACGACATAAAGTGAAGAGATGGATAGGTATGTGTTGAAGATGAAGAGGTGTTGCAAAATCTTTGCTCTACACCAGCCAAATGAACTCCAGGAGTAGATGGTGAGCCCTTTTAGCTTGCCAATGGATGTATTAGACACCCTATGTACCTTGGAAGATCACTCTCAAAAAGATAGATCAAAACAGATAATTGGAGTTAGCTCAGAGGTGAAAACTTGCTATTCTTGGTTGATACACCTGTCCAGTGTTTTACATAATTCTCTGAGCACAGCAGCAATTAGATTAATTCCTCTTGGGGAAGGCTAGGTAGCTTAAAGAGCTAACTTTAGAGAGTAATCTCATCAAAAATAACAAACCACACACTGAGAATGACTTTTAACAAGTGATGACATCATCCCGATTTTCACGGGCTGCTACAGAAATAGACCAGTGAGTAGAAAAAGTAACATAACGTAAGATGTAAGAATCCAATGATCCTGAAAATTTGTAGGTTTATACTAGACAGTAAGCTCAATCCACCAAGCTTTAAATCACTGAATTTGGATGAGTAACCACTGAGAAATGACTCTGACAAGATGACTGAAAAAGTCGGGTACCTGACAGAGAAGTGAAGATGAACATACCCTGTTGACTTCAAATGAACATAACTGAAGATTCCAACATCCAAATGACATGAACATTTGTGAGCGTATAGTAGTCTTATAGAGCTAACTTTACCAAGTTAAATCACTGAAAATGATGAACCAAGTGCAGAGAAACAATCTCTGCAAGCTGACTGAGAAAAACTGAAGTAATGGCAGTGAGTAGTACACATCACAAGAACATGGAAAGATGACCTCAAATAATCATAAAAATGAAACTATATTGCTTGTACAATACAATGACTTACTGATACATATGTGTGCTTTGTAATCACACCTTGAAATGGCATAAAGCTCAGCTCTTGGAGGTCTTCACATAGGTCTCTCTAACCACGACTAAAACTGCCATCTATTTATAGTTGAGTTTGGGAGGCTAACTTCCCCCAATCACTCTCCACTCAATCAATGATTGATTTGATTCTCTACCTACCACAAATCACGAATTCGTGGCTCCTCTTTCCATTCTTGATCATGTGGGCTCAACCACTTAAGATTCTCTTACTTTTACATTAAGTAAACTCTTCAAAAGTTACAAGAGGTAGTTCACAAGTGAACTTTACATAGTCTTCATTTTGAAGCTTCTTTAATGACTTTGTGAGACTCAAGCCAATACTTAGGCTTGTCATAGACTTGCTCCAACAGCTCCCCCTCAAGCCAAGTATGCTTGAGGTCTTCAATCTTCCAAGATTACCTGCAAACCAATCATAGCCTTGAATTTGCAAAGCTTTGTACCAGCCAATGCTTTAGTTAGAATATCTGCACATTGTTGATGAGTGGACACATATGATATTTGAATCTCCTTGCTTAGGATCTTCTCTCGTACATAATGATAATGAACTTCAATATGTTTAGTCCTTGCATGAAAAATAGGATTAGCAGCCAAGTGAATAGAACTCATATTGTCACCAAAAATAGTTGGAGTTCCAAACTCCAATCCAAGATCTTTGAACAATGTCTTCATCCACATAGCTTCTTGTGTAGCTATGGCAAGACCTCTATATTCAGCTTCAGTAGAAGAGAGAGCAATTGTGGGTTGCTTCTTGGATGACCATGAAATAAGCTTTGAACCTGCAAAGGTAAGATAACCTGAAGTGCTCCTTCTATCTTCCTTGGAGCCAGCCCAATCTGCATCAGAAAATAGCTTCAAACCTAAATCAGATACATAAGGATAGTAAAGTCCTTCATTTATGGTTCCTTTGAGATATTTGAGTATCCTTTTGGCAGCATCCATATGTGGTTTCCTTGGTGTGTGCATAAATTGTCTTAGCACACTCACACTGTAACATATATCTACTCTTGTCAATGTGGCATAGTTGAGACTACCCACTAGACTTTGATATGATGTGATGTCCTCTATGAGTTCACCTTCATGTGAGCTCAATTTGTGATTAACCTCCATTGGAGTACCTGCAATCTTACAATCTTGCATCTTGAATTTTGCCAACATGTCTTTAATGTACTTTCTTTGAGTGAGAAACAAACCATGATCTTTGTAGACAACTTCCAAACCTAGGAAGTAGGTAAGTGAACCCAAATCACTTATCTTGAACTCTTCTCTCATCTGATCTTTGATCTTCTTCATACCATCTGCATCATTTCCTGTCAATATAATATAATCTACATATACACATAGATAGATGACCTTGGAATTACTCTTTTTAATAAAGAGTGAAGGATCTGCCTTGCTTGGTTGAAAGCCTTTGTCCTGCAAGAATGAAACAAGCCTGAAATTCCAAGCTCTTGGAGCTTGCTTGAGACCATACAATGCTTTGTTAAGTTTACACACATAATCAGGATAAACTTGATTCTCAAAACCAGGTGGTTGTGCCATATATACCTCTCCTGTTATCCGACCATTCAAGAATGCATTCTTTACATCTAGTTGAAGTATCTTCCAATTCTTGGAAGAGGCAATACTAAGCAAAACCCTAATAGTAGGCATCTTTGCCACAGGAGAGAAAGTCTCCTCATAATCAATTCCCTGAGTTTGTGCAAAGCCTTTTGCCACAAGCCTTGCCTTATACCTGTTAATTGAACCATCATAATTCTTTTTGAGTTTATAGACCCATCTTGAGCCTATTACCTTCATGGATGAAGTCTTGGGCACCAAATCCCAAGTGTTGTTTTCCTCAAGTGCTTCAATCTCTTCCTTCATTGCATGCTTCCATTCTGTTTTTGCTTTGGCCTCTTCAAATGATGATGGCTCCTCTTGGTTTATGTCCTGTGCTATGTAGATAGAATGTTTAGTTACTAATGAGGTGTCAAACCCATACCTTTCTGGTTTTTTCTTTTCCCTCATAGATCTTCTTAGGCCATGATGTGATGATTCTGCCTCATGTCCAAGTTCCTGCAATTTTGCTTTACCTTTAGACTTCCATGCTTTGATCTTTTCCATCTGACATTCTTCATCATCCTCTGAGGTGTCTTGTTCTTCAATCTTTGATTGTTCTCTACCAAGCTTTGGAAAATCTTCTTCAAGATCATATGGTAAATTGACCTTCCTGCATGAATCTTCATACCATGAATTGTTCTCATCAAAAACTACATCTCTGCTTACCAAGAATCCTTTGTTGGTAGGGTTGTATAACCTGTAGCCCTTTTGATTGTTGTCATATCCAATAAATACACACCTTTCTGCTTTTGGATCCATCTTGCCTCTAACCTGTGAAGGAACATGAGCAAAAGCAATACATCCAAAAATTTTACAATGATCTAAACTTGGTCTTCTTCCATTCCAAGCCTCATATGGAGTCATCCCATCAAGGGATTTTGAAGGCAACCTGTTAATCAAGTAAGTGGCTGTAGATACAGCCTCAGCCCATAAGTAATTAGGTAAATGCTTTTCATTTAACATAGACCTTGCAGCTTTAACAATTGTCCTATTCCTCCTTTCTACCACTCCATTTTGCTCAGGAGTGTACCTTGTAGTTACCTCTCTTTTGATTCCTCTTTCTTGAAGAAAAGAATCAAACTCATGGGAGAAGTATTCTCCCCCTCCATCTGACCTTAGCCTTTTTAGTGATTTACCTGTTTGATTCTCCACAAGAGCCAAATATCTTTTGAAACATGAAAAAACTTCATCTTTGTGTTTCATAAAGAATAGGATAGTCCATCTGCTGCAATCATCAATAAAGGAAACATAATACCTTGATCCTGATATTGAAGCTTCCTTGCTTGGTCCCCATACATCTGTATGAACCAACTCCAAGAGATCTCCATGCATATAACCTTTCTTCATGAATGGTAACCTGTGAGACTTTCCAAACTGACATGCACTACACTTATAAATCATATGTTGTTTTGACAAGTTAGGGAGTCCAAGTACACTTTGGTCCCTGCAAATTTGCTTTAATGACCTTTCACCAATATGTGCTAACCTTTTGTGCCATACTTCCAATTATGTGAGTGTCTGACTACCATAATTAAAGAGAGCAATGTTTCTAGTGTCCTGTAATTCAAATGTGAATAATCTACCTGTCTTTTCACCTTTTGCAATTCTTCTGAATCCTTGACTTGGATCTTCAACAAATGCTCCTGCCTTTGTGAACCTGACTTGCAACCCTTTCTCTACTATCTGCCCAACACTTATCAAATTCTTTGTAATGGTAGGGACATAGAGTACCTTACTGAGTAGGTTGATGTTTCCATCAGGTGCTTTGACATTGTCTATTTTCTCCACAGGATGTTTTGTATCATCTCCTGTTTGTACCTCATGCTTATTCCTTGGATCTTCTAAATCTGATAGGAGTGCCACATTTCCTGCCACATGATTTGAACAACCTGAATCTATGTAGAAAACATGCTCATCAAATTTACCTTGTGGCATAGCCATGTTCATGATCAATAATGAATCCTCTTTGTTTGAGTCTTCTGTGTAGTTATTGTAATCTCTCCTTCCTTTGTAGCCTCCTTGATAGTTTGAATGATTGTAGTTGTTGTAGTTGCCATGGTAGTTGTTGAACCTTCCTCTTGAGTAGCCATAACTTCCTCTATTGTATCCTCTGCCTCTTTGATTCCTGGAATTCCTAAAGCAATTTTCAGTTGTATGATTAGTTAATCCACAAATAGAACATGAGTTGGAGTCTTGGGATCTCCCCCTGCCTTGTCTACCTCCTCTTCCTCTACCTCTGCCATGTCTTCCTCTACCTGCATAGTTAGCTTGATATGTACCTGCTTCATCATCCACTTTCTTTGCCTTTCCTTTGTTGTCTTTAGACTTGCTTTTATCCGTGTATAAAGTTGAAGATTGATTGCCTTTAGAGCTTTCTCCATTTTTGATAAGCTTTGCCTCTTGAGTAAGTAGTTGTCCAATGAGTGTGTTGAAATCAGGTACATGCATGTCCATGTACAAATTTATAGCTGTGGTGAATGCTTCCCACTTATCATCTGCCTTCAAGCCATTGATGACCTGCCTTACAATTTGCTCTTCATCTATTACCTCTCCAATGCTTCCCAACTGATCTGCTATGTCCTTGAGCTTTGTGACAAAATCAGTCACATTTTGTTTGGGAGCCTTTTTGAGAGTTGTGAAATCCAGCCATAGTTGATGCTTCCTAGCTTTAGTACTTGAAGAAAAGAAAGCTTCAAGTGCATCCCACACTTCCTGAGATGTCTTACAACTTCTAATGTGAGGCAACAAAAAATCTGAGATAGAGTTGAGTAGATAAGACCTTGCAAGTGCATCCTTGGAGCACCATGTGCTCAATCTTTCTTGCTCTTCTTGTGTTGGTTGACTTTTGTTCCTGAAACTTGGCATAACTTCATCTCCAGCCACATAACCATATAAACTTCTACCTTGGAGATAAGCTTCCATCCTTAATGACCAAGCTGAGTAGTTACCTCTGTCCAATTTGTCAATTGATGAAGGAAATCCATCTGCCATGTTGTCCAACCTTGCTCTGATACCACTGAGAAGAGATGGATAGGTATGTGTTGAAGATGAAGAGGTGTTGCAAAATCTTTGCTCTACACCAGCCAAATGAACTCCAGGAGTAGATGGTGAGCCCTTTTAGCTTGCCAATGGATGTATTAGACACCCTATGTACCTTGGAAGATCACTCTCAAAAAGATAGATCAAAACAGATAAGTTGGAGTTAGCTCAGAGGTGAAAACTTGCTATTCTTGGTTGATACACATGTCCAGTGTTTTACATAATTCTCTGAGCACAGCAGCAATTAGATTAATTCCTCTTGGGGAAGGCTAGGTAGCTTAAAGAGCTAACTTTAGAGAGTAATATCATCAAAAATAACAAACCACACACTGAGAATGACTTTTAACAAGTGATGACATCATCCCGATTTTCACGGGCTGCTACAGAAATAGATCAGTGAGTAGAAAAAGTAACATAACTCAAGATGTAAGAATCCAATGATCATGAAAATTTGTATGCTTGTACTAGACAGTAAGCTGAATCCACCAAGCTTTAAATCATTGAATTTGGATGCGTAACCACTGAGAAATGACTCTGACAAGATGACTGAAAAAGTCGGGTACCTGACAGAGAAGTGAAGATGAACATACCCTGTTGACTTCAAATGAACATAACTGAAGATTCCAACATCCAAATGACATGACAATTTGTGAGCATATAGTAGACTTATAGAGCTAACTTTACCAAGTTAAATCACGGAAAATGATGAACCAAGTGCAGAGAAACAATCTCTGTAAGCTGACTGAGAAAAACTGAAGTAATGGCAGTGAGTAGTACACATCACAAGAACATGGAAAGATGACCTCAAATAATCATAAAAATGAAACTATATTGCTTGTACAATACAATGACTTACTGATACATGTGTGCTTTGTAATCACACCTTGAAATGGCATAAAGCTCAGCTCTTGGAGGTCTTCACATAGGTCTCTCTAACCACGACTAAAACTGCCATCTATTTATAGTTGAGTTTGGGAGGCTAACTTCCCCCAATCACTCTCCAATCAATCAATGATTGATTTGATTCTCTACCTACCACAAATCACGAATTCGTGGCTCCTCTTTCCATTCTTGATCATGTGGGCTCAACCACTTAAGATTCTCTTACTTTTACATTAAGTAAACTCTTCAAAAGTTACAAGAGGTAGTTCACAAGTGAACTTTACATAGTCTTCATTTTGAAGCTTCTTTAATGACTTTGTGAGACTCAAGCCAATACTTAGGCTTGTCATAGACTTGCTCCAACACATAATACTTCCTCCCTAATTCATAGCTTCAAGCAAACACCTCAAGAGACGGTCTGGCTGGCAGGAAGACGGTTTAGGCAATACCTAGAGAGGTGTCCGATGCCCGAGTTACCCACACCAGCCAAGCAAGTGGCTTTGTTTTTAGATGGATTGCTGAGTACGAAGCTTAGATCATATGTGTATCTGAAAGACCCGAGAACCATAGAAGAATGTGTATGCCTATGCATAGACATTGAGGATAATCTAGGAGAGGAATTAGAACTTTCAAAAATCTACAAAGATTTAGATAGTTCTACTAGCCTCTCTTCCTCGCAATCCACATCTATTGAGGAACTCACTGAGAAAGAATCTCAGAAGCTAGGAGCCTCTAGTAAACAAATACCAAAATTTGCACTAGGAAAATGATGCTATACTTGTGGAGGTGACCATATGGCGTGTGTATGCCCCATTATGGCTCAACCCCAAGTGAATGCTAGTAGCCAGTACTGCACCATAGAGGGAAGGTACACCAACCACACCGCACAAGATTGTCCTTATAACAAGCAAATTGCCAGGAAAAACTATCCTCAGCCATATCCACAATAGGGTAGATTCCAGACTCAGTCCCCACCACAGCAATATGGTAGGCCACAGCAATCCTACCAACCACCCTATCAAGGGCAGCCTAGACCTCAACCAGTCCTAGTGCAGCAACCCCTACTCCAACTGTTAGAAACTACTTGAATGATGTGTGTGTGACTCTCCTCCCATCCATATATACCCTCTTGTACTCTAAAGATAGCAATGATATACTCTAAGAATAGAAATGATCTGGAATATCTAGTGTGAACATGTGGCCATCATGCAACACTTATTCCCATTACTACCAAAGTACCTTAGGGTATCCCTCGAGCTTGGGACCTTGGCTAGCTGGCCCTTGTCCCTCACACACATGGATTGATCCTTGTGGATCAAATAGACTGATCCCTATGGATCAATGATCCCTGTGGATCGCATGTACTGATCCCTATGGATCAATGTCTGACACTCTCTCCCCCTTCTAAAGATCATTGTCCTCAATGATCAATGAGGGAAAGTACTGGCAAACTAGAGCTTCTGATTCCCAAGTAGAGTCAGTAAGTGATAATCCTCTCCAGGCTACTAAATACTCTTGGATGACACGATTCCTAAATCGCTTCTATCTCCGATCTAGTATCCTGTCTAGAGAACGATCCATGCTTTTACTTTCTTGCAAAGAAACAATACCTTCTATTAGATTATCCTCCCTAAAAACATTGGATGAAACACTGGATAAAACATTGGATGAACTCTTCAATCTGGAGAAAAATCTAATCGGTATGCAACTTCATCTAGCTTTGTAACTATCTTCTAAGGTCCACAAAACCTTGGTGATAGCTTACTACACTTCCCTGTGGACAGTGAAGTAGATGTAGCTAGTACCTGAAGAAAGACTCTATCTCCTACCTCTAAGGATCGAGGAGATCTTTTCCTATCAGCGTACTCTGTAGCCCTATCAGCTTCTTGCTGCATCTTGGCTTTAGCTATTTCTAAATTCGCTTGGATGTTTTCTAAGAACGCCAAAGCACTAGGACATTTCTGTGACATACATATTGTACTGAGAGCATCGGGATTCGTGCCATAGTTTATCTCAAAAGGAAATGCAACTAGTGCCAAATACTATCCCAATCTGTCTTTTTGTCAAACATAGATGCCCTCAATATGTCCTCTAAAAATCGGTTGACCCACTTGGTCCTATAGATCTGACATCCTTATCTAAAACTATGGATATCAACAACCCATGCAATCTGAAGATATGCTGGATAAACAACTCTGCTACCTGTGGATCACATACACTGATCCCTATGGATCAATGTTTGACACTCTGATCCCTGTGTGGAGTTTCTATCGTAGGATAGTATCCCACTTCCTTTGGATCCGCGGTACCCAACTATGAAGTCTATGGATACACTGTCCCAATTGTGATCTGGAAGCTGTAAAGGATATAAAAGACGTGGAGTCTGTATCCTTTCTGCTTTGTTGACTTGACACATAAAGCCTGTTAAACCTAAAAGTGGATATCTCTGGCTATCCAAGCCACCAAAATGTTCTTCTTACAAGTTGTATTGTCTTGTCAACACCTGGATGTCCGACACAAGGCACATCATAACTATCATGCATGACTTTGCTTCTCAAATCCCAGGACTCTGGTACGCAAACCTTTCCTTTTCGTCTAACTATTCCATTCTCCTATGAGAAACTGGAATACGGAATGGACTTGTTCACTATGCTAGGGGAAGAAACAGTTGAAACTGTCCCGTCTCCTATAATAGAGTCATCATTGATGGCTCGAATGTGGATCTTCCACCTGTGCTTCCTTTATCTCTTGAAGCAATGAGCTTTCTAGAACTGTAAAGCTCATTTGATACATTATCCATGAGAATGCATCATCAACTATATTCTCTTTGCTCTTCTATACAGGATTTCCATGTGAAACTCCTATATGAGCTCAACCCAACGAGCCTAACTACCTCAAAGATCTGGCTGACTACAAAAATACTTAAGTGTATGGTGATCTATGTATACCTTAAAGTCTACACCATAAAGATAGTGTCTCTAGACTCTAAATAAATACACCACTACATACAATTCCTGTTCATGCATTGGCCTGCCATCTTGACTCAAAATGGTCCCTATGGTTTATGCCACGAGCATCTGTCTCTAACTCAAAGAGGATCTATGAATCTATCACTTTGAGTATCGGAGCCTCTAAAACAACTTGTTTCAGAGTATCAAAACTATCATGCTACTCTTGCCTCCATGCAAATGGAACTTTGCGTACAAGCAAGTTCATCATAGGTACTACTATCGACGAATTAAAAAAAAAAGAATTTTCGAACAAAACCGAGACCTCCTAGAAATGACCGTAACTATCTCTCATCTAGAGAGGTAGGCAAAAACTAATAGAACTAAAACCTTCTTGGGATCCAATTGAACCCCATCAATAGATACTCTATCCTCATAAGAAACAACTGAGTCTTCTCTAGATTAGCTGATTCTTATCATGATGTCTTACTCTAATCTGATGATAGCTACTTGTAAAATCTATTTTACTAAATACAATGGCTCCACCTAGAGTGTCTAAAAGATCATTAATCCTAGGCATAAAAATATGCATATCTGATAGTAATCTTATTGAGTGCTCGATAGTCGACGCACATTCTATAAGATCCGTCTCTGTTCTTCACTAGAAGAACTGACACTACAAAGGGTGAATAGTTGGGTCTAATCAACCCTTTTTTTGTAATTCTTTCAAGTACAATACTTGGAATTCTGTTCTCACTTTCGCTGAAAGTGCTGAAACGCTCCAACTAGAGTCTCTATGACTATATGAGTTCATCATACTATACAATGAATGCATAAAATATAGAAAATAAATAAACTAACAATCCATGTTAAGCAACTTGGTAGTACTTACTAATCACGTCTCTTGGAGATCTGATTCTCCACGGGTTAGTATCACCTCCCCTCATGCTCAAACGTGATCACTTTACTTAGTCACTATTTATGATATAACTATAAATAGAGATATCAGACTTGCTTCTCAACTTGTCTTCCATTTGGAACTAACTTTCCTGTAGGCCTTGCATTGTTGTATAATCACTCCTATTGGAGACAACCTTGCCTTGTCTAATAAATGCAAACCATGCCGTACGATATAACCTTGTCTCACTCCCTGCTAGGGACTTAGACTATAGCCTTTCCTAGTTTACTCTTTGCAAACCTTGCCTTTCTGTATGTCTTGGCCACTCTTAAGTATCTGACCCACAGACTTGCCTTGCTTGCTCACTACAAACCTTGCCTCTCATTCTAGAGTTCTTGGCGTACACACTTGCCTTGCTTGCTTAATAAAGATGAATCCACCTAGGATTCAATTCTTCAATTTTAGATAGATAGATAGAACTACCCGATCTACCCATACTAAACTATTATAGAATCAAGATATGATTTCTTTGATAAAGCTAGAAACTCTAAAGTCTATGTCTCAATCTCCAAATCTAGGAAGTTCTTACATAAATTTTCTTTTACTATTTCTAGCTATGGCATTCTAATCAAACTTGATTCACCCTTGGAAGTCCACAAATCTGAAGTATTTACTTCTTGTGAAATAAACTGCTCTATTCTATATACATAGAAATGTGCACTAGAACTCATGACTATGTAGTTATAATGATTACTTATGAACTAGATACTTAATGTATAAGCATCCTAAACTTGTAGGCATTCTTAGAGTTCTCTTCTAAGGTATCAAACTACCTTGAGACCTCTTACCTCTAAGTTTCTAACTCACGAGACCTTGATAAAATTATTGTGTATCTCACTTTTTCCTTTCTACAGAGAAACAATTCTTTTCACTTGAAGAAATTCAAATCTCTTTCTAAATGTATTACATGTATATATTTCAAATCTTAACTTTGTTTCTTTTGATCATAATGCGAATTGCATTCTTTTTGGATCATTAAATCCTTGAGGATGAACTATCCTTTATTCTTGGTTCTTACTAGACATCCTAGAATTTTAAGTTATGAAATTATTAAGTTTCTTATTCTAATGATCTTGGCAATATTTACCCATGTCTTAAGACCTCTCTTGGTCTTATCTTTGGATTAATTTCTCCATTCAATGATATCTACTTGATATCCACAAGCTTGGACTTTTCTTTGTTCAGAATGCTACTAATCATTCATCTTGATCATTATATAGTTTGAATATTTTATGTATATTCAAAACAAGTAAGTGGCAACGGAAAAATGATAATTATAAGCCTTTGCTCAATGAAACAGGAAGAAATAAAAAACTTATAGTATGTTCTATATGCCTGCATGCATATGCATACTAATTTTTTGAAAATTTTGGCAGCATAACGGCGTAATTTTGAAAACCAAAAAAAAAATTACGACAAGCAATTTCCGTGATAATGGTGGCGGCAAGCACAATCTATCTTCAAATAGACCGAAAGGGGATTACACACCCTGACAAATTTTGCAATGCCGACAGGCATAATATAACTACAAGTAGACCGAAAGGGGATACACACCCTGTCAAATTTATTCTTCTCCTCGCTAACCTGCAAGAAAAATACTTACCTCTCCTGCAAAAAGAATACATGCACCACACAATACAAACTCACATCTAAACTACACGTATAGTCTAGGTGCTATGCAAAATTACATGTTTTATATGCAATTTGGTGCAAAAAGAAAGCAATAATGCATATAAATTGACAAGAAACTTATCTAGAGGTCCAAAGAGTAATTTGCAGATGTGTGTAGGTATTGAGAATGGTCCACACTCCGTCGAAAGAGCTTTCCAAGTCACTCGAAATAGGTTATGCTTCAAACGATGCTTGAGACAAGGTTAGTGAAGATGAAGGACAAACTTCAAGCTATGAAGATGAAGGAAACTGAAACACAAAAGGTATCTTTCAACCACTTTTTGGAAAGATATGTGAGAAGGCTATGCTCAGCAACAAAGATCGCCAAGTTTGGATAAGATACACTCAAATCATGGTCCAAAATATGAGCATAGGTAGTGAGTCTCGGCGAATTTGGTTAAAGCGAAAACTATGAGAGAAGTTGGTTCATAGTGTTTTCATAGTCTGTGTGGGAAGAAGAAAAAAAAATGCGCGTACAGAGGAGCGAGATATCCCATATATCCAGTGCAACAGCTAATCGCTATATCCATGCCTGATCGAAGCGCTTTGAAGCAAAGAAGATTATAAGAAAAGATTCTGTCTGCCCGTGTCATGCGCGTCAGGTGGATGAAAAAAAAACTGTCGAGCCTCTCTATAGTCAGGCAAAGAGGCACTATCTGATCAGAAACGTGGGCAGCGCTGAATTCCAGCCTTGGTACTTGCCGGTCCAAGCGGGTAGGAAGTTTGGCTAGAAAAAAAAACGGGCTCCTTCGGGCAGGCGACCTGTTGCGTGGCAGCAAACTGACCGATAGTTTAGAGGGGGGGTTCACATGGACTCGCTTCTAACTCCGTTGCGCCAGAAAGCTTGTTGTAGATGACGGCTGAGCACAGACCTTGATTTCGCGCGAAGAAGATGAAGAGATCCATGGCAAAAAAAACGCATGAACAGAAAGAATCACGCCCAAAACCCAAGAGGATCTTTCATGCTCTGATACCAATTGTTAGAAATTGCTTGAATGATGTGTGTGTGACTCTCCTCCCATCCATATATACCCTCTTGTACTCTAAAGATAGCAATGATATACTCTAAGAATAGCAATGATCTGGAATAGTCTAGTGTGAACATGTGGCCATCATGCAACACTTATTCCCATTACTACCAAAGTACATTAGGGTATCCCACGAGCTTCGGACCTTGGCTAGCTGGCCCTTGTCCCTCACACACATGGATTGATCCTTGTGGATCAAATAGACTGATCCCTATGGATCAATGATCCCTGTGGATCACATGTACTGATCCCTATGGATCAATGTCTGACACCAACCAGTGTGAATCCAGTGAAATATGCTTCTAGTGAAGAAACTTTGAATAGAGCCATAGTCCCAGTAACACACTTGCTATCAGCAAGTGATCCAAGTGACCACAGTTTTGACTCCATACATATCGATAGCCCTTAGGCTTACTACATGCAGTTACCCGAGCATAATGAGTCATACTATTATGAAGAACCTAGTGAATCTATTTGGGAGCCAGATTATACGAATGTCATGTACGCAAACCCCAACTCTAGACCTAAGCCTAGGCAGATAAGACCTCCTTTCCCTAGAGGGCCATGCTTTCAATGTCAGGGGGATCACCTCATCCGTGATTGCCCTCTACCAGCACCTACACAAACCCAATCTATGACAATTCAAGGTTTTTTCCCAGATTGTGGAAAGGAGCATTTGTTATGAGAATGTCCCAAGAACCCCATCAACATGCCAAAGATTGCTCCTATCAATGTCATTCGGTTAGTAGTAGATTCTAAAGGAAGTGTGACTTCCACTGCCCAGTGCAAATAGTCACCCGAGCTCAAGATTTGCAGCAAACTCAAGGAGTAGGGCAGGAAAAAAGTTCTAAGGTGAGTGAGACAGAGAGTATAACCAAGCAAAGGACAAGAGCATGGAGAGATAGCTAGGAGAGAATGAAAAGACAATGGTCACAGAAAATGAGCAAACCTGAAGAAAGCTTGAGAGAAACCAAAGCAAAGATAAGTGAACTCGCATCTCAAAACCACACTCACATTACTCCACCACCACCACCACCACCCTTTCCATCTCCTTCCAACCCATCAACTTCCATTCCCCAACTTTCTAATCCACCACACATAACCCACCCACCACCCAGAGTAGGATCAGTCCTAGCTGATCCCACTCCTGAGGATCTAGACATGATGCTTAAAGCATATCAAGCCAGAATCCAAGAAGGGCCAAACGTGAAAGATCATGAGAAATGTTATCCTAGAGCTGATCTAGAGATAGAGAGAACAAAACTTTATGCTAAGAAGGTAGAATTGGCGCAAGCTATGTTTGAAGTCAGTCGCTTGTTCAATGGCTCTAGCTCCACTAGTACACCATTGCATTTTGATGGTCTATTAGATAGATTGGAGAGGTTACTTGCAAAGTCTAGAAAAGGAGCCATCTATCAGTCTAAAGAGAGTGAGAATAAGCATTCCTCTCTAGGAAGCTTATGTGCCTAACTCCATTGAACGAGACACCTCTTCTTCTATTAATCGGTATTCTCCAGAATTCCTGTGAGAGATTCAAGAAGAGAACTGGGCTAACGAAAGTGAAGAACCACCTCCAATTGAAATTGTGGATGATGCGCACGATCAATTTCCATAAGAAATTCCTTCCATTTATGGAGAACAGGAGAGTGCCCAATCTCAGGAGAGGTTAGACTTCGAGTCCAATTCCTTGCAAGAATTACCCCATTTCACAGGCCCTTGGGAAACTAAGTCTACTTGCATGAGAGCACCCACGGTCATGATAAGAAATGAAGATTTGATCATACCTAGGAATACAGAGGTAGTAAAGAACACTAAAGTGCAGTGCAACCTCACTTTAGAAGAGCTACTCAAGGTTAAGCTTGAATTGTGGAAACATGTAGCCAAACAAGTGCCAGACATAACGAAATCTTGTTCCCAGGTAGGATCCCACAGAACAGTACCAGAAATACCTTTGGACAAGATAGGAGACATGAGCGAAGGAGAAGAAGGAAACACCTATCTTCCCGTTACACATCAGGGATACACAACCAAGGCAATTTTGGACTCAGGTGCAGGAGTTGCAATTGCTACCACTTCCCTATGGAAGCGTTGGGGCAAGCTAGCACTCAAGCCGACGAGAATGAAATTGCAAATGGCCGATGGTCATATTGAGAGGCCCTTAGGATTGCTAGAAGGAATAACACTCACTACATGTGGTGTAGAGTTTGAGCATACATTTTCTATATGTGACTTCGGCAAAAACTAGGCTTATGAGATGATTTTGGGGAGACCATTTATGCGGCAGTTGCAAGTGGCACAGATTTGGGAACCAATTCCTTGTACTTACAACACTTAGGTGTCACCACCAAAGTTAATCTCAAGGATTACTTTCATAGAGATGTACCCCCCATTCAATGGAATCCCATCCATAGAGCTAAGGATGACACGGAGTCAGTGCATTCCATATGATCAGGATCTTTCATGGATGCATGAAGACACCCACTTGTGGATGTGTAAAGTAGCAGTAGAAGAGGAGAAGAGAGAAAAAGCCAGAGAGATAGGTGCTAAGGAAACTCATAGATCAATTCAGGATCCAGCCTATGCACTTGTAGTATTCCCTCATGAAGAATTTGAACCCCATGGCTGGGCAGAAATTCTAGCAACTATGGATGTAGCTATCAATGAAGAATAGTGGACACCCCACTGTGATGAGGATGGCTATGACATTTCAGTCTTCACAATAGAGCCAGTTATGTGTGATCCAATTATTGAAGAATGTGAACCTAGTGCTGATGCATTTGAGGATGCAAATGACTCGGATCTGGAGTCAATCATTATGGACCCACCTTTTGCATCAGATGAGGAATATTTCCACGAGGTAGAAGCTCACCCTCAGAGACACGAGGAAGGTGTGAATGAGGTGAGATTAACCACACAAGTGACCACCAAGAGTGAATGAAAGAAAAGAAAGAAGAAAGAAGTCATATCGGAGGAAGAAGAATCTCTATTTGAGGTCCCTGAAAATTTCAAGAAGTATGAAATAGAAGATAGGAGAGTCATTGTAAGAATGCCTAGACATGAGGCACAATCAGGAGAGGCCTATGATAACAAGGAAACTACCAAGAAAATAGTTGTAGCCATAGAAGAGGGAGAAGAAAGATGCACCTACATAGGGCATGACCTCACGGAAGAAGAAGAGCAAGAGTTGATAGCTTTGCTAAGAGAGTACAGAGATGTATTCGCTTGGAGCTAGAAGGACCTGAAAGGTGTAGACCCTGACATAAGCTCACATATGATCCCCATGATCTCAGATGCCAGACCCTCTAAGCAGAAGCCCTACACATACAATGAAAACTACACGGCCAATATCAAAGAAGAGATAGATTGCCTGGTTGAAGTTGGATTTATCTATAAAATCGAGCACACTGAATGGGTATCCCCCATCGTAGTGGTGCCCAAAAAGAATGGCAAGTTACCTGTATGCATTAACTTGAAAAAGGTTTTATTAATATAAAGGAAGTTCGGCAATAGCCTACTCTCCCGGACTTGAATTAAATTAAGAAACAAGGGTACAAAAGAAGGGGACTAGTGCCCACGGGACCCCCCAAATCCCACAAAGCAGGGGAGGCTTGGTTGATTCCTAGGTTGCATTACAAAGAAGGTTGATCACCCTCTCGTCGCCCTCATGCGGGACCCACTTGGGTTTGAGCTTGTTGTTGATCAAAAGGAGGACTTGATGGTGCCTGAAGGGGGGGGATTTCTTACAGTTGACAATCCTCTTGCCAAGGAGGAAAAGAGATTTCTCAATCGTCCACTCCTTGGGAGGGTCGCCGAAGTTGAGAGCACACCGCTCCCGCCAAATTTTCCACAGGACTTCCCCTCTGATTGCGTTCCAGAGAGCCGCAGAGCAGCCAATCGCTTCTCCTAAAAGGACTTGTTTCCAGCTAAGCTGTTTCTGAACTCTGATTTTCAGTCCAACCGTCTGCCAGATTCTGTAGGAGTTGGGGCAAGTAAGGAAGATGTGTGGGACATCTTCGATTGCACGGTGGCAGCGTTTGCACCACGGAGGGATCCCACAAATTTTGCTAGCCTTTTGGTTAGTCCAAATTCCTCGATGAAGAATTTGCCATAAGAGGACAGACTTCTTAATCTCTATAAGTGGGTGCCAGATACCCATGAATTTCATGTCCCACCGAAGCCGCGTCCAAGACAGGCACCACTTCTTGTTGAGGCTGATCTGGAGGTCAGTCGTTTCTTTGATGTTCGGGATTTTGATTAGGCTATTTCCATTGTGCCATTTGAGACCACGCGCATTCGGAGCATCATGTCCCATGAGAAGGCGAGTTTTGTGGCGCTCCCAAGCGAGGCATCTGCTTTGCAAGGTGTTCCATTCTTCGTAGGAGATGTTTATGCGAGGGTCGATATCCTCGAAGTTGATCCAACTGTTGGTGTCATGTTTCCAGAGGTGTTTCCATTTTTTGAATCCTTTGTTCCATAGCTTCTTGGCATTTTGAATGTTCCACGACTCCACACTCCGGATGCCATGTATCGGAAACCAGATAGAGTCGTTTTGTCTGATTCCGGCGGTTAATGCAGCCACTATTAGAGATAGTTATCCACTTCCAATCACTAAGCATCTATTAGAAAGGATAGCAGGCAAGGAAGTGTATAGCTTCCTTGATGGATTTTCTGGCTACAATCAAGTAGCCATTACTCCAGAAGATCAGCATAAGACGGCTTTTTCCACAAAGTGGGGCATATTTGCTTTTCAGATCATGCCATTTGGCCTAACCAATGCGCGAGCAACCTTCCAAAGATTGATGTGTCATGTATTCAAAGAATTCTTGAGGAAGAATTTGGAAGTCTATGTTGATGATCTCTGTGCTCATTCCAACATTAGACTGTAAACACATATACCAGAACTTAGGCAAATATTTGATAAATGTAGAGAATATTAGGTCTCCCTGAATCCATAAAAGTGTGTTTTCATGGTCAGGCAAGGCAAGATTCTAGGACACATAGTGTCAAAGAATGGCATATCCACAAATGAGGAGAAAGTGAGAGCTATAGCAGAACTCCCTAGGCCAAAAAATATCAAGGAAGTGCAAGCTTTCATGGGGCATTGTGGTTACTATCGACGTTTTATACACATGTATGCCATCATTGCGAAGCCTCTGTACAGACTTTTGACCAATTTTGAGTGGACTGAAGAATGAGAAAACTCCTTCAATGAGCTTAAACGACGATTATGTTCAGCACCAATCTTGACCACACCAGATTGGAACAAGCCATTCTATGTGCATGTGGATGCATCAAACTATGCTATTGGATGTGTGCTTACACAACCTACTGGTGAGGGTAATATGGATCTTCCTATTGCCTATGCTAGTAGATGATTGAACACATCTGAACAGAACTACACGACCAATGAATGAGAAGGATTAGGCATGGTTTATGCTATTGAAAAGTTTAGACACTATTTTCTTGCAAATAAGTTTAAATTTTTTACTAGTCATCAGGCTCTACTTTACTTGGTAAACAAGCCATTCAACATAGGCAGATTAGTAAGATGGTTTCTCTTACTAATGGAATATGACTTTGAGGTTATGGTAAGGAAGGGCAAAACTCACTTGAGAGCAGACCATCTCTCTAGTCTCACATCCGGAGAGGCCCCACAAGGAGTATCAGATGACCTTCTTGATGCTTACTTGTTTAATTTAGAGGTTGTACCACAATGGGCCAAGAACTTAGTGCCAGTACTGACATATGGGCTTAAACACCTGGTAGTAAACACTCAAGATAGGGAGGTAGTAAAAGCCCAAAAGTATCATATCATGGCAGGAAGTACGTACAAACATATGGATCAAGGAGTATTAGCCTGTTATGTGGAAGAGGACGAATATGCGAAGTGGTTGCAATTAGCACCTGTGAGTGCATTAGAGCAACACTACTCAAGACAAAGAATCTTACAGACATTGAGGAGACTTGGAGTACAGTGGCCAACTATGGAAGCTGATGTCCATAGAATGTGCAAGGAATGCCCAATCTGCCGCACTAAA
Source organism: Ceratopteris richardii (assembly GCA_020310875.1). Taxonomy (NCBI): domain Eukaryota; kingdom Viridiplantae; phylum Streptophyta; class Polypodiopsida; order Polypodiales; family Pteridaceae; genus Ceratopteris; species Ceratopteris richardii. The sequence goes on along the minus strand of CM035422.1, from coordinate 124,910,905 downwards.
CCACCAGTGGAACATGCTACTCTTTATCGAGTGTCTTTAGTACCAGATTGGAGTGAACCCTTAGTAGGCTTTTTGACGACAAAAATCTTTCCCAAAGATATGATGTTGGCTAGACAAAGGAGCTTAGAACAAGAAGCTTTAGATTATACTCTCATTGGAGATAATATATACAGAAGAGGAAAAGATGGGTATCTTAGATTCTGAGTCCAGGAAGGTGAATATTTGAATATCTTGGAGACTACTCACCAAGGTGTAGCAGGAGGACACTTTGGACCAAATCGGGTGATCAAGGCAATTTTATTTGCATGTCTTTGGAAGCCAACCCTTCACATGGATGCACATACCTACGTGAAGAGGTGTGATGTTTATCAGCAAACCCAGTACCCTATATGAAAAGATGAGATGCCATTGAGACCTATGATGGGTGGATGTGCATTCTCCAAATGGGGAATAGACTTTGTTGGTCCTATTAATCCCCCAGCCAAGGGTTCACATGCTGAGTACTTCATTGTGGCCACAGACTATTTAACCAAGTGGGTAGAAGTAAAAGCTACAACGAAGAACGACACACAGACCACTGCTAAGTTCTTATTTGAGAATGTGTTCACCAGATATGGGCTACCAATAGAGCTAGTAAGTGATAGAGGCACAAATTTCTTGAATGAAGTTATTGAAAATCTTCTCCAAGAGTTCTTGGTGATACACAAGAAGTCTGCCCCCTATCACCCACAAGCTAATGGACAAGCCGAAAGCACAAATAAGATTCTATGCAATGTGCTCACCAAATTAGTGAATAATAGACGCTCTGATTGGGACAAACAACTACACCATGTTGTTTGGGCATACCGAGTTGCCTATAAAATGGTACCCTAAGCCACTCCCTTTCAAATGGTGTTTGGCCAAAATGCAGTGCTACCATTGGCTTCTTGATACGTACATTGAGGGTAGCACAGGAGCACAAGTGGACAGGCCATGAGCTCTCATCTAGAATCTTAGATCTTGAACGCTTAGGTGAGACACGATTGAGAGCTGCAGCAGGAATTTATGCAGCAAAGAAGAGGCAAAAAGCATATTTCGATGCACATGTGAAGGATAAAGGCTTGAAAGTAGGAGACCTAGTCCTACTCTACACCCTGAAGCAACATGCACGGAAATTAGAGAAGAGAGGCTATGGACCAATGATAATCAAAGGGATATCCACAAGTGGTGCAGTACAACTAGCCACTCTAGAAGGTGACATCCTACCAAGTTATATAAGCGGATGCAGAGTCAAGTTATATCAAGAATCCCTAATGGAAAAGATGCTAAATCGACTCAATACTACAAAGAAACAGAAGGAAGAGGAAAAGCGAATTCGAGAAGAAGCACAGACAGAAGCTTTAGAACGCATTCAGTGAATGAAATTGAGAAGACAAGGTAGAGGTTAGTCCATGCCTGACGCTCATGAAGCTCTAGGTTATCACATGGCCATGTGCGAGGCTTCAGGTGAACGGTCCCATAGGATAGTTGATCGCCGATCTTTTGTGACCCTAGAAGTAGGACAAGGAGAGAGTGCAAGGTCCGTGAGAGCTTTAATCGACTCAGGTGCGGCCACTAGTGCAGTGCGACTTTCTTACTGCCAAGAATTGCAATTGGAGGTAAAACCCCTAGAATCATATCTGATAGGATTAGGAGGTATTGAAACCCCTTGCATGGGAGAGGTGGAGCTTCCCCTCTACATTCAAGAGGTCCTAATGTCAGCAAAAGTGCTAGTATGTGAAGACGAGGATCTTACTGAACCTCTTGTCTTGGGCCAAGATTGGATCTATGATCACGCAGTCAACCTCAACCTAACAAGTGGACTTGGTCAGGCTTGGGTAGGCGAAAAATGCCTCACGATTGAGTTAGATAATCAACCACTCAGACCACTAGAAAAGGCACTGACTCCTAGTTACTCCATGAACTCACATGAAGATAACAATGTTGTTCTTGTCCATAGTTCTATGGTGCAGAGGATTTTCACTCTTGTCGAAGGTATAGAAGTCAATGAGGAGTTCCCATCTGTTCTAGAGAAGATTCTAAAGGGGCAAGCTCAGCAACACATGACACTAAGGAGACCGATGATCAAGAAGCATGAGCACCAACCTGGGCAATATGAAGTACCTCGTGGCATGAAGCAGATCTAGATACGCAAGGGGGTAAAACCATGGCCCGAGAGAGAGGCTCTAAAAAAGGCATCAAGCAAGCCACACCGTCAAGGACTAAAAGGAAGGAGTTCCCTAGGCAACACTCTAGACATACCATTTCTATTTGGGTCCCTAAGCGGTCAACGAAGGCTATCCCAAATGCTAGACAGATATGGGTGCCCAAGGCCTGCTTACAAGCCCAAATAGCTTCACTTCCAGTCACTAGCATAAATCAACACTCACAAGTACTCTTGGCAATCAGCTCAAGGAAGATACCTACAGCCCACACTATTACACCTTCGGTCAAACCTAGAAATGTCTCGAAATGCGTACCCAAAAGGTCCCAAATCCAGCACAATCTAGTTCATAAACCTGTACCTGTCACCCGCTCTAAGAGCTACAAATCCTCAAAAGTTTGGAGACTTAAACCCTGCATCAAACCCCTTGAGCCAATTTTGTAAATCCATCCACTCTGATGTAGGTGCATTCTGAGTACATTGCATATCCAAAATATGCATCTATGATGACACTAACCACTAACCAACATTCACACCTATCACAAAGAGTTCACCTCTAACCAGTAACCATCTGGAATGTCATGTTAGTATTGTGGGGGAAACACCATTACATCCTATTTCCTATGCAACACTAATGTGCCTATTTTCTTCTAGCAGATAAGCATCAGAAGTCTCATGGTAGCAGCAACAGACATGAGCTCCCAGGCAGGCACTAGTACTAAAATGGATTGGGATACCATGCCTGTGGAGGTTCCACTAATGGCTAGGCTTGAGGAGTTTCTAAATGTGATATGAATTCCCATCTCGGATCCAGCAAGTGGCCTAACAGAAAAAGTAAAGGGACATTCTCATTGGTTCAATGAGATGCGAGGAGATTTGGGGGATGCAGACCATATCTGGGAATCCAAGTTGGAATTTGGAGGAGTGTGGTGGACATTTCAGTTCTTCTCAAGAGAGTTTGAAGCATTACAAAATGTAGCACCTCTTCAAGATATTTGGCAGAAAGCGGGATTGCAGGATTATTTTAGTGCATCTCTGCCTAGACCAGATTTCCTTAGATGCTACTACTTGATTGCAACTCTTAAAGCGACAGGCTATCGAGATTAGTCAGGCACATTCCTCGTGCCCTCTCTATCAAACTAGGAGGAAATGAAAAAGTTTGAGTTGAACATAACTTTAATCAGGGAGGCCCTTCAGATGTATGGCACCCATGTACCCTCCGATCGAGACTCATTGATACCGGAGTCTATGAAGAACACTAAACTCAAGAAGTTGAAAGAAATGTGTGCCCTCACCCCAAACATTGCCATACCTTTGCGAATGTGCCTTCACCACTTTGCATTTCCGGCTCAAGACCGATTCACACAGCCTCATACGAAGATTTGGTACGGGCTATACCTAGCATAAACAATGAGTTTACCTATTAAAATGCCAGTGTGGATCCTCGACCAATTATATGAAGCAAGCAAATGAGGAGTAAGGAAGCCCACTTTGAATGGTTGTTGTGCCATTACAAGAATCATCTACAGATGCCTGGTTTATGATGTGTCGATTGCATGAGCACTTAAGTACTCACAACTACAATTCTTCCAAGGACGAAAACCAGGGGTTCAACCAGCTAAAAGAATGCGGGGATCTCTTTCCCATGTTCCAATTCCTCACGAGTCCACCACTGAAATCTCCCTTAGAGAAGAAGAGCAGGTGGCCCCATTCACGATCCATCTGCAAAGACCACAATCAGGGGGCATGGTATAGCCCACTCCATCAGCCCCACCGCTACCCACTGATGCTGAGTTTGCATTCATGGTTGCATTACAGGAGGATACATCCTTTGACTTTGAGACCTTCTTGCAAACAACGCAGCTATCTGGGGGTGAGTTCTTTTTAGACACTGAAGGTCTCAGATCATCATCCCATAGAGGATGCCCACATCGTGATGAATGAAGAGTACATTGGGAAGATGAGGCACAATACACTCATGTTGTAGGCACACATGAACAAGCGGAGGCATAGGGGAATGAATCAGAGGAGAGTGATGAGGAAGCCCCTGCCTACACTGCACAACTCAAACGGCTATACAAAACGAGCAAACAAGTACAAAAAAGGCAAAGGTTGTCAGAAGAGGCAAACAGAGTAATGGTGAGCCAGATGCTGCAGGCAGAGGATGTTGATCCTCATTTTATAGAATCATTGAATCTTTTGGCAGATACCTGTGGAATTGTGGAAGCCATGGGGACCATGCTATATCGTACCACCCCTCAATACGACCAACGAAGGCTCGATACTCGATCTCGGAGGGGAAAGATGATTCAAATGGAAGCCTCTACCTCCCTCCCTACCATAACTCAAGAAGATGTTCACATGGCTAGCCCCACTAACACTGATACACACGACCACAACACATAGATACACTCTCCACCATCACCTCCCATCCAGCCCACCGAACCCCTTACCACTAGCCTTCCTAAACAACCAGTATTCACCCTTAGTGAACCTATGCCACACACCAGCATTTCTCCATCCTTCCCTTTATCTACATCCACCAGTTCAAGCCAATTTTCTGAACCTCAGATAGGTCATCCCGCCACCCATCAAACCATCATAGGTCACCCTTCTTATCTACCAACTCTCGGACAGCCACATGCCCCTACCCAAACATTAGCACACGCATTTTCCCTCACTACTATGGACCCTCTTTCCTAACCCCTACCTACTGTACCTCTGTTAACCTCCTCAGAACCAACACAAACCACCCTACCTCCATTCTTGGCAAACCTTGTAAATGTGATTCAACAAATTGAGAGTTATAAGAGAAAATCCCTTTCCCACCCCACCTCCCCCACATTCACAGCCACCACCAACACACCACCCACCATTCCAGTATTCATGATTCATACTTCACACACAATCACGTCTGACCCCATGGACATTTCTCCATCCACAAGACCACCCACCACCACTTTTGTTTCAACATCATCACATTTCACTTCACTCACGTCACCATTTCCAATCACTGTAGGCACAACATCCACTTTTCCCTTCCCTATTTCCCTACCCCTTGCATCTTCCATCTCTACCCCTGCATCCACCTCATTTAGTCATGGACTAAACACCATGTTCGAAGCTGCCACACAACTTAAGCAGGAGTATAGATTATTGGAAGAGAATAACAACGAGCTTTGCAATTTGTCGGCTCACCTCCAAGCGCGTGTCGATGCTTTGGAGTTGCATAATACCGCATTGCAACAAGAAGTTACAGCCCTCCAACAATCTTATGTAGAGATGGAAGCCAAATATACAACGACGGGTAAGGCAACCGAAGAACAACTCAGAGATCAATTAGCCTGCAATGCAAGAGTACAGAGAAACATGGCTTTACTCTGACGACACCTAGCAGCTGCCCAAGAAGAGAACAGAATATTACAACAGCAAAATCAATACAATCTCAAAGCAGCCATAGAAAACACTCCAGGGGCACCCATAGATCTTGCTAGCTTCCACGCTATCCGCTCAGAAAGTATCCAGCAAATATTGGAAACCTATGCCAACCTCTTAGAAGCACATGATCAGCTTGCCGACCAAGTGAAAGAACTATAGAGACCAACAATGCTCGCACCATATATGACAGAACCAAGAAATGTGGTCAATGCTGCTACTTCACCAGAGCCAGAATCCTCAACGGCCAATGAGGTACTTGAGCTATGCCAACAAGTTGCAGAATTAAAGATTAAGTTGTTACAATATGAACAACCCCCCTCTCCACCCGATCAACCGTCAGAGGGAGAAGCAGTAACCATTCCTGTGGAAGAGACCTTTGAAGATAACTATGAGCCTCAACCCCTTCCAGGAGGTTGAGCCACTGACGAGGGACAGGACACATACGAGGAACCCCCTCCTGCATGAATGAAACAAGTAGAAGAAATGGGGCCAACTCACTAAGAGCGTATATCCACTCAAATGCTGGCCATGAAGACTATTGAGGAGACCATACTTCAATCATAATATTTTAGGCACCTCGCTTCTAGGCGACTCATAACTAGTTCAGAGTTACAGTATAAGCCTTACTTTGTGCTGTTGGTAGACTAGAACACTGAGATTAAATGCAAAACCAACAACTACCCTACTTTCGCAACACAGTTTGAACCAAAGGACATTCCAGAGGAAGCCCAAAAAGGTGCCATATTCCAACCCATCTAAGGGCAAAAGTTATTGGAGACCTATCGAGAAATGCTACGATCGTGGGACCATGCCCCCATGCACTTAAAGTATAATCCATGCTATGGGCCATTGCAATGAAGAAGATCATGGAAAGCATTTTCCATAAAAGTTTAGAACAATGCTAATTGCAAACAATGGCTCAATTACCCCTCCATTGCACCACCAACAGGCACACCTACCGTAGCATACATGATGGCTACTATCAGACAGTGGATGCCACATCTCCAACCAATGAACGACATAGCTACGTAGATGATGCTAAAGATCTTGGACATGATGCAAATTGTACTCAAGACTTTCTGACATGTATGTAACATCCAGCCTCCAATTTCGGGCTTTATAAATGGAAATTACAACTTAATATATGATATGAGTACAACGCCTAGTATTAGGGTTGCTTATGCTTGGCATGCAAGGATTAGATATCTCCCAGCGTGCTACAGGCAAAGCTTTGATGATATGTTTACCACTAGATTTTGGGAATCTCACTCAAAGGTGTTCGCGCCACGTCCAAACCATTTGCTACAGCTATTTGCATGCGAACAGACAATGCACTCAGATCTCTACACCACCCCACAACCGGATATTCCACGTGCAGTCAACTGGGATGCTCTTCAATGAGATCTTGTCAGGGGACTCAGGATCAGACAACAGGAGCTAGCCACTGAGATAGTTCAACACTACATTGATAATCCTGCAGAGCAAAGGTCTATCAGAGCCGACAAATGCTAGGGGGGGAGAGTGTTGGCATCATACGGGAAGAAGCACGTACGAGCATACACGCAGATCTAGCACTGAGGCAACCCATCCAAATTTCTCCAATCCTTACATTATTTTAAAAGTGATTCTCATCACTAAAAACCCTTGTAAATACCATTTCACCTTTTTGTAGCTCCATTTTGTGCAAGCCGAGGAGTCCTCAAGCTTGAGGAGCTTTAGAAGTAATTGCCTACCAAGTTTCATATTTTTCAGATCTCGTTTGAGCCTCCAAACTAGCTTAGGGACCTAATTTTTAACTAGACCGAACACTAGGTCTGAATTGGACCAAAGCTAGTCAAAAACTATAAATAGAGCTAGAGAGCTCATTTTGGGGCTAGCTTGTTGTAGTTTTGAACTTGTATGAGAACTTTGTTGTAATAAAAGTGATTCCGTTGTCTTGCTCTCTTTATTCTTGCCGTGTGTGCACGTGTGTGTGTATGTGTGTGCATGTTGGTGTGCTTCTCACTCACACATTTGTGCCTTCACTTGCTCGAGGTCTTCATACCATCCTCATGTCTTCCCGGATTGACATTAAAGGAGGTGCTACTCATCATTGAGCTACATGCCCAATCTACATTTGAGTATAGCTTGATATCCAAATCTGAAGTATATGGAAAGTATAAACCTTGATTTTTTTGAGTACCCTTGAGATACTTCAAAATCCTCTTGGCAGCTTCCAAGTGAGGTGCTCTAGGTTTGTGCATAAATTGACTTAAGACACTTACTCCATAAGCAATATCAATTCTTGTCAATGTAGCATAGTTTAGGCTTCCAACTATGCTTTGATATCTTGCAATATTTTCAAGCACATCACCTTCATGAACACTTCATTTTTGGTTTACCTCCATAGGAGTGCTAGTTATCTTGGCATCCTCCAAGTGAAACTTCTTCAACATCTCTTATACATAATTTCTTTGACTAATATAAATTCTACAATTTGTATAGACTAAATCAAGTCCAACAAAATACTTTAGTGACCCTAGATCACTGATTTTGAACTCCTTCATCATTTGGTTCTTAATCTGCTTGATGCCGTTGGCATCATTACTGTAAGTATGATATCATCAACATACACATATAGGTATATCATCTCTGATTTACTTCTCTACACAAATAGAGAAGTATCTTCTTTGATTTTGATGAATTCTTGATCTTGAAGGTATGTGGTCAACCTATAGTTCCATGCCCTAGGTGCGATGGGTTCGTCGCATGATAAATCCTTAGAAAGATAACCAAAATGCTTAGTTACTAAAGAAGTGTCATACTGATTGGCTTCTTGCTCTCCCTTTGTGACCTTCTAATTGCTTGGTTGGATGATTCAGGTATGTCCTCCAATTTCTTCATCTTGACCTTGCCTTTTGATTTCCATGCCTTCAATTCTTCTAGGTTGATGATGTCCTCATCATCTGATTTGATGTCTTCAATCTAGTTTGGCTCTTCCTTGGTGAGACTTGGAAACTCCTCTTCCAAGTCATATGGCAACTTTACTTTCCTCCATTCACTTTCAAACCAAGAATCATTCCCATCAAACACAACATCTCTACTGACCATAAATCCTTTGTTAGATGGATTATAAAATCTGTACCCTTTCTGATTTAAATCATACCCTATGAAGATGCACTTCTCTGCCTTAGGCTCTAGCCCTCTGTTCTGGGATTGGATATGCACTTATGCAGCCCATCCAGAGATTCTGCAATGATCAAGTGATGGCCTTCTACCGTGCCATGCTTCATATGGGTTCATCCCATCAAGTGACTTGGATGACAACAGTTAATGAGATAAGTGGCAATAGATACACTCTCTGCCCACAAATAATTAGGTAACTTTCTCTCATTTAGCATTGACCTAACTGTTTCAACAATCAATGCATTTCTCCTCTCTGCCACCCCATTTTGTTCAGGGGTATACCTTGTTGCAATTTCCCTTTTGATTCATCTATCCTGCAAGAATGCATCAAATTCATTTGAGAAGTACTCACCTCCTCCATCTGACGTTAGTCTTTCTGGGCTTCTTCCAGTTTTGTTTTCCACAAGTGCAAGATACTTCTTAAAGAAATTGAACACTTCATCTTTGTGCTTCATAAAATACAAGATATTCCACCTACTAAAATTATCAATGAAAGATACGTAATGCCTTGATCCAAAAATTGAAGGTTCCTTACTTGGTCCCCACACGTATGTGTGGACAAGCTCAAAGTAATCTTCATGCATGTAGCCTTTCTTTGAGAAGGGTAACATGTGAGACTTTCCAAACTGACAAGCACCACATTTATAGATCATGCTTAGTTACTAAAGAAGTGTCATACCCATATCTGATTGGCTTCTTGCTCTCCCTTTGTGACCTTCTAATTGCTTGGTTGGATGATTCAGGTATGTCCTCCAACTTCTTCATCTTGAGCTTGCCTTTTGATTTCCATGCCTTAAACTCTTCTAGGTTGATGATGTCATCATCATCTGATTTGATGTCTTCAATCTGGTTTGGCTCTTCCTTGGTGAGACTTGGAAACTCCTCTTCCAAGTCATATGGTAACTTTACTTTCCTCCATTCACCTTCAAACCAAGAATCATTACCATCAAACGCAACATCTCTACTGACCATAAATCCTTTGTTGGATGGATTATAAAATATGTACCCTTTCTGATTTGAATCATACCCTATGAAGATGCACTTCTCTGCCTTAGGGTCTAGCTTACCTCTGTTTTGAGATGGGATATGCACTTATGCAACCCATCTAGAGATTCTGCAATGATCAAGTGATGGCCTTCTACCATGCCATGCTTCATATGGGTTCATCCCATCAAGTGACTTGGATGACAACCATTAATGAGATAAGTGGCAATAGATACACTCTCTGCCCACAAATAATTAGGTAACTTTCTCTCATTTAGCATTGACCTAACTGTTTCAACAATCAACGTATTTCTCCTCTCTGCCACCCCATTTTGTTCAGGGGTATACCTTGTAATTTCGCTTTTGCTTCCTCTATCCTGCAAGAATGCATCAAATTCATTTGAGAAGTACTCACCTCCTCCATCTTATGTTAGCCTTTCTAGGCTTCTTCCTGTTTGGTTTTCCACAAGTGCAAGATACTTCTTAAAGAAATTGAACACTTCATCTTTGTGCTTCATAAAATACAAGATATTCCACCTACTAAAATCATCAATGAAAGATACATAATACCTTGATCCAAAAATTGAAGGGTCGTTACTTCGTCCCCACACATATGTGTGGACAAGCTCAAAGTAATCTTCATGCATGTAGCCTTTCTTTGAGAATGGTAACATGTGAGACTTTCCAAACTGACAAGCACCACATTTATAGATCATGTGTTGCTTGGGTACATTAGGTATCTCAAGCACACATTGATCTCTACATATATGCTTAAAAGTTCCCTCACCAATATGCCCTAATCTTTGATGCCAAATCACAAGCTTCGATAATGTTTGATCCTTGTAGTTATAAAGTGCAATACTCCTTGTTTTTTCCAGTTCAAATGTAAATACTCTACTTGTCTTTTCTCCCTTGGCTATTCTCTTGAATCCATGTTGGGGATCTTCCACAAATGCTCCATATTTGTTGAACCTAACCTGCAAGCCCTTTTCCACAAGCTGCCCAACAATCATCAAATTCTTCGTGATTGTAGGTACATATAGAACCTTGCTCAATAGATTTCTATTCCCATCAGAGGTTCTAACATTTTCTACCTTGACCACTAATGCTTGGTGTCATCACCTTTTTGCACTTGGTGCTCTCCCTTGGGTTCCTCAAGGTCAGAGAGAAGAGCTACATTGCCTGCCACATGGTTTGAACATCTTGAGTCAATGTAGAAGACATCGTCATCATTCATACCTTGCTTTGAAGTCATATTCATAATCAGAAGAGAATCCTCTTGATCCTCTGTGTAAATGTTGTAATATTTCCTTGATTTGTAGTCTCCTTGGTAGTTATTGTTGTAGTTGTTGTTGCTTTGATGATAGTTGAACCTTCCTCTTGTTTGTGTGTAGCCACCTCTTTGGAAACCTCTACCTCTGTGATTCTTGAAGTTCGTGTAACACTCATCTGTGATGTGATTTGATAAACCACAAATATTACATGGAGAAGAGTTGAAAGGTCTCCCCCTACCTTGCTTACCATAGAGTCAATTAAGTATGACCTTGCTAATGCATCTTTGGCACACCATGAGTTGAGTCTTTCAAGTTCCTCTCTTGTAGGTTGTCCTTTGCTTCTGAAATGGGCATCTCCTCATCTCTTGATATGTATCCATAGAGAATCCTTCCTTGCAAGTATGTCTTCATCCTCAAGGACCATGCTTGGAATTTGTCAATAAAAGAAGGAAAACCATCTCCCATTTCACCTCAAGTTGCTCGGATACCACTATTGGGAAAGATGGATGGGGACCTCACGAAATCAATTGGTACTGCTAATCCCTGCTTTGTACCAGCCCTATTTTACCTCAGAGTTGAGTTGTAGGCCCTTTTAGCTTTCCAATGACACTAAATAAGTGCCTATGTACTTTGGAGATAATGCTTCAAACAACAGGATCAAAATAGATAAGTTTGCACCTAGCTAGTGACCAAAAAGTTGTTATTTTGGTCTTGATACCAGCTGGATGTTATGCTTAGTACTCACACTAAAATAGGAATTATAAAAATTCCTTCTTAGGGTATCTAACTAGCTTATAGAGCTAATTATTCCAAATTGAATCACTTAAAATGATAGACTATACTATGAGCAATGTCTTTATGAAGTAGAAGCTTACCCTCAACTTTTTAAGAACTCTAGAGAGAAAGACCAGTGACCATGTCGAGACGATTTTCTCCCAATTAGTTGAATGAATCTTCTTCAGACTTTGACATCTTGTAATAGACTTTGAGATTGTTCTAATGAGCTATAGAAGAGAGATCATTGCGATATGAATAAGACAAGCTCATTGTGCTGTGTGACAATGATAGAGATGAAGATAGATGTAATCATCAATGTAATGTATTATGTAACAATGTTGTACATGATCATTCACATGAATACGATGCACAATGATGGTGATAGGAGTAGGCTATAGTGTGAGCCTCTCAATTACATCAAATTATCAATACTAATCTTAGTAATGGGGCACTAATGGCCACAAGATTTAAGCTACTTTTATAGTGTCGCTTCAAGTCTGAATTTTGAAATTCAAATGAACCTCCACCTAAAAGTTCTTCCTCTAAATAAGGAGATATTCCCTCAAGGAAAATCATACCAGAAAATTTTCCTAACTGCAAAACTTTAGTGGCATTTACAAGATTCTTCTAGGTCAAATGACTTTTACAAAAGTTAGTGGTAAAAAAACCATAACCAATGGTTCATGTGGATCTTCAAAGAACTGCACATAACTTCTTCAATGCCTAGTCAAGTGTGAAGGCTTAGTATTTGCACCCACAATTTGATCCTGTCGTAAGCTTTGTCAAAGTCGATCTTGAGGAAAACCACATCTTGTCTTGAATCATTTGCAAAGTCGATACCTTTCCAAATATCGATAATGGCTTCCAAGATTGACCTGCCTTTGATGAAACCTTTTTGGTCCTTGCTTAACCACGCTGTGAGATGGCTGGAAATTCTGTTGGCTGTGAATTTGGCAATGATCTTATATCCCGTTTGGAGCATCATACTCGGACATGAGTTCTCAATTGTACTCTTTTCCCCCCTTTTTTGTGTATTAACTTGATGGTGCCATTGTTGAGACAAGTCGGAAGTGGGCCAAACTCAAGCGCCTCTTCCCAGATGACACGAAGAGGGGTGGCAACCACCAAAATGAAGGACTTAAAGAACTCATTAGTGAGCGCATCTGGCCCTGGGCTTTTACCACTAGGGAGGGCATCAATGACTCCAATGATTTCTTTTTCTGAGATAGGGGCATCAAGCAGGGAATGAAGGTTGTGTGGGATCCTTTGAGGGGATACCCTAGATATGGCTGCCATGCAGTCTCGTCTATGGTGAGAAGGGGTTCGAGATCCCCAGAAGGCTCGTAAAGTGCTCTTAAATGATTTCAAAAATTTCTTCTTCAGTATTGCATACATCACCATTTGAGTCTAGCAATAGGGGGATCGATTCTCTGTTTTGTTTTCTTTTAAGGATGCGGCACATCTCTTTAGTGGGTTTGTCGGCTTTGCCAGCCCACCACTCCTTAAAGAATATTTGAAATTTTTTCCTTTGTATTTGTTCCTTGTATCTAAAAAATGCTCTAATTTTTCATAGACCCTTCTAGGATTGAGTTTTTCCTTTGTTCACTTGCTCCTCAAGTCTCGAGAGCTTCTCTATTGGCCCCTTCAATAGTCTCGAACATCTTCATGGTTCTTATCATGATGTGTCATGAATTTTCCACCGCACGTCTCCAGCTCTTGGCTAGGGATGAGTAGGAGGCAAACACCTAGTCCTTCCACACTTCAACACTTTCTTGATGGATGGAGGGGAGAGAGAAGGAAGTCCTACAGGTGTGAAACGAAGGAGTCTTACAGATTTTCGTGAGAGGTTGGAAAGCGATAATGATCGGGTAGGGATCACTGATGGCAAGGTCAGTCCATTGCGAGAGGGAAAGGTGGCCCCACTGATGAATAATGTTTTGAGAAATGTAGCTCCTATCCAATCTAGCTTTCCTCAAGTCCTTTCCTGCTTGGAAATTCGACCACGAAAAGCCTTCAAGTATTTGAATTCAACCAGATACAAGTGCAACTTGGTTTTGTCCCAAGCTTCTTTCTCATGATTATCCATGATCCGTCCTTGTTGTTTCATTTGTCCGAAGGGTCCTTCGCGATGTTGAAGTCACTGCAAATTCGTACATGTTAGGGGAGCGGGTCCAAGGAGGCCCAAGTGTCCAGTCTCTCCAGTTCCCCATCTGGGGCGTACATAGAAACTAATGTGAATCAAAAGGGGGCACCAAAGGAAGCGGCAATCCATCGATGGCTCTGATCTTTGATGGATTCCTCAAGCTTTTCAAACTTGAATTGGTTTATACCAATTAATGTCCCACCGAACCCCCAGCGGTGCGACGTTGAGATCCATACATGGGTCGGGGATACCTGTCTAAGATGTTTCTAGAGGTTTACTCCATCAACTTTCGTCTCTCGAGTACAGATAAACTTAGGGTTTAGGCTAATGTCATGAAGCCATTGATGTCGCTCTTGAGGGGTCACTTAGCCCCCTAACATTTAATGAGATGGTGATCATTGCCGTAATTTACCCTCTTTGTGGGAAGGGTTCTTATCCTTTCTCCTCTTATATTTGTCTTTATTTTTTGTTGGGAGGGTGTCCCGACTTAGTAACTTGTTTTTGCAAGGTAGCCCAATAGGTTGTTTTCCCTTGGGGGAGGTCTCTTGTTGAAAAGAACATGAGAGAGTATCCGGAATAGTCGATCCAATGATGGAACTCTCACTATCCATGTTGTCTTCGTTACTAGTGGTAAAACCATCTTCTTTGCTTGTAGTGTAGCCCTCCTTATTGGATTCTTTGTTGTTAAGGAACTCTAGGGCTTTGTCATTGGTGTCCACCTCAAAGTGGTTCCTATTTGGGTAATCAATCTCATTGATGTCGTTTTCGAGATTACAATACAAGTTGTTTGGGGGGGGGGGGGACATCAGGAGTAGAGTCTCTCTTAGAAGCCGCCCTAGGACTTCTTTTCCTTCTTCATCTGACTTCTCTGAACCCATCTGAGTCAGTTTCTCGATTTTGGGAGCCCTTAACTTCCTCTTCATTCACCAGTGGATTCAAGGTCCCATTGATGTCTTGAGCTTTTCTGGGCGCTTCTTGTAATTGTTTGCTTTTCTTTTTCTCAACAAGCACTCTTTGATCTTGTGTCCTTGTTGGACACATTGAAAACATGCGTTAGGTAGATTTTTGTAGTTAAGATCTTGTTCCAAGACCTCCCCTTCCCCAAAGTCCACTTTGAACTTTGAAGGAAGCAACGAGCTAAGGTGAGACTCGATGCAGATTTGAGGGTGCCACTTAGCATTGAAAGAGTGCCTCACACCTTCATAAATGAAACTGCCAACATCCTCCCACGAGACCAATGGCTGGCTGATTGGAGAAACGTTGTCCCATACGAAGCTGTACAAGAAGTATGGCAGGTTGTTGAGCTCGAGGGAGAGAGGGTAGCGGAGAGATTTTGATTTGTGGGGAATGAAGTCAGGGGACCATCTCAATAGACACAAGGTCTCCTGCATGAGTTGCCACGTTCCGACACTGAGGGCTTGGAATGCCATATTTTCATTCTCAAAGACTAGCAACATATGACTAGCCGGTAGGAACTGACACTTGCTAAGAATCAATCCACGAGGGAACCACTCTTTTCGAAGCCACTAGTGCACAGTTTGGAGCGGCATCCCAAGGCAAAACACTTATCCTATGAGACAAACTTTTTTGAGCTATTCTTGCTTTGACAAGATTGTAGCTCTACTAAGAGAGACTAGGGGAGCCTCAAAACCCTTGAAGGCCCCAAGAGCGACACAAGATCCCCCCTCCAAAATAGGGGCCAGGTGACCTATCGCGTGCTGGGTCGGGGCTAGGTTGCTTAACATGAGGGAGGGGGCTTCCTAAGACATGCCAGAGACCCCAAACTACACGCCGGAGAAAAAATTTTCTACCGAGTAGCTGGGTGGAGTTGCACAAAGATTAAACCATGAACGAGAGCCAGATGCTGCTACAACTTCTTCGTGTCATTGGCCATACTCTTGCATTGGTTACCGCAAAAAGCCAATAAAGTCAGTGTGTCACCGACAACGTCAAGCCTCACAATGCTTTGCCACTGCAGATTTGGATGCCACAATGGTTATGAGAAAAGGAAAGATTTTAATCATTGCTAATCATCTTTGATGTTTATTCTTGCAAGGGACCATCACTGGGACTCTGGGAGTAGAAATCCATCGAGCCTCTTTTAACTTTTCTTTTGTTTTGAAGTTTTGAATGCTCTCTTTTTTTAAAGCGAAAAAGAAAACCCGGAGCGTGAAGACTAAAAATGACCAGACCATCGTGAGGCATCATTTGAAATCAAAATAAATTAAAATACGCCCTTGAACATATCGATGCACTCCGAAAAAGAGAACCGTCGAGAGACAACAGCGGAGGAGAAAGCCACATGGCAGAAGTTCCACCACGAAGCGCACAGTATGCTAGGAGTGTTCGATGGTTAATTAGAGGGAAAGGCCGAAGCCGTCGCGATGGGACGTGCTGAGCAATCGCGATGGAAGCAGAGCCACAGTCGCGATGACACACCAGAAGAGGACCGCGCCCAGGAAGGGAGAAGACGCTTATAGCTTGGTTCTTCCTGTGCTCGGTTCTTCCTGTGCATCTTCTTCCAGGAGCAACACAGTTGTTAACTTCTTTGAAATCGACAGAATTAGTCGAAAGAATCATAGTTGCAGATGCACTCTCCCCTTCAAATACTTTGTGGCCACTGCTTCAGCCTTCATTACTGTTTTGCACTCGACAGTGGTTTTCTGTCGTGCATTCGTGCATCAGCTACCATGGCTACCGATCAGTCAAGACCGCAATCTGCTTCTTTTTTGCATAGAAGGAACGTCGAGTTTTAATGGAAGACTGAAAGTTAGCAGATTTGGATCCAAGCTTCGAAGCCGCATCTCTGTCAAAAAGTTTCAATGGAGAACTGCTAGCTTGAGCTAACACGCAACCAAGCTTCGAGACCGCAGAGTATCACAAGTGGATTGTCGACACGAGCTTGCCATTAATGTTAATCTTGGCAGAGGCATTTCCCGTGAGTGTGGAGACAATCTTAAAGAATCTAGGTTCAAAGCCAATATCTTTTAGATATTTCAAAATAAACTCTCACTCTCGTCTCTTTGTTAGCTTTGTGGAAGTCCATCTTGATCAAGAAAGAATTCCAATTAATAACCTTTAATATCCAAGCTATTATCACGCCAGAACGAATACCGTTTTGGTTCTCTTCCCTGTTCATATTCATACAAGGTCAAATGGACCATCAAGTACTAGTCCTAGTTGGGACTACCAATAGATTATGCAATCAATGTGGAAATGTTTTTTTTTATATTGCACAACTATTATCTAGTTTTTTGAGCTTATATGAAAAGGAAAAGCTAGAATTCTCAAGGGAGTACATCAAACAAACCAAAGACGGAATTCATTTCAATTTCAGTGCTCTCATTTGGGCTTTGAAACATGGTCACGTGACGCTCATCACGGTCCATTCCAACATGAGCACCACATCTGTTTCCTCAACGAAGTTACTTCTCTTAGGGTCTAAAAGGGTTCAACACAAAGCCATACATGCAATTACTCGCGCTCCAGCAACCGATCAAAGACTTAGACATCACAAGACCTGATACATGTCGTCTCTCTCTCTCTCTCTCATCTCTTCTATGGATGACAAGGTATGCAAAGGTTGAATCTGGACCCTGGTCTTTGTTTGTTCATCACCCTGCTGACACACAGACGACACACGGAAATCATTCATGAATGGGCTTCAGCATGGAGATGGAAGATGTCGCTATGTGTGAGCTCATCGAGATTGGTTTGATGCATGGGGAAGACCAATGGATAAAGGAAAGCATGGGTTCTCTGAAACTATTTCATTGTGGAGCAGGTTTGAGTTCTGACCCCAGTCTGCGAATAAGTGAACAGACTTCGTCCCTCTGCTGAAACAGAAAGAGGTCATTTATGAAGATTGCATGCTTAGTGATCTCTGTAGATATTCCAACTCGACTGATGATGCAGATAAACATTTCAACCGGGATGCACCATTGCACCTTACAATCCACCACACTATGGAACCCTCTTGCGTTTTAGCTTACATAGACATTGGTACTAAAATACATGCACAACCGTCGGTTGTCTTTTGATGATTGACGATACACATGCATGGTCTTGAAAAGACGGCAATGGCAATTTCTAAGCGTTTTGCTTAGGTGAAATGAAATCACCAAGTGGCCCTTCTGTGAGTGATAACGAAGTGAAAGATGAAGTGATAGCAAGTAGGATCTCGGTGGTCCTATATCAAATGAATGGCTTTACTAGTGAACCGGACACTTATCGTTGTTAAAATTGAAAAGGTACGCTCTTAAGCACGCACACTATTAAATCCATGGACGAAGGAGAAGTAAAATGAAATGAAGAAATTATGAATTAAAGAGATTTAGGTAGTAATGTGAAATAATCTCTGAGCATAACTATTCCACGGAGAAAGTGTTGAAATTTTGGAGGTATGATGGATTGACAGAGTGGTGGAGAAGTGAACAGACACTCATAATGTAAATTAGAGGAAAACGCTCTTTTAAGTGTGGGAAGTTGAACAAAATATGAGAATCAAACTAATGAAAAGAAAAACGCGGAGCATGGACATCAGAAGAAGGCCCTCCTCACATGGTAAATGTTTTGTTCCAAAAGTCAAAATCTGTTTATTGCATCATTTAATCTATTTCGTTTCCTTCGCATATGGCATCCATGTGGTATCCAGACATAAGGGTTACATTCTTATAGATCATTGATGACGTTTCGGACATGATATAGGTTATGTTTTCTTCTCATATCAGATATTGAATGATCCATGGTTAAACCAAAAAATGTCTCCCTTTGTGTTGATGCAATATTTGAAGTCCATTTCTTCTCTTTATCTTTTTACTATTCTTCTTCTTCTTATTATTATTTTTTGTTAGTGATTTATGCTCATTTCCTTATTCCTCTTTCTATTTATTTAGACATTTATCTTCTAAGTATTGAATCTTTTTATGTAGAGCGGGTATAGATGGGACACGTAGCCTTATAGTTTTTTCATAGAACGGTTGGTTATGAGGAGATGATATAACATATCAAGAATTTCAAGTGATTCCGTGTACTCTTGAGATTCATTTTTTTTAGTACAAACTTTCATGTGATAGTATAATAGTTTTCGAGTAGAGGTACTCCTTCTAGTATTTTATCTATATTATAAATTAATGAAAAATACCAATGTAATGAGTCAACTCATGAACGATAAATTGAAGAAGAACAACTTTCATGCTTGGAGATTTGGAATGATGAATTTCCTGAAGGGATAATGCCACTAGGAGTACATCAAAGGAGGAAATGAAAAACCATGCAAAAAGTAGAGAGGAACTAGATTGCAGATCAATTAAGGGAATGTTAATCATGGCACCAAGGAGTAAAAAAGGTAATGTTTTTCCTATCGATAAAGGTGAATCATGCATGTAATGGCACAGGGGGGTTGATACTTATTACGATTGTAGGAAAAGGCACCCCCAAAGCTTTGAACATTAAAACAAAGGAATGTGGACCAACGTTTATGTCGGTTTTCGACACTCATTGTCTTTGTGATGGCTAGCTTTTTTGAGGTATTGAAGGTAGGCCATACTCTTTTACAAATTTGATATGAACATGGTTTTCTGGCTCAACACACCAATGATTTCTACGCATATTAAGCATAATGCACTAAACGAGATTAAGCTTTACTTTTCTTAGTGGAAGGAAACTTTATGACATTGTTGTGAACCCGACGTGAAGCTTCAAGCTCTCGATTCATCATGGCAGACCTCATTCCACTAGTAGGAGGATCGGTTTGTTGTGTTACGGATTTGGAGGTATGGGACCAAATTAACCAAGAATAAGAGGCCGCATGGAATCAATCCAATCAGATTTTGGGCTCGTGCAGCAAACATATGATACGTGTTGACCTCAAAAATCATTTTGAATTCTAATTCGAAGAGATTTCTGTGCATGTCTCTTGAAACACGTAGCAAACAAAGAATAGAGAGTATAAGTTGATTATCCAAGTTTCACAAATGGATGGTCTGGATCTAATTCTTGGTTGACCAGGACACGAGATGTTCTTTTAGGAAAAACATCTAAAGAGTGTGCAACTACTACTTGGCCTTTCACATAGACATTAATGGAAAACATACTTCCATGGTATTGAAAACCATAGTAGACTTGTTTTCATGTATTATGTATGCATAATCCTTTTGAATGACTTTTTATGATTCGGTTAAACATTCAATATGTTGTTATTCTACACCATCGATTAGAAAAATATCTAGAACATAAAAAGAGACTTCTTGAAAGATAGTAATAACATAAAAAATGTTTTAAAGTTACTTACTAAACCTAGATGAAAACCTTTTGAATCATTCTTTTCATTGTCTATTTTACCTCTCTTTATTGTATGTGCGCCTCCACAACTAGGTAGCATAGTTGCCCACTCATTAACTTCCACAAAAAAAGGTTCCTATATACAATCTTCTCTTGTGTTGTGAACCTGATAAGAAGTCACACATTTGGAAGGATGGCACGAGCTGAAGAATCCATTCAAGCACTCACAAATTCTATTAATAATAACGAAATTCAAGAAGTGCTAAACCATTAATTGACAATTTTTCAATGATTAATAGATAAAGAACGTGAACTTGTTTTCATTCTACATGTTGAATGTGAGAAAGACGAAACCCAAAAAAAAAAAACTCATATCTTTAAACATTGTTTTTGTTTAGAAACTATAAGCACCTTCATTGTATAACATTGAGTCACAACAAAGGAGAACAAAGACATGTTCTCTATTACTGTTTACCTTAAGACCATGATATCAAGCAATAAAGTGGTAATTTTACAATATCTAGAAAGCATCGCTTGTTCTCGCTTGTAAATATTGACTAGAAGCTTGATCTCATATCCCAAGTAGTCAAGATAGATATAATAAAATACTTGGTGCCATGAAAACTAGTTCTTCACCATGATCAAGAATCCCACATAATGATCTTTGACAAGAGAGTAGAGTTGAAGGTACAAGTAAGAGTTCGAGAAGCTCCTTCATTACATCTATAACCTCAACAAACACAAAATATAGCTGATTAAAAGCTACTCAAAAATCAGAGTACATGTGTTGCAAAAATCAGAATTTTAACAAGGCAATTAAGATCATCCCCTTTGTATAGTTAAGATCGTCATTGAATGTTGGGCCATATTCATAGAATATGAAATAAATTTCACAAAAGCATTACCAAGAGAAGATTATAATCAACAAAATTATACTAAGAAACATTCACACATTCATCAGAGAAATGCTCAAGATAAGTCAAGCTGAACACAAAGTGGAAGCAGAACTCCACATTATATTTCTATTAAAATGATGTTTTACATATCATGTGTTTTACAAGAGTAATATGAATCTACAATAGAAGCTGATCATAGCTTTCCTCAGGCTCAGGCATAATGGGATCCTCTGGAACCTTAGAAAACATCTCCTGCCTCTCTTGCTCCAAGATTGGCTCTTCAAGGTCAGCCATGTCCCCGGTTCATCTGCAAGTGGGGGAACAGGCTCCCTTGAAGCCGGTTGGAATCTCTCCGTGTCTGCAATGTGCTTCCTTCCAACCTCTTGGTCTTCATCTGGGCATTCATTCAGCCCATTGATTCTCATTCTAATGAAGCTCACTTGAGCATCATCCTTCTCCACAGCTATGCAGTGCCTGAACATCTTTAAGGAGCAAGCCAGAGTCGTTCCTGAAACAGCAAAAAACCACTTAGAGGCCAATCAACATGATGACTAATGAAAATTGTTAAAATTTAAATTACCTGTGCCCGAAAAAAGGTCTAGGACCTAGTCATCATCATTGGAGAATACTTGAAGCAATCTCATTATGAGCTTTTGTGGCTTCTGATAGGGGTTAACCAAAGTCATGTCCCCAGCTACATGACGAAGTTTCTTGGTAACGGTTGGGAACATGAACACATTTGAGATCCCATTCTCATTGCAATGCTCCCTGACTCTCCTTTTGCTTACTTCATCATAATAGCCAACTGTAATGCATTCAGTGGAGCTCACAAACCTATGCAAAGAAGTGTGATTGACGTTTGTCTTCACCCTGCCAACAAGAACTATAAGTGATAGAGAGCATCATTAAAGCCATGGAGATAGAAAGAAGATTTCTTACCACGTGAGGCACTCCACAGCATGACATCTTGCCTTCAGAGCAGTTGAAACAGAGAAAGACTGGTCTCTGCTATGGAAAATTACTATCCTCCAAAGAGGAGACATAGTCAACTCTGCAAAATCAGTGACCATCTTCCAAATCTGAGGGTGTTTGAAGGGTTCGTCGTCATTAACTGATCCCAACATCCTAAATCCATAGGGTATGTCTACTATGAGAAGGGAGAAATGCTTTCTAGGCACAACAGAACAAATGTTATTTACATCACTACAGAATACATTGTAATATACAGGCCTAAGGGGGTCTAGGGGATTGGAGAAACATTTGAGATCAGGTTCATCATCGAAATCAATCTCCTTGGCTTTCAACCTAGATTTCTCATGCCTTGCTCTTTGAATGTGAGCAAGGAATGCAGGGGGGCAATCATCTAGTAGCTCTGCAGACTTACTTTTCTTTGGTTTCTGCAGAATAAAGTGGAAAGACAATTAAATGAGCTCTTCAATACAGCAAACGAAACATAAGGAATCGATGCATGGCATCGATTTCCTGTATGGGTAGATGCCAGGCATCGACTTTCTACTGAAAGTCGATGCCTGGCATCGACTTTGGGACATAAGTCGATGCCTGGCATCGACTTATGCCAGGAGGTCGATGCCAGGCATCGAATTATGCCCCCAAGTCGATGCCAGGCATCGACTTATGGTCCAAGTCGATGCCAGGCATCGAATTTTGGCAGCAGTCGATGCCAGGCATCGAATTTAGCAGTAAGTCGATGCCAGGCATCGAATTCCTACTAAAAGCCTGGCATCAAATTGGTTAGATGGATCGAGGCATCTAGACTAATAGCAAACCAGGCATGGCCTCTGAAAGAGAACCTACCCAATCACAAAACAGGATAAAATATTCTGATAAAGCTTTGTAGGATGATGTAGTTGGATAGTCTGCTTGGACCTCTGTCCAAGAAAAGCAACCCAGCCTCTTCATCATCACCTCCTGAATCTTCATGTACACTTTATGACTACAGTCACAGAAATGAAAAAGAGACTAGGTTAGACCAGAAACATGGGAGGAGGGAAAAAGGATCTCAGAATAACATACATACTTATTGAGCTCAGTCACCATCTCCTCCAGGCTTAACTCCTTGGAGATTACCCTTGACAAAGTTGATATAATCAATGTATCATCCTTGATTCCTTGAAGGGCCCTCCATGGTGTCAGCTTCATGTCCTCAGGAGCCTCTTCAATTGAGAGGTCAACTTTCCTTCCCTTTCCCTTCAGATCAACTTGTGGGTCTGGCCTCGATTTCCATTGCTTCTGGCCCTTGATCTCCTTGTTCTCCCACATTGTGAAAATTTTATCCTGCAGATCCCAGATCTCACCTGTTCTGAATGCCAGTTGAAACCATGGATCATATTTCCTCAAAGCATCAGACTTTCTATTCTCATCCAGTGCAATTCCAACCTCAATAAGGCATTGCTTTCATAGATTGGGATGTATTCTTCCAGCTTCCTTCACGAGACAATCTTCATATTCATGGTGGAAGAACCGAATTCTCTCTATGGAGGACATTTTTTGCCTGTAGTCATTGTCATTGTTGTGATCCCAAGCAAGAAGCTTGGCTTCCTCAGTTGTAAGACCAACATATATCTTGCACTCTGCATACCTAAAGAAGAATGTGGTAGGGTGCTCCTTCACGAGTTGTCTGCGGGCCTCAACAGAGTGTGAACCTCAAATCACATAATATGTATAGTCCTCAAACAAACCCTCATTGAACTCCTCCACAGAGCTACACTCATCTGGATCCACCACGACAAGGAATGGCACAACAGTAGCATGAGGATTTATTTTCATTTTCTACTTAAGATTCTGCACGTGCAGATTGTGTGGCTCCCTCATCTCAAGGGGCCTCCTCCCTGTGACTGGATCTATTGGTGGCCTATGGATGATATTGATTGGGAGGTGGAACAACTGCCCCTTCTTCACAACTTTCCTTCTAGCTATGTCCTCCCTCATCTTGTTCTTTTCAGTACCAAGAACACCCGAGGCAAGCTCTCCACCAGGTGCAACAATTATATCCTCAGAGCTAGAGCTTGAGTCAGAAGACTCCTCATCAGCAATTCTCTTCTTTTTCTTCTGGAACGTTTTCTGCACGCTCTGCTTACCCCTTGCCTTTACAGGGGTTGTCATCTTCTATTGTGTTGGCATGATGTTGCCCTGGATCCATGGCATCAAGTCCTTGATAAGATTCTCTGAGTTCCTGCATATCTCTGCAAGGCCATCTGGAACACAGCACTGTGGGCACAAGAAATCCATCTTGCATATAACATTTCTTAAACCCTTCGATGTCTCTACCAGGACAAGGAGGTTGTCAGAATCCTCATCTTCATAATCTAGTTTGAACACAAGGCCATACTGAAAACCCTGTGTTGTCATGATCTTTCCTCTCCCATATGCCCCAGTGAACACAAGAAGGACTGCATTCTTCTCTTCAACATAGTGAAGGCACCACTCCAGGTTTGTCATGTCTCGGAGTGGACGATCTGTCCTTAAGACCTCTACCTCCCTCCACCTTTCCTTCCTAGTTGTATGATCCTCAAGAATTTTGATGCTACTCTGTCCACTAGAGGACATTCCAACAGGATCGTTGGCCTTCTGAGAGGATAAGGATGCAATAATGTTCTTTGGTTTTCCTTGTTGTGCAATGCCTTTGTCATGTTGCTGATCAGCAGAGCTCACGGTCACTCTCAGCTTCTTGAAGGGCCTCTCACTCTTGGACCCACCATCCCTGAAGGGGCTTGGAAATATCAGCTCACATGTTATTGTGTTTTTCAAGGGTCCAAGTCGATGCCAGGCATCGACTTTTAGGTGCAAGTCGATGCCAGGCATCGACTTTGTGTGCAACTCGATGCCAGACATCGACTTGAGGGCCCAAGTTGATGCCAGGCATCGACTTGAGGGTGTAGGTCGATGCCAGGCATCGCGTTACACCCTCAAGTCGATGCCTGGCATCAACTTCCACCCTCAAGTCGATGTTGGGCATCGAGTTGCATACAAAGTGGATGCCTCGCATCGACTTGCACCTAAAAGTCCATGCCTGGCATCGACTTGCAGTTAAAAGTCGATGCCTGGCATTGAGTTTGCACCCTAAAGTCGATGCCTGGCATCGACTTTCAGGCCACATTCAATGCCAGGCATCGACCTTCCAGGTCGATGCCAGGCATCAACGTTTATGTGCAAGTCGATGCCAAGCATCGACTTTGTGTGCAACTCGATGCCCGGCATCGACTTGAGGGTGCAAGTCGATGCCAGGCATCGACTTGAGGGTGTGTAAGTCGATGCGAGGTATCGACCTACACCCTCAACTCGATGCCTCGCATCGACTAAGATCCTCAAGTCGATGCCTGTCATCGACTTGCACACAAAGTCGATGCTTGGCATCAACTTGCACCTAAAAGTCGAAGCCTGGCATCGACTTGGACCCTGAGGTCGATGCCTGGCATCGAGTTGTACCCTCATTAGATCTATATTTTATGAGCTAAGAAAAATAAAAACCTAGAAAGCATACTATTTACTCAAACATACAGAAGGAATCTTTTTTTGCGGTATGATTTTGTCTACCTCTTGGTACTCTTGCCAACATTCTTCTGCTCCATGAGAGTTGCCTTGCTGGTATGCTAAGCTCTGTGCTCCATGGCTGTCTGTGCTCTGTTGCTCTCTCTTGCTCGTGGATTTTGAAAACGAGAATGATCTCATCCTCTGCTATTTATAGGCAATTGGGTAACTTGAACGAGACTAACTGGATCTAACTCAATGAATCCAATTGCTAACTATATCTGTCAACTTATCTAACCAGGAATTGCAACTCACACAAATAGGTTGTTTCACCTCGACTTTAATGAAATATTCATAGAACCTTGCAACTATTTATATACATTTGCATGTAATTTACATTTCAATGGCAAGAGTATGGTATGTACATGAGGAAGTCTAATCTCATGTATAAATTTTTTCTTAGAATCTCTTGCTTGGGAAAAAATCAAGTCTAAGTTGTGTTGAATATGGGAGATTAATGACATCTTTATAGTGTTATCCTTCTCACTTCAGTTCATATTCACATTTATCTTGTAACACATTGTTGAAAAGGAAAATCAATGTATGAATATTTGTTCAACAAAGAACTTTGGGGTAATTTCAACAAAATCGGTTGGTAATTTCAACAAAATAGCTTGGTAATTTCAAATGTCACTCATTGTCTTTGCATCCAACATTCAGGAAAATCGTAGATTCAAAATTCATTTGAAAATCTTTTGTAACAAGAATATACTTAATTCTCACATATAATTCTTACATATACTTTTCCATATACTTCTTACATATACTTTTCTGTGTACGTCTTTTACACATAATTCTTTTTTAATATACTTTCATCTACCTCTTTGAGATCTAGCCAAGACCACAATAAAACCTAATCCTTGAAATCTTAACCAAAGGTAAAATTTCTTCTTGTAAAGTCTTCAATGGCACTACTCCAAACAATTTTTAATATCTAATCCAGTTGGAACTCAACTCGGATATATTTTGATTCACTCATAATGCTAAGACTCAATGACTCATATCTAGTTAGAAATCAACTGTGTATCTCATCTTTCAAAAGTGAATCAAATATTTGCTTCCCTTACTAGTGTATATCTGAGTAAGTAAGTAATTTGATGTAATTTGATGTTTAATGTAATTTAATGTAACTTTAATGAACTTTTGATTTCATATCTACTTGATGTGACATTTGATGTGACATCTTCACTTGATCTCGGATTTCTACTTATTTAAAAAGGTCATTCATCTTCAGTCTTCTCTGAACTGAGTGAAGATGAGCTCAATCTTTTCAGTGGATGCTTGGGCATCAGCTTCCTCTGCTCATATTGATAGAGTTTCAGATTCATTGTTCTCAGTTGACCCTTTCCACATAAGTGATGATCCCTATGGTTTAGAACGTGCTGATGATTCTATGTTTTCTGTTGAGTCATTTAAGTTATCCAATTCACAGTGCAATGCTGCTCAACCAAATGCACCTCTTGATCTCCCATCTGATCCAACCATTGGTCTCCCTTCTGACTCAAGTACATGTGGAGCAACGGAAAAGCAAAGCAAGCTCAATCTACGATTTAAAAGAAGGCCTCGTGAAGTAAGTCAAAAAAGATTTAAATTTCTTACTTCAGATAGACAGATTGCAGTGGATATTGTGAAGCATTGTTGTGGTTTGAAATGTTTGTTTAATTTAGGAATGAAGAAACTAAAGCACCTAAGAGAGAAATTCCTCCATTTAGATAGTGAAAGGCACGATATATACCTTTTTTCTCGCATGCAAATGATTGAGGATAACATGTCAGTAACACGTGTTGCTTTTGAATATTTCTTTAGTCAAGGGATGTGATGTTGTAGGGCTGCATTTAAAATTGCAATGGGTGTGGGAAATTTTAGAATACATAGGGTTCAACAGGGGCTTTTGAATGGGGATCTCATTTTGGATACGTTCCATGTTGGGACCAAAGGATCTGTTGGACGTCATGCAATGAATTGGATGATGAACTATTTTAGCTTGCATTGTGAGGTTATGCCTACAACTGGAAGGTTGCACTTTTCAGATAACTTTACTCATCGAGAGGTATTTCAAATATATAGAGAAGACATGGAAAATAGAAATGAGAAGTATGTGTTGTATCGTCACTTTACTCGATTATGGAAGGAAGAGTTTAACAATGTGTCTATTCCTTGTAAAGTTAGAATGGGTGAATGTTCAGTTTGAGCCACTTTGAAAAACATGGCAAAGGGGGCTACAACACCATAGGAAAAGAATAATTTTAAAAACCTTCTTAACAACCATCGTGAGAGTCAAGCTTTAGAGAGAAAGAAAGCAATTCATCATCGAAGTAAAGCACTCAGAAATCCAGAGCGTTGTATGTGTTTGTTGATCGATGGTATGGATAAAAAAAAAACTTGTTTGCCACATTTTTATCGCATCCCTAAGGACATTGGAGATGAAGTCCTTGTGCAAATGCATTTGGTTGGTGCTTTGGTATACAATGGAACTGTAATGTCCAAGGTTTTCTTCACATATCCGAATGTGCATAATGATCCAAACCTTACAGTTACTGTCATTCATCGTGTTTTGCAATCGTGGAAGGGTCTTTTGCCACCAACTCTATATTTGCAACTTGATAATACTGCAAGAGAGAATAAAAATTCTATAGTCTTTGGATATTTAAGCATGCTTGTTGAGAAACAGGTATTTCAGAAGGTTAAGGTAAATTTCCTTCTAGTTGGCCACACCCATGATCACATTGATCAAATGTTCAGTACTTTCTCTAAGAAGTTGGCACGTAACAATGCTTTTACTCCTCCGATTTTATCTCAGTTGATTTCAGAAGCATATACTCCAAAACCAGAAGTTCAACACCTCACAGTGCTAAGGTTTTGGCTCCATTGCACAATATTAGTTTCAACCATGTATTCTTGATGAGGAGTGTTGATGAAATAACCCTTTTATTTGCAAAGCAGTATTCATCTTCTCCTGGGTGGGAACCTACAGAGGGATGCAAATTCTTATTGCAGGTGCCTAATTTGTCTACAGTGTATGGTGCACAACAATCACCATATGAAGATAAAAACAATACAGAAAGATGTGGAAATGTGGTTGATCAAAGTAAAAGCTAGATGCATGCACTCATTGAAAAGAAGAGACATATTGAGCGTGCAAGAAAATATGCTGGAGATCAAGATGTATCTTGGTGGGAGGACTTTTTCAGTCATCAAGAAGAGATTATACAGTATACAATTGCAGGTCATTGGCCAGTTGATGTTCCATCCACATGGGATTTTTGTACACAAAGATCCGTGAATGTGGCCCAAGCATGTAATGCAGATGCACTTCAAAGTTTTATACATCCACCAGAAAGAAATATTTATGTAGGCCCAAGGATGACAAAACAGGCAGAAGCAAGATGGTAGGGAAATTTAATAGAGATAAATGTTGGAACACTTATTGTAGTACTTGCTGATGGTGATGAGGCTACCAGACCATTTTGGATTGCAAAGGTTTTAGAGATAACTAAAGATATTGATCAGAGAAGAATAGAAGCTTTGATGGTGCATTGGTATTACACTAAAAGTAGTAATGCATTCATAGGTAAATATAACTTAGAAATGGTGTGTGATACTAAACGAACACGTTCAAAAAAGAAAAATAATATTCAAAGCACATCCACTCTTAAAATGGATGATGTGGATATTCTTGTTTATGATTTTTCCTTGACAAAAACAGGTCACTTGAGGAAAGCAACCATCAATATGATAAAACAAAAGCTTCCAGATGTATGTGGTATAGGAAATCATAGGCAAACAAGAAGATTTGTGCATGATCCTATAGAATTTGGTATGTACGTGGATGAAGATAGAGCTCTTGTGGATATAGAAGAAGAAGAAGAGAGCTCTCAACAGTATGAGACTGAATCAAGTGCATCAGATGATGAGGGTGTAGACATAGATCGACATAGTTGTGAGTTGCATTGAAACTCTCTAACATTTTTAGTGCTTATGTAAATGCCTTGAAGTAGTTTGGTTAATGAAACCATGTTTTGTAGCAATTTTGAATAACAATCAGATATCCACCCATTGAAAATATGTCTAAAATGTTATTTTTGTATAAGAATTATTCAGTTTTACATTCTTTATATAGATTTTAGACATGTCAATGTCTTATCATATAGATTTTTGACATGTCAATGTCTTATCATATAGATTTTGGACATGTCAATGCCTTATATAGTGAAATTTTGACTACATTTTGAGCTCTTTTTTTATGAGAAAATGACAAAAAATGTCAAAAAATCACATGTTTTCACTTCATTTTTGTAATGTATGTATACTGCTATAAAGGAATCTCAAACATAAGCTGCCATTTGCTTGATTTTTGACGAGAGTGTTCTCTTTTTATGACATAGTTCTCGTTTGTTACGACTCGCTGTTGTATATTGTTGAAAAGCTTTCTATTTGTATGAAGAAAAAGCATACTGAGTACGAGAATTTCCACCAATTCCATAGTGCTTTTAGAGGAAACTTGTAAAGATTCCCTATTCTTAAGAATTAAAAAAGTAAGTCTAAGAGATTCATCATGCATATGAAACCACTAATGGCATTCTCAATAAAAACGTTAGACAAGGAGTTAATACCATTGTTGTAAGAATGGAAAAAATGAAAATGGAGTACTATTAAGATCAAGAAAGTGCATGATAAAAAGTAAAGGCCACCGACAGAGGTAGTAAAGATTGAAATTAAGACTCTTGAATTAGCAATTCCATAGATGTAGGGGATTTTTTTGATTCTAACGAACTTAAAAATCTCATTTGCTTCCTCCATTAAGCCTAATGCCCCACCATGTGCAACAGAAAGATGATAAGCGCAAAAGGATGTGGGTCCAAATACATTCATCTTGTGTAATATCATGGATCATGACTCGAGGTTTTGTAAATTTGGGAAGAGTGGAAATCAAGAATGCTTTGATGCCCCCAAGCATTTCTAGTTCATGTTTGAATGAGACCAATAACATTTGGTTATTGACTAGATATGGGGACCAAAAAAATCATCAATAGAATTTTGACAATCTAGAACTATTTTTCCCAACTTTTCACATCCTATGTTGGATGTATGGATTGTACGATTCTTAGGTTTGTTGCTGGCTCAAGTTTGGATGATCATGACTAAAGGCATACATTTGCATGTATCCAGGTGAAGATTTTCTGAAGCATGCATTTTTAAGAAAATGCTACCTAGTACAATGAGTATGCTAGATACCACAATCACCATGCTAACTAACATAAGCATTATGCTTACTACTACTATCTATATGCAAGCTAGCAAAGATACCTTGGTATCTTAAAAAAGAAGTAGTATGGTAACTAGCATCCACACTCACTATGCTATTTAGTCCACCCAGTATGCTAGCTAGTCTACTACCTAGAAAAGGCACTACGGTAGCTAACATAACGAATATGTTAACTTACAAAATCAACATTCTTGCTAGTAGGGTCAACATGCTGACGTGTAGGTAGAATAATAACTAGCATAATTTGAATGTTGGCTAGCAAAGGACCTCTCGTAATTAGCACAAGGTATGCGATTTAGCACAATTAGTGCATTAGTTATCATAAATGCAATGATGATTGGAATCACTATTTTGTTCACAAGTAATATGAGTATGCGAGCCAACATAGATACTATGCTAAGTATCAAGGGCAATGTCCTAACTAGTACCTAAAATAAGCCAGCTAGTAGAAATGTTGTGTTAGTAGCATATACTTTTGTTCTTATTAAGACAAATTTTATGGTAAGTTCCATAGATACTATTCTAACTAGCATCTCAATTGTGGTAATGAACATAGTGAGTATGCTACTCAACACAATGTCGATTCTACTTAACATAAATATTAGGATAAATAGCACAAACACTCTACCAAATAATATTGTCAATATTCTTTATTTTGGGAAAATTGTGCTATGTATCATAAGAAATAAGCTAACAAGAATTCTTCTTGCACGCTCCCATAGAAGGTGATATTCAGTAAGGAGGTATTTTGAGGTAACCTACAATACATAACGTTTTTCTCATCATAGTTTTGGTTGCAAAGAAGATTGTGGAGTACGTTCTTCATCTTCTAATCTAGATAGTAGCACTTCTGAAGGGTTTGAACCTTATGTTCGAAACTCTGCAGTTCATCTTGTGAAACTAGAGTAGTTGGATCTTAATATACACATCAAACGTTATTGTATTGAAATACATTAAAGCTAGACACGCACCAATGTGCCAGAAATCACAACATCTATGTTGTTCTCATCATGAAAAATTATGCTTTAGCTTAGAGAACTTGCAATTTTTCTCGATTTTCTTTGTATACTTCAATATTCATATCAACGCCTTGCCATTTCTTACTATATAAATTCCGTTGTTGTTGGGTATCCAACAATAACTTCCTTTATTTAATCATTTTTTCTCAAAGCAAGTTAAAAGTCGTAATGATCTTTGTAATAGTGGCCTACTTTACCATAGACTCCTATGGAGCCTTTTGATTTATATGTGTCTCCTCTCAAGATTCTTGAGAATCATTTCTCAACCTCGCGGCCAGTACTCCTACATGATCATTGTCTATCTGAGAATATATCCATAACATAATGACTCTATTGTTTCAAGATTTCACATGAGAACAACGTGGCCTTCCAAGGGGATGATGCCTCACCTGATTCTTTTTTCATCACCTAAGTGTCTTCATTTGAATTCATCCTCCTCTTTGGATTTTAATTGAAAGGAATGATTGCAATTCCTTCAATCAAGGGATTTAGAAGTAGCCTTTATCTCTTCCAACATGTAGGAATTCAACAGAGAGATCCACTAATAAGATTGCATATATGTACCATTTCCTAGTATAGCTATGCTGAATTCCTTCAAAAATATTAATGTGACCTCCATATTTGGGGGTGTTTCTTGGTACACCATGCAATGTTCAAGATTGCATATATGTACCATTTCCTAGTATAGCTATGCTGAATTCCTTCAAAAATATCAATGTGACCTCTCTACTCCATCTTTGTCTAGGAATTGAAGTATGGAAAAGAAAGGATGGCATTTTTATCTCACAATAAAAATATGCCAAAGAAATTCTCAAGGCAGTTGAAATAATGGACTTTACAACAACTACCACACCTATGGAGGTAAATCATAAGCTATCTATGGATGTTAACATGCGTGATGTTGATGTTAAGAAGTATAGAAAGATCGTTGGGAGTCTTATTTTTCTTTGCAACACTAGACCAAACATTTGCTATGTTGTTGGATTGTTAAGCATGTTTTCCAACAAACCTAAGGAGAGCTAGAATGCGAATTCTAAGATACATTGTAGGAACCTTGGATTTTGTTTTTTTTTATACCATAGGTGATACACTTCAAGGATATTGTGATTCAGATTGGGCTAGAGAATGTGATTCTAGAAAACTAGTTTGTGGATATTGTTTCTCACTTGGTTTAGGAATATTTTCTTGGGTAAGTAGAAAGCAACCAACTCGCACACTCTCCTCCACTAAAGCTGAGTACAAAGCAGCTTGTTTTGCTTCTTATGAGGCACTCTGGTTAAGGTGAATTCTTGCAGATCTAGACTTTCCATCAAATATGGCGAATCTACTCAAGTGCGATAATCAAAGTTGTATGGCCATTACAAAGAACCTAGTATTTCATGCTTGCACCAAGCATATAGAAGTACAATACCATTACGTTCGTGAGCTTATTGAAGATAAAATTATGGAGCTAGAATATTGCCCAACAGAGACAAATTGTGCTGACATATTCACTAAAGCGCTTGGAAGAGAGTAGCTCAATAGGCATCTTGAAGAGATGGACATAGGATCGAGACCTACTTGATTTATCATATGGTAAACATTGAGGGGGAGTGTTAGTATATGATCAATGTCTACCCCTCATGATTGTATGCACATTTTGTAAGGTCCCCATTATGAGGAGAAGCCAAGTGTGCATTACCCAATTGATGGGAATCCCAACTTGTATGTTGGATAAAGGTCATATTGGACCATGTAAGGAACTATAAGGAAAAGAAGTTACTAGGGTCCCCAATTGTGGGATCCATGGGATATTCCCTCTCAAAGTCAGAAATCATTTATATTTGTGAGGTCGATTTAACCGACCTTAGCCGTGGATGGCAACTATGTGGGTCGTGGCCACCCACGCTCTATCGCCCATGTATAGTCGTCCATGTAGGCTGCCCATTATCCTATATATACATGACCTCTACACTACATGAGACCTTTCCATTTGCTTCTACTAGTTGTATTCATTCTCCTTTCAAGGGAATTATCCCACATGAAATGTACTTTGGAGAGCCCCTCCCAAATCTATATAAGGAGGGACTCTCCCCCCATTTGTACTCGGTTAGAAGCTTGAGGAGCACTCTATGTTCTTGGAAAGATCATTTCTAATCCACATGAGTTTACCCATTTCATGGTCTACTCATTTTGAGTCTCACACACTCTTTCTTTTGTGGGTATACTCTTCTTTTCATTTTACTTCAATGTATGTACTCTCTACTGTGTGCAAGTAAAAAATCACAGATTGAGTTTCAAATACATGACCTTGCTAGAGCATCATTTCAACACCATGTGTTTAACCTCTCTTGTTCTTCTTGAGTTGGTTGACACTTGCTTCTAAGGATTGACATCATCGCATCTCCAGATATGTAACCATAGAGACTTCTCCCTTGAAGATAAGCTTCCATTCTAAGTGACCCAGTTTAGTAGTTATCTCAATCCAATTTATCTATGGATGAAGGAAATCCATCTTCCATGTTTGTTTGTTGTTGTTGTTGTTGTTGTTGCTTAGATACCACTATGAGGAGATGGAAGGATAGCTTCCAGACATAAGCTAGTACTACACAAAACTTCCTCTACACCTACAAATCTAACTTTGGGGATGCTTATTAGACTCTATAATTCTAAAATGATGCATATCCTTTGAAAGGTCATTCTCAAATGTTTGCATCAAAATAGATAACTTGCAAATGCAAGAAATGTGAGGAAGTTTTTATGTTGGGAATAGAACATCTTTCTATTATGCTAATCGCTCACAACTTAGTATGAATTGAGCGGAGAGCTTTTGCACATACGAATTGAAGTGTATAGATAACTAAAGCAAGGTATTTCGTTGGTGTATCTATACCATAAATTGAGAGATGAATCTAAAAAGTCAAGGGGATGATTCCGACTTTTCAAGATCTAGAAGGTGTGTTGACACAATCACCTTCCCAGATTCATGTATGAAGCTATATGAAACCAAACTTGATGAAAATTAATGCGTTAACACTATACAGTCTACTCTAACTTTTCCAAAATTAATTACAGCAAGAAAATGAGTATACGTGGAGAAGTCAACTCCACAAGATCACTATGATGAAGAAGATGGCAGTTAATAGTAGATAGAAATGTACTTGATGGAATGTATCAAAATGTATATGCTAATGAACATGTGATACAAGGGAAGTGTAGTGGACTAAACATAGGTAGTTTGAGCTCAACATATGGTCAAATTTATAGCTCAATGCCTCTCAGAATAGATCCATATTTTGCGACTAAAATCAATTCTACTTATACTCATAGTTTGAGTTTTTATTATGAATTTTCTCTCACATAAAAGTGCTCCTACACTCTACGGATGATTTGAATTGATTCTTCCTACCACATTAGTCATGGTTTTAGCTCCCTAACTTCACAAGATTTCTTATTCTCTTGAATTTTACAATTATCCAAAGTAAATACTCTCAAATTGACAAGTATGAGTTCATGTAGTGAAGAGCTAAATGAGTGTATAGTTCTAAAGTGGTAGCAATACACTTAGGCTCTCTATTTGCACCAACAAGTATGTTGAATCTACTAGTTAGCATGTTCATTCTACTAGTTAAGATATTGGTTGTGCTAGCTAGGATAATGCATTTCTAGTGGATGTTCTAATTAGCATAGTGAGTGAGCTAGCTAGCACAGTAGTTGTGTTAGATACTAGAATACCATTGCTATCTTACATATAGATTAGAATAGTAAACATATTGCTTGTGATAATTAGGATAATGATTGTGGTAGCTAGCACATTCATTGTAATAGTGATTTTTTATTTAAATATGCAAGCTTTACAAATTCTTCATTTGGAAACATACAAATGGATGTTTTTAGGTCGTGATTATCCGATTTGGACAACAAACCCACAAATCTCACATGCCATCCCTCAAATGTAGGATGCAAAAATCTAGGCAAAGTAGTCCCATATTGTAGGAAAACTACTCATGAATTTCTTTAATATCCAATTCTGGTCCATAACCAAATATATTGGTTTTGTTCAAACATCCATTGGAAGTGCATGAGGATTTGAATAATTCTTGATTTCCATTCTTCCAAAATTCACACATCCTGATGTCATTATGCATGATAATATATGAGATGCATCTCCTTTGATGCAAACTTTTGGGATTCTGATCATTTTTTGTGCACATGGTGGGGCTTTAGGCTTCATGGAAGAAGCAAATTAGAGTTGAAAGTTTTGAAAAACCTAGAAAAGCTCATACATTTTTGGAATTGTTAGTTCTAGAGTCGTAAGTTCAATTGTTGCAGCTTTGCGGGTGGAAATTAATTTTTTGTCATGTAGTTTATTGATCTTGTTAGTACTCCATTTTCTTAGTTTCAATTTTCACAACAAAAATCTTTACTCCTTGTCTAAACTTTTAGTGGTTTCATATGACCCATCAATCTCTTTAACTTATTTTTTTTAATCCTTAATTATATGGATTCTTACAAGGTCAATGTGAGGCTAGCTTTTTTTCGAATGATCTCTAGCACAATGCTTTTCTAGGTTCTATACCTTGTCTTCTCTTTCACTTCAGGCTACAGAATGTGGCAATTCCTCATTAGGATTTTGATCTGACAAATGAAAATCAACTAGAAACAAACATTATTTGGAGAAACAATTGGGATCTCTTTTTCTTTTTGGATTTCGACAAGACGGCAAGTTCTTTGGAAAATATGGAAAGAAAGATGTTCCATCAACTTTGATGCTAGAGTGATTGATTGACAAAATCCTCTACATGTTGTGAAGAGATGGATAGGTATGTGTTTGAAGATGAAGAGGTGTTGCAAAATCCTTGATCTACACCAGCCAATTGAACTCTAGGAGTATATGGTGGGCTCTTTTGGCTTGCCAATGGATGTATTAGACACCCTATGTACCTTGGAAGATCACTCTCAAAAAGATAGATCAAAACAGATAAGTTGGAGTTAGCTCAGAGGTGAAAAACTTGCTATTCTTGGTTCATAGACCTGTCTAGTGTTTTGCATAATTCTCTAAGCACAGCAGCAATTAGCTTACTTCCTCTTGGGGACCTCTACTTAACGTAAAGAGCTAACTTTCAAGAGTAATCTCATAAAAAATAATAAACCAGACACTGAGAATGAGGTTTCACAAGTGATGAGATCATCCTGATTTTCACGGGCTGCTATAGTTTGAGAACAGTGAGGAGATAAATGAGCATAGCTCCAAATGTAGGAATCCAATGATTATGAAAAAGTGTATGGTTATACTAGACAGTAAGCTAAATCCAATAAGCTTTAAAGCATTGAATTTAGATAAGTGACCACTGAGAAATTGCTCTGCCAAGGTGAGTGAAAAAGTCGGGTACCTGACAGAGAAGTGAAGATGAACAGACAGTGTTGACTTGAACTGAACATAACTGAAGATTGAGATATCCAAATGACACGAAAATCTTTGAGCATATATTAGACTTATAGAGCTAACTTTACCAAGTTAAATCACTAAAAATGATTTACCAAGCTCAGAGAAACCATCTCTGCAATCTGACTGAGAAAACTGAGAGATATGGCAGTGAGTAGTATACTTCACAAGAACATGGAAATATGAACTCAAATAATCATGAAAATGAAAGTATATTGCTTGTACAATACAATGAATTACTGATACATATGTGTGCCTTGTAATCACACCTTGATATGGCATGAAGCTCAGCTCTTGGAGGTCTTCACATAGGTCTCTCTAACCATGACTAAAAATGCCATATATTTATAGTTGAGTTTGGGAGGCTAACTTCCCTCAATCACTCTCCAATCAGTCAATGATTGATGGGATTCTCTACCTACCACACATCACAAATTCGTGGCTCTTCTTTCCCTTTTTGATCAAGTGGAATCAACCACTTAAGATTCTTTCAATTTTACATTAAGTAAACTCTTCAAAAGTTACAAGAGGTAGTTCACAAGTGAACTTTACATAGTCTTCATTTTAAAGCTTCTTTTATGACTTTGTGGGACTCAAGCCAATACTTAGGCTTGTCATACACTTGCTCCAATAGCTCCCCCTCAAGCCAAGTATGCTTGAGGTCTTGAATCTTCCAAGGTTACCTGCAAACCAATCATAGCCTTGAATTTGCAAAGCTTTGTACCATCCAATGCTTTGGTTAGAATATCTGCACGTTGTTGATGAGTGGACACATATGATATTTTAATCTCTTTGCTGAGAACCTTCTCTCGTACATAGTGATAATGAACATCAATATCTTTAGTCCTTGCATGAAAAAGAGGATTAGCAGCCAAGTGAATAGAACTCATATTGTCACCAAAAATAGTTGGAGTTCCAAACTCCAATCCAAGATCTTTGAATAATGTCTTCATCCACAAAGCTTCTTGTGTAGCTATGGCAAGACCTCTATATTCAACTTCAGTAGAAGAGAGAGCAACTGTGGGTTGCTTCTTGGATGACCATGAAATAAGCTTTGAACCTGCAAAGGTAAGATAACCTGAAGTGCTCCTTCTATCTTCCTTGGAGCCAGCCCAATCTGCATCAGAAAATAGCTTCAAACCTAAATCAGATACATAAGGATAATAAAGTCCTTCATTTATGGCTCCTTTGAGATACTTGAGAATCCTTTTGGGAGCATCCATATGTGGTTTCCTTGGTGTGTGCATAAATTGACTTAGCACACTCAGACTGTAACATATAGCTACTCTTGTCAATGTGGCATAGTTGAGACTACCCACTAGACTTTGATATGATGTGATGTCCTCTATGAGTTCACCTTCATGTGAGCTCAATTTGTGATTGACCTCCATTGGAGTACCTGCAATCTTACAATCTTGCATCTTTATTTTTGCCAACATGTCCTTAATGTACTTTCTTTGAGTAAGAAACAAACCATGATCTTTGTAGACAACTTCCAAACCTAGGAAGTAGGTAAGTGAACCCAAATCACTTATCTTGAACTCTTCTCTCATCTGATCTTTGATCTTCTTCATACCATCTGCATCATATCTTGTCAATATAATATCATCTACATATACACATAAGTAGATGACCTCAGAATTACTCTTTTTAATAAAGAGTGAAGGATCTACCTTGCTTGGTTGAAAGCCTTTGTCCTGCAAGAATGAAACAAGCCTGAAATTCCAAGCTCTTGGAGCTTGCTTGAGACTATACAATGCTTTGTTAAGTTTACACACATAATCAGGATAAACTTGATTCTCAAAACCAGGTGGTTGTGCCATATATACCTCTTCTATTATCCAACCATTCAAGAATGCATTCTTTACATCTAGTTGAAGAATCTTCCAATTCTTGGAAGAGGCAATACTAAGCAAAACCCTAATAGTAGGCATCTTTGCCACAGGAGAGAAGGTCTCCTCATAATGAATTCCCTGAGTTTGTGCAAAGCCTTTTGCTACAAGCCTTGCCTTATACCTGTTAATGGAACCATCAGAATTCTTCTTGAGTTTATAGACCCATCTTGAGCCTATTACCTTCATGGATGAAGTCTTGGGCACCAAATCCCAAGTGTTGTTTTCCTCAAGT
The DNA here is from genome assembly GCA_020310875.1 of Ceratopteris richardii. NCBI lineage: Eukaryota > Viridiplantae > Streptophyta > Polypodiopsida > Polypodiales > Pteridaceae > Ceratopteris > Ceratopteris richardii. Next base: position 124,871,379 of record CM035422.1, on the reverse strand, counting down.
GCTTCAATCTCTTCCTTCATTGCATGCATTCTATTTTTTCTTTGGCCTCTTCAAATGATGATGGCTCCTCTCGGTTTATGTCCTGTGCTATGTAGATAAAATGTTTAGTTACTAATGAGGTGTCAAAACCATACCTTTCTGGTTTTTTCTTTTCCCTCATAGATCTTCCTAGGCCATGATGTGATGATTCTGCCTCATGTCCAAGTTCCTGCTATTTTGCTTTACCTTTAGACTTCCATGCTTTGATCTTTTCCATTTGAGATTCTTCATCATCCTCTGAGGTGTCTTTTTCTTCAATCTTTGGTTGTTCTCTACCAAGCTTTGGAGAATCTTCTTCAAGATCATATGGTAAATTGATCTTCCTGCATGAATCTTCATAGCATGAATTGTTTCATAAAAAACTACATCTCTGCTTACCAAGAATCCTTTGTTGGTAGGGTTGTATAACCTATAGCCCTTTTGATTGTTGTCATATCCAATAAATACACACCTTTCTGCCTTTGGATCCATCTTGCCTCTAACCTGTGAAGGAACATGAGCAAAAGCAATACATCCAAAAATTTTACAATGATCTAAGCTTGGTCTTCTTCCATTCCAAGCCTCATATGGAGTCATCCCATCAAGGGATTTTGAAGGCACCCTATTAATCAAGTAAGTGGTTGTAGATACAGCCTCAGCCCATAAGTAATTAGGTAAATGCTTTTCATTTAACATAGACCTTGCAGCTTCAACAATTGTCCTATTTCTCCTTTCTGCCACTCCATTTTGCTCAGGAGTGTACCTTGTAGTTACCTCTTTTTTGATTCCTCTTTCTTGAAGAAACGAATCAATCTCATGGGAGAAGTATTCTCCCCGTCCATCTGACCTTAGCCTTTTTAGTGATTTACCTGTTTGATTCTCCACAAGAGCCAAATATCTTTTGAAAAATGAAAAAACTTCATCTTTGTGTTTCATAAAGAATAGGATAGTCCATCTGCTGCAATCATCAATAAAGGAGACATAATACCTTGATCCAGATATTGAAGCTTCCTTGCTAGGTCCCCATACATCTGTATGAACCAACTCCAAGAGATCTCCATGCATATAACCTTTCTTCATGAATGGTAACCTATGAGACTTTCCAAATTGACATGCACTACACTTATAAATCATATGTTGTTTTGAAATTAGGGAGTCCAAGTACACTTTGGTCCCTGCAAATTTGCTTTAATGACCTTTCACCAATATGTGCTTACCTTTTGTGCCATACTTCCAATTCTCTGAGTGTCTGACTACCATAATTAAAGAGAGCAATGTTTCTAGTGTCCTGTAATTCAAATGTGAACAGTCTACCTGTCTTTTCACCTTTTGCAATTTTTCTGAATCCTTAACTTGGATCTTCAACAAATGCTTCTGCCTTTGTGAACCTGACTTGCAACCCTTTCTCTACTATCTGCCCAACACTTATCAAATTCTTTGTAATGGTAGGGACATAGAGTACCTTACTGAGTAGGTTGATGTTTCCATCAGGTGCTTTGACATTGCCTATTTTCTCCACAAGATGTTTTGTATCATCTCCTGTTTGTACCTCATGCTTATTCCTTGGATCTTCTAAATCTGATAGGAGTGCCACATTTCCTGCCACATGATTTGAACAACCTGAATCTATGTAGAAAACATGCTCATCAGATTTACCTTGTGGCATAGCCATGTTCATGATTAATAATGAATCCTCTTTGTTTGAGTCTTCTCTATAGTTATTGAAGTCTCTCCTTCCTTTGTAGCCTCCTTGATAGTTTGAATGATTGTAGTTGTTGTAGTTGCCATGATAATTGTTGAACCTTCCTCTTGAGTAGCCATAACTTCCTCTATTGGATCCTCTACCTCTTTGATTCCTGGGATTCCTAAAGCAATTTTCAGTTGTATGATTAATTAGTCCACAAATAGAACATGAGTTGGAGTCTTGGGATCTCCCCCTGTCTTGTCTACCTCCTCTTCCTCTACCTCTGCCATGTCTTCCTCTACCTGCATAGTTAGCTTGATATGTACCTACTTCATCATCCACTTTCTTTGCCTTTCCTTTGTTATCTTTGGACTTGCTTTTATCAATGTATAAAGCTGAAGATTGATTACCTTTAGAGCTTTCTCCATTTTTTATAAGCTTTGCCTCTTGAGTAAGTAGTTGTACAATGAGTGTATTGAAATCAACTACATGCATGTCCATGTACAAATCCATAGCTGTGGTGAATGCTTCCCACTTGTCATCTGCCTTCAAGCCATTGATGACCTGCCTTACAATTTGCTCTTCATCTATTACCTCTCCAATGCTTCCCAACTGATCTCCTATGTCCTTGAGCTTTGTGACAAAATCAGTCACATTTTGTTTGGGAGCCTTCTTGAGAGTTGTGAAATCCAGCCATAGTTGATGCTTCCTAGCTTTGGTACTTGAAGAAAAGAAAGCTTCAAGTGCATCCCACACTTCCTGAGATGTCTTACAACTTCTAATGTGAGGCAAAAAAAAAATTTGAGATAGAGTTGAGGAGATAAGACCTTGCAAGTGCATCCTTGGAGCACCATGTGCTCAATCTTTATTGCTCTTCTTATGTTGGTTGACTTTTATTCCTGAAACTTGGCATAACTTCATCTCCAGCCACATAACCATATAAACTTCTACCTTGGAGATAAGCTTCCATTCTTAATGACCAAGCTGAGTAGTTACCTCTGTCCAATTTGTCAATTGATGAAGGAAATCCATCTTCCATGTTGTCCAACCTTGCTCTGATACCACTGTGAAGAGATGGATAGGTATGTGCTTGAAGAAGAAGAGGTGTTGCAAAATCCTTGATCTACACTAGCCAATTGAATTCTAGGAGTATATGGTGGGCTCTTTTAGCTTGCCAATGGATGTATTAGACACCCTATGTACCTTGGAAGATCACTCTCAAAAAGATAGATCAAAACAGATAAGTTGGAGTTAGCTCAGAGGTGAAAAACTTGCTATTCTTGGTTCATACACCTCTTTAGTGTTTTGCATAATTCTCTAAGCACAGCAGCAACTAGCTTAATTCCTCCTGAGGAAGTTTAGTTAACATAAAGAGCTAATGTTCAAGAGTAATGGCATCAAAAATAATAAACCACACACTGAGAATGAGTTTTAACAAGTGATGACATCATCCCGATTTTCACGGGCTGCTAGAGTTTGAGAACAGTGAGCAGAAAAATGAACATAAATCAAAATGTAGGAATCGAATGATTATGAAAATTTGTATGGTTATACTAGACAGTAAGTTGAATCCAAAAAGCTTTAAATCATTGAATTTGGATAAGTAACCACTGAGAAATGGCTCTGACAAGGTGAGTGAAAGAGTTGGGTACCTGACAGAGAAGTGAAGATGAACAGACACTATTGACTTCAACTGAACATAACTGAAGATTGGAATATCCAAATGACATCAAAATTTTTTGAGCATATAGTAGACTTATAGAGATAACGTTACCAAGTTAAATCACTGAAAAGGATGCACCAAGCTCAGAGAAACCATCTCTGCAATCTGACTGAGAAAACTAAGAGATATGGCAGTGAGTAGTATACTTGTGAGCAAACCGACATTTTTATTGACGTGTTGCAAGACGGGATGTGCGACGCTCATAGTAAGCATCACCAAAGCGATGATTTAAAAGAGCATCGCATAAACGATGCTTTTTTGCATCACATAAGCGATGGTGAATAACATTGCTTATGCAACTCCAATTGCAGTGCCTTTCACGTCGCTTTACCATTGGTTACACAATGGCTTTTTGATGAAAAAAATTAAAACATTGGAGGCTCTTCGATCGGCATCTTCACACATTTGATCAAAGAGCTCTCCAACATTCGCAATTGTGTTGCGCTTATGAGCTGAAACAATCACTTGCAGAATTGTTGTTTTGTCTAATCTCTATCTTATTGTCTCTCTCTGTCTCTATTTCCCTCTTTCTACCTCTTTCTCTCTTTGAATTATGTCTCTCTCTCTCTCTCTCTCTCTCTCTCTCTCTTTCTTGCAAGTTATTCATTAAGCTAACCAAGGAAAAAATATGGCTAACTATTGTAAGTACAATTTCCATTCTTTGTGTATCAATTGAATTGTGTTATTTTAATTAGTTAGCATACTCACACTTATTGATATGCACATATACACTTATACATGATGAAGATGCACGTTCACACATATACATATATACACATGCACATACACACACATACATGTGCACATACACTTACTCATACACATGCATATGCACAAACATTTGTACAACCACATAAAAAGAATTGCATGCGTGCATTATTGCATATATATATATATATATATATATATATATATACACGTACACACACATACACACATTAACATATATTTAAATACATGTATATGCACATCCACATGCATGCACATTCACATGCATGCACATGGATGCGAATGGAAATGCATCCACACGCACATGCATGTTTAATACATATACACATGCATATACATACACTTGTATATGTTTATACACATATACATATGCACATATGTATATATACACACATATACACATATATGTTGAGATATCAAGCTCAACATGTGATGATCTAGGATGACACATAGCAGTTTTTTGTTTCTCTGACATGTATAGCGGTCACGCCGGTATATGTCAGGGATACTTCATTAAGCTTTATTAGATTTATCTATCGAGAGTGGTGTCACATTTATTCCTTGCCAGCTCACTAATTCGCAGACATTAGGCTTTTCCTTATGTACCGATCTTTATATATTGCACTTGTTGTATTCTTGTTTTTAGGTCATTCTTCTACATTCTTTTTTATGTAATAGAAGAAGAAGAAGAAGAAGAAGAAGAAGAAGAAGAAGATCATTCTTCCTTGCCTCAATCTGTGTGTGTGTGCTTCTCCTTGAGAGTGAGAGTGTATGTGTGAGCTCTCTGCTGTATCTCCTTCCTCGTGACATGGTATCAGAGCCATCATCGTTGTAGAGACTCCTGGAGAAGGGGACAGTGAAGAGTTTGTGGCAAGGCATGGCGAAAACGCGATTCATAAACAACCTCCATTTGCTACGAAAATTATCAGAGCGAAGTTTCGGAGCCATCTCGACCTCCATTTCGAGCCCGCAAGGTGGGGCCCAAAGAAAATCCAAGCTAGTTTTAGAAACTGTAACTTGTGTTCAGCAACACTCATATATTCGAGATCCAGAATTTCAACCGATTTCGTGTACTGTTGATACACGAAAACAATGTTTTTCTGAGATCGAACTATCACGTCATAGTGCGATAGTGTTCAAGCAAATGTTCTACTTGTAGTGTTTTGGAGCGTTGTGAATAACTGCAAAAATGGCAATCCACATGGAATGAGTCAACTTATGAGCAATAAGCAAGAAAAAAACAACTTCCATGCTTGGAGATTCAAAATGACGAATTCCTCGATGGGAAAAGGCTACTATAAGTACATCGAAGGAGAGAATGAAAATGCTCCGCAGTTATTAGAAAGGAATCAGACTGCAGATCAGGTAAAAGCATATGAGTAATGGAATCAAGGAGCATGAAAGGTAATGTACTGCCTATCTGTTAGCATACATGATAGAATGATTGGACACATCTAGGATGCCAAGACTCCAAAATAGGCTTGGAATAGTTTCTTCACATTGTATGAGACCAATAAAAAGGCATGAAAATTGCAACTCAAGAATGAGCTGCATACATTGGAAAAGAAGCGCATGTCGGTAAGTGACTACACCTTGAAAATCAAAAGCATATGTGAGTTACTTGTATCTATTGGCGTGAATGTAGATGATGATAATAAGGTGGAAGTGCGTCTTCGTGGTTTAGAAGCTACATATAAGTAGTTCAGAACTTCTATACAGACGAGGGAAAATATTCCAAATTTTGCTGATCTAGTATCTATGTTGATTATTGAAGAAATGAATCTTTGTGAGGATTCAAACTCCCAAGGAAAATCTAGTTCTGAGCAAGTATTCTACTCTGGTAGAGGAAGAGGTAGAGGTAGACGTAGAGGTTTTGGAAGTGGAAGAGGAAATAGTAACCAAGACCAAAGAAAACAACCGAATCATGCAAGAGGAAGAGGACAATTTCGAGGCAGGAGGAGCCAAAGAGGCCGCAAAAAATTTCCAAAGAAATGATTCAGGTATTGACAATAAAGGATGTTGGAATTGTGGTAAACGTGGACACTTTGAATGTGATTGCACGTTAAAGAATCAAAATAATAGAAGGTAGTAGAATAACTATGCATCCACAAGTGCAAATCATTCTGAGAGCCTATTCATGGTTCAACAACACATGTTGAATATGATGTTTGCTGGTGTTTTAAAATCAAATGATAATGTCTAGTATGTTGATTTAGGTGCTTCAAATCACATGACCAGACATGGAGAATGGTTTAGTAATTTGTAGAAATTGCATGTTCCTGGATATGTTGAAATAGGTCATGACGCTCACAGCCTATTGAGCATACAGGAAACATAGCACTATCGATGGAGGATGGAAAGGTAAAACATCTTGTTGATGTGCTGCATGTTCCAGATATAACAAAGAATTTGGTTTCTTTTGGACAAATGGTTGACCAGGGATTACAAGTCAGGTTCAATGCCGATGGATTATATGTAGAAGAGTACAAGGAAGATGGATGATTGGTTGCCAAAGGAAACAAAGTGGGTAGGATGTTCACTTTAAATGTGAAGATTCCTAAAATTAATGCAACCATGTTTGCAAAAGCTGCAGGAGTTATTGCAGATATAGAGATGTGGCACAAACGGATTGGACATGCAAACTTGCAAAGGCTGAAATTGATGTAGTCAAAGGAGATTGTCCATGGACTACTAAATTTCAAAGTTGCAGAAATGCAAAAGGTATGTGCAACATGTCAATTTGGTAAACAATCAAGCTCATCATTTCCACATGACAAGTATGTTAGTGAGAATGTACTAGAAGTAGTACATACAGATGTTTGGTGTCCAGCAACGACCACATCTATGGATGATTGTAAATTTTATGTTACTTTCATTGATGACCATACACACAAAGTATGGGTATATTTCATGAAAGAGAAGAGTGAGGTGTTCACTCACTTCCAGAATTTTAAAGCTATGGTGGAAAAAGCAGTCAGGGAAGTACATTTAGAGAAATTTCAGTCCAGCAAATTCATCAAACACGTCCAAGAGAGGTAAAGGAAAGCTTTCTACAGGTCATAAAACATGTGCAAGTTTTGAAGATATTGATGGAGATTCAAGCGGTTGAGAAAAGAGTCTTGATGAGGAACTTGGACTGCCCTCTGTGAAGACTCCTGGAGTAAGAAGGGCACATGCAAATGATACAAGGAGAAGTGACCCAGGACCAAGAAGATCTGGGAGGATGCAGAATTTAGTGCAATGATTGACGTATGACATTTATATGGCTTGTCATTGTGCCTACATGACAAAGGTAATACAAGATGTTGAACCTTGTTGCTTTGAAAATGCAATTGGAATTGCAGATTGGGAAAAATCTATGGATGAGGAGATGGGTGCAATTTATGGAAAGATACATGGAAGCTGGTTCCATTGCCACAAGGAAAGAAACCCATAGGTTGCAAATGGGTTTACAAGGTAAAGCATAATGCTGATCGTAGCATAAGCAGGTATAAAGCACAATTGGTAGCTAAAGGATATGCACAAACATATGGCATTGATCATGAGGAAACATTCAGCCCTGTAACTAAAATGTCTACTATCAAAACACTTGTTGCATTAGCTACAACAAAAGGATGGACTTTGCATCAGATGGATAGGTTGCAAGAGGCTTTGTATGGGCTGAAGCAAGCCCCTCATGCATGGCATGCAAGGTTTGTTGATTACTTAACCAACATTGGGTTTTCTATGTGTGATGCAGATCACTCACTATATGCGAGGAAGGCTGATGATGGCATCACTATTCTGGCTATTTATGTTGATGAACTCATTGTAGGTGGTGATAATAAGGAAGTATCAAGGAGGGAAAGCAACTTCTTATGCACGAATTGATGATAAAGTTAATGAGTATGTGAAGAGAGGTAAATGAAAATTGGCACTGGTAGAGAAGATATAAATATGGTATTCTTTGGAGTATTGGAAATAGTTAAAAGTATGTCATCTTATTGATCCTATGCATATATTCAAGAATACTAGTTATTCACTATGGCATCATCTTCTTGAACTAAAAGATACCATAGCATTAAGGAATAATTTGAAAGATCAAAACTCAAAACCAAAGTTATGGCCAATTTTTGATAGACATCGACAGAAAATGACTTATGCACTTGCTTCTTGAGTACTTGCAACCAAAGAGATACAGACTATCAACAATAGGATTCAATTGATTCGGACTCCTAGAGGATATGGAGCATCTTTCCAAAACATGTTTACTATGGATGATAAGAGATAGTCTGGGTTAAAGACCGATGATTGGCATAACCTTTTGAAACATATTTTGCCTTTGGTTATTGATCGATGTACAACGAAAGGAGTACAAGATGTGATCTATCGTCTTGGATCACTTATGAGGTAATTATGATACTTTTATATTTAAAATGTATAAATATTTCATAACTTTATTTTAGAATTTACTTCTTTATAATTTTTTTATGATATGTATAGGTAGATTACATTAAAAGAGATTGACAAAAATGCGATCCCGCAAAAAGAAACGTGAATGCAAAGAGCTTCTATGTTTGATGGAGGAAGAGCTTCCTACTTCACTTTTTGATATTCCGGTTCATTTATTAGTCCATCTTATAGATGAAATAGAGATTGAAGGTGTTGTCAACATTCGATGGATGTTTTGGCTCGAGCAATTTATGGGAACATTAAAATGTTATGTGCGACAAAGAGCAAAACGAGAAGGATCCATGGCAAAGGGTTCGATGCTTGAAGAGTGCATGCATGTATTATGTTAGTGAGTTCCTTCAAAGAGTTCATGAAGAAGCTCCACCTGCATGGACCAACGAGTCTTCTTCAAAAATAATATATAAGGTATTATCAAGTAAGGGAGTTCCATTTTTATTTACATTTCAAGAAAAAAATGATGTTTCTACTTTTGTAGCATATAATAGCGAATGCATGCAGGCATTGCTTAGCGAGTATGAATAGGAACTTCAAAATCTCCAAAGTAAAATGCAAAGAAACAAAAGATATAGACATAATCTCGATAATAATGAGATTACATATATATCTTCTTTCACGGATTGGCTATATAGTCATTTGGAATGCACCAACGCAAATAATGAAGAAATCTCATATGAGCAGAGAGAGTTAATGATAGGTTCTGAACAAACAGTAATTTTATTTTAATAATATTTTTTTCTTTTTATATATGTATATTAGTTTCTATTTACTAATTTAATCTCTTTTGCAGGCTCGAATGTTCACTAATATGTGGGATTTTGGACAACATATTAGAATCAAAGCCATTGATTCTTTACGTAAAATAGAGGATTCTGGTATTGTTGCTTCTTTCAAGCAACTATCACATGCTAGCTGAAAAGACACGAACCTCATAGATGGCGAACTTGGTTACATGGGAACTGTTGTTGGTATCTACGAAATATCATTTCGTACATTTAAACAGGTAGAAAAAAGTTTATATTTTATGATAGAGTTGTTATTTTTTTAAGCACCTAATAATGGGTTTTTGTTTTTATATATTTTGATAGGTCATTTTGAAGGTTGACTAGTTTTGAGCCGAGTATAAAGGTAATAATCCCACATTAAGAAAGGAATTATCTGGGCTTTGGGCAATTGATTCTTCCAAGGTAATATGATCTACTAAAGAACCATATATTCTTCCTAGGCATATTGATGAAGCCTTTTTTTATAAAAAGCCAGATGCTCACCCTTGGTGGCAAGTCATTCATGTTGATTCACATTGATGATTCACCATCAGATACTGATACATCAACATCTGAAAGAGAAATTAGAATCATTATACATGATAATGATACTAATCTTTTTGATGAAGAGGATAATACTCTACATGCTTATTCTACTGATGATGAAGAGGAACTACCAGAAAATCGATATTAATCAGTTAATAGATGATGTGACTCATGAGAACATAGACTTAACAATAGAAAAAATAAATGAAAGTCCTCTTGATGATTCACCATCAGATACTGATACATCAACATCTGAAAGAGAAATTAGAATCATTACACATGATAATGATACTAATCTTTTTGATGAAGAGGATAATGCTCTACATGCTGATTCAACAGATGATGAAGAGGAACTAGGAGAAATCGATATTAATCAGTTAATAGATGATGTGACTCATGAGAACATAGACTTAACAATAGAAAAATAAATGAAATCATTAAGGATAATGAAGACGACACTATATTGATGTCTTACCAAAATGATGGCAATAATGAAAACATATGAGCATATTAGATAGTAAATTCTACTGTAGTTATCGATCAATAACTGAAGCTTCTGAATAGATATCAGATAATAGATTCTTCTTTATTCAACTAGAATATCGATGAATCCTGCTAGAGAGATGAAATCATGTTCTCTTAAGTTAGAAGATGAAGCTCGGGGGTATGCCTAATTATTTTATATATAGCTTTATCTTCGAGGAGCAAAGTTTTCTCATGTATGTATGCATATGTGTCTATATTCATGTGTATTATATATACATGTGTTAGTATTCATATATATGTGTTTCATGTATATGTATGTATGTGCATGTGTGTGATATATGTATACATGTGTTAGTATGCATACATGTATATATGCATATGCATTTGTGTGAAATATTCATGTATTCATGTAATATATGCAAATGTTTATAATTGTGTATGCATGCGTAAGTATACATGTGTGCATGTAGGCATGTATATGTGATGTGTATATGTATATATGTATATGTGTCTATGTGTAAATTTGTACATGTAAATATGTATGCATGTATATATATTTATGTGTGCATTTCGGCATGTATGTGTGATGCATAATGTATCTAATCCATTTTATATTCATGTATATGTATCTACATGATGTGTATATATCTTTATATATATTATGATCCTCGTTGATTCCAGTAGCTATACATAGAGGCATAAGGTTGCGAGGAGAGACATCCCTCTAGTAGGACGTTAGAGGAATAGATGCAATGTGTACATATACTTCAATCATATGGCTAAAAGGCTCAATTAGAATATTTATAATAGGGTTTTTGAATTAATATATATATATATATATATATATATATATATATATATATATATATATATATATATATATATATATATATATATATATATATATATATATATATATATATATATATATATATATATATATATATATATAGAGAGAGAGAGAGAGAGAGAGAGAGAGAGAGAGAGAGAGAGAGAGAGAGAAATATATATATATATATATATATATATATATATATATATATATATATATATATATATATATATATATATATATATATATATATATATATGCATGTGCATCTATATGTGCATATGCATGTGTATGTGTATTGATGCATGCAAATATGATTATGTGAGTCTATGTGTGTGTACATATGATTATATATGTGTATGTGTATGAGTCTATGTGTGTATTCATCATATGTGTGTAAATGCATGCATGTGTATGTGTGTGTAAAAATGTTCATGTATGTATAAATGTGCATGTATGTGTATATGTGTGTAACTATGCATGTATGATGTAATGTGTGTGTATGCATGTATTTGTACCTCTAGTCTCACTCTTTTCTCTCTCTCTCTCTCATATACATACATACATACATAAACACACATACTCATATCCACATATATATACATAAAAGTAATGCGTATCGTGCATTATCGCGACTATGAGCCATAAGTGTCCGCATCTCTTTTAGATACCACTTATGCGACCATCCTGTCCAAAATCTCTCTCACTACAAAAATTGAAAAAAATCCCTCTCATCATGCTCACTACAAAAATTGAAAAAAATAATGTAAATAAAACATAAGATATCTATTTCAATTTATATGTAAAATTTATATTTACTTCCACTGTAAGTGGACAATGTGCAGGTAAGAGTCGCATAATGCTCGCATTCTTCTCTTGAACTCCAATCCATTCCCTATGTACACAATGTTTCCCTCTGGCTCTATATCGCACTCTAGCCCTAAGGTGCCTATGCATGTTCTCATAGGCACCTATGCTCTGCTATCATGATCTGGAGTGGGTATAGGTGTCCTGAAAATAGACAGATAAAACTAAATAAAAATATGTGTTAAATATCATTAAAAGTTTGTGAAAAAAAAAACATACCTATGAGCATATAGCTGTCTTCCTGCATGTGGAGCCACATAAGAGCCCTCCTCTGATGGCTGGGTAAGCATCTGGATCATATAATCCAGATCAACATCAGCCATCTCTGAGTACTCATGCATGATGATCCCTAGAGTATCAGGTAGAACTCTTGCTCTCATAAGACTTTATGAGAGTAAGTTTTTCCTTTCTCTCTCTACTATGATCCATAATACTCGTACATATAAAACAAAATGGGTTAGTGTATGTGTGTGTATGCATGTGTATGTGTGTGTATGCATGTGTATGTGTGTTTAAATTTATGTGTATATATGTGTGTATGTGTGTGTATGTGTCTATGTGTGTGTATGCATGTATCTATGCATATGCATGTGCATTATGTATGCATATGCATGCATATGTGTGTGTGTATGCATGTAAGTATGTATGTATGCATATCCATATGCATTATGTGTGTATGTGTATATGTGTGTGTGTATGCGTGTGTGTGTGTGTGTCTATGTGTGTATGTGTGTGTATGCATGTGTATGTGTGTGTAAATCTATGTGTATATGTGTGTGTATGTGTCTATGTGTGTGTATGTGTATGCATGTCTCTATGCATACGCATGTGCATTATGTATGCATATGTATGCATATGTGTGTGTATGCATGTAAGTATGTATGTATGCATATGCATATGCATTATGTATGCATATGTATGCAGGTATGTATATGTGTGTGTATGCATATATATGTGTGTATGTGTGTCTGTATGTAGGTGTGTGTCTATGTGTGTATGTGTATGTGTGTATGTGTGTGTATGCATGTAAGCAAATATGTATGTATATGCATGTGCATTATGTAAGCATATGTATGCATGTATGTGTATGTGTGTGTATGCATGTAAGTATGTATGTATGCATATGCATATGTATGCATGTATGTGTATGTGTGCGTGTATGTCTCTCTACATGTGTATCAATGCATACATATGCGTGTATGTGTGTATGTGTGTATGTGTGTATGTGTATGTGTGTATGAGTGTGAATGTTTGTTTATGCATGTAAGCATGTATGTATGCATATGCATGTGCATTATGTATGCATATGTATGCATGTGTGTCTATGCATGTAAGTATGTATGTATGCATATGCATATGCATACATAAAATATGCATTATGTATGCATATGTATGTATGTTTGTGTATGTGTGTGTATGTCTCTCTACGTGTGTGGGTGTATGCATATATGTGTGTATATGTGTGTATGTGTGTGTATGTGTCTGTGTGTGTATGTGTCTATGTGTGTATGTGTATGCATGTATTTATGCATATGCATGTGCATTATGTATGCATATGTGTGTGTACCTGTGTGTATGCATGTAAGTATGTATGTATGCATATGCATATACATTATGTATGCATATGTATGCATCTGTATGCATGTATGTCTATGTGTGTGTATGTCTCTCTGGGTGTGTGTGTGTATGCATATGTGTGTGTGTGTGTGTGTCTATGTGTGTATGTGTATGTGTGTATGCGTGTGTATGTGTGTACATGCAATTAAGCAAGTATGTATGCATATGCATGTGCATTATGTCTGCATATGTATGCATGTGTTTGTATGTTGTGTGTATGCATGTAAGTATGTATGTATGCATATGCATATGCATTATGTATGCATATGCATATGCATTATTTATGCATAGTATGCATGCATGTATATGTGTGTGTATGTCTCTCTACGTGTGTGTGTATGCATATATATGTGTGTATGTGTATGTGTGTATGCATGTGTATGTGTGTGTATGCATGTAAGCATGTATGTATGCATATGCATGTGCATTATGTATGCATATGTATGCATGTGTGTGTATGTGTGTGTATGCGTATGTATGCATGTAAGTATGTATGTATGCATATGCATATGCATTATGTATGCATATGTATGCATGTATGTGTATGTGTGTGTATGTCTCTTTATATTGTCATCGAGATTTTCTCTCCTCTCTCATTCATGAAGGCCTACAGGAAACACATTGGGTGAAGGTAGTCAGAATTCCTTGAGAAGTCCAAGATGCATCAAGGATGTCAAAGGGAGTTCACATGCAAACTTTGGAAGAAATCAAGAAAATCCAGGGTAGCGGTCAAAGCTGGTCAAATTTTGGAAATTAGGGCAAAATTTTCAATATCTCCAAATGATATGAAAATTCACACACTTGTAAAGACTATCAAAGGCAGTCATAGCCCGAATTTCACATGTAAATGGACTTTGTAGCACATTGATATGCCATGTGCATTTTGTAAAAAATGTACTTTTTCCACTTAGACCCTACAAAATCTGGTATAGGAATTTCTGTTAGCCATATGCTTTCGCATGTATAAAGAGCATATGTGGCTACATATTTGCACAAAGTTTCAAGGCTGTCAGAGCTTCCTAGACACCTTAATGCGAGCTTGCAAGCTTCCAAATGTAGTCAAACTTGTACAAGGGAGATTCACATGGGAGTTTTTTTTGCAAAATCCTAAAGGAGACCGTTCAAAACATAGCCCTACAAATTTTCATCTTCATCAAAGGATATTTGAAGGGTCAAATAGCACAAAATCTAGTTTTCAAGGTCACGACAGTTTCTTAGAATAAGAAAATTGAAGGCTTGAAGGGCTACCACATGGAAAACAATGATTGAACCATGTTGTACGGTCAAGATGAGCTCATATTCAAGGGTGGAGATGCATTAAAGCATAAAGGAAGGAGGATTGACGAGTTTTTTCTCCAGATAAGCCTTTTTTGATGATCAAAGATCAATAATGCAGAGTTTTTCCAATAATAGTAGCTTATCTTATCCAAATTGATGTTAGCACTGATCCAACGGTCCAAACCAACCGTAGATCCAATGGTGGAGAATGAAGGTGCCTATTTTCCTCCCCTTTTCCCTAGATATCATATAAAGAACCAACCGTAACCATCCATTTGATAAATGCAATGGTTGTAATTAAAAGAAGCTGATCTTAGGGTTAAGAGTTGATTTCTCTAGATCCAAGGGCCCAAATTCATTCAAAAAACTATATAAACCCCCTCCAAAATCCTAGAGCATCATTTTTAGGCATCCATAGGGCCCTTGCTAACACATGGTTTTCTTGAGACGATCACTCTCAGTTGAGCGTCTGAGGATCCAAGGTGGGCTAGTAAGAGCATAGTTCCTAGATTCAATTTTTTGACTTCCTCTCTAGGATAAGCTCATAAACCCAGTTTCTCTTTCTTTGCTCACCCTCAGTGGAGTGTGTGAGTGAGTTAGAGCTGGTTTTATGTGTCTTAGACTTCTTTAGAATCACATTACAATCTTAGAAAGACATAGGGTCAATGAAGTGGTACCTATCCTCTTACATGTGACATTCGGTTGAACTGTCATGGTGAGAGGGTTGTGCGGACCACCTTTGACGAGTAGAATGCTTAGCTTGATGTTTCACAATATTCATGTATATGTTTTTCATAACAATATCTTCTAATTCATGTCTCATGTCTCGTATATCTTTGTCTCTTATATGTTTTTACATGTCATCTTCTATATCTTTCTATGTGTGAGAAGGCTCCACAGTATTGCGTTGAACCAGTGAGGATGATCCATTAAGGTTGAGAGAATACTTTTATATTCATTTTTCACATCATGACCCACATGCATTCATACCACCCATAAAAACCCATGCTTATGAATTGATTTTCGAAAGCGTATAAGAACCATTCTTCGTTTCAAAAGTTGATTCATGTGTGTGGTTTTCTTTTTCTTCTCATCATTTATACATCCATAAGAACCCATGCTTATGAATTGATTTTTGAAAGTGTATAAGAAGCTCCATTTGTGGACCATTCTTCCTTTCAAAAGTTGATTAATGTGTGTGGTTTTTTTGTTGTTATCATCATGCATACATCCATATGTTCCCCTTTCATAATTAAATCATGACAACTCTCGTCTCCATACCCAACTTCATCTTCACCTTCACATTTTTATCACAAAGTCCTTCCAACACTCACTAGCTTCACACACTTTGTGTGTGCCACGACCGGACCCGATCCACCCGAATTTTGATCACCTCCACATTTGAACCTGACGTGAATTGCTTCATGGCATTTGCCTCTAATCTTGTTGGGAGGTTGTGATCCATATTTTTTTTTTTCATATTTTTCATCCTCATCATATCATCATCATCATCATTCCTCAGAATTTCACTGGATTTCTTACAATATCATGCACATCTTTGTCATGAAGTAAATGCGTTTGTGAGAGATCAAGAACATCGTGCATCACTTGCTTATTCACATAAGATGGAGGAAGGATTCAAATCTCTTGTTGTTGAGAAACAAGGCCAAAGAATAGTCTCCTCTATGTTGAGAGAGAAGGGAAAATTCAATGGCATCAACATTACAAACTACTTAGATTTTTTTGAAGAGCAAGCTATGATTTTTGGTCTTCCCGAAGATCTTTTGATATCATTCTTTGAACGAATTGTTGATCGCTCTATCATAAACTGTGTCACTCAATATGATAGTCTTCCTTGGAGTGATTTTAGAAAGGAGATGCTCAAAGAATTATATCTTGAAGATTATAGACAACATAATCGAGATGGATTCTTACAATGGCTCAATTCCCCAAAGCCTAGTAGCTCTATTACTCACTTACAAAATGAGTATATTAGATGCTATGAACAAATTCCTAATGAGGATAAGATAACTTTTGATCCTGATATTGTAATCAATTTTCTTAAGCTTCTTCATCCTAAAACTCATAGGGAAATTGAACAACGATTAGAAGAGTTGGATAAGCGCTATGGTTTTACTGACAATTGGCAAAAAGTGTGTAAAGTAGTAGAGGTTGTAGCCCATAGACATCAAAGATAATCCATGCTTTATGAGCAAACTAGTCTTCCTCAAGATAGCCTTCCACAAACTAAGGAGCAAGGTAGAGAACAATCCCATCCTATGCTTTTTTACTCTACTCCTATTCCTCAAATGATGGAGCCTACTCAAGGTTTTAGAGTAGAACCAAATAAAAGTGTAGTTGAACAATCTCAAGTGGAAATTCTCACTAAGCAAATGGAAAGTCTTATTGCTACACAATCCAATTTGGCCAAGACTATAGATGCTTTACAATCTAATTACACCAAAACTTTCAAAAATCAAATGAACCCAATGTCTTTTCAAGAGTCTAATCAACATGCTATAGCTCCCAATCATAATCCACAAGTAGCTCCTACTCAAGCATATCAAGTTCCTCCAATGCATAATCCTTCAATGCAAAATCCTCATCCTCATGTGCAAAATCCTCAAATGTATCAAAGCATGTATCCTCAAGCTTCTCAAATCCTCAAAATCAAAATTTTCAAAATCATCAACCCTATACTATGGAAGCTCCTCTTGCACCTCAAGTACCACATGTTGCTCCCCAAGCTCCTCAA
Source organism: Ceratopteris richardii (assembly GCA_020310875.1). Classification (NCBI taxonomy): domain Eukaryota; kingdom Viridiplantae; phylum Streptophyta; class Polypodiopsida; order Polypodiales; family Pteridaceae; genus Ceratopteris; species Ceratopteris richardii. The sequence continues at coordinate 124,853,631 of CM035422.1, read as the reverse complement.
ATACATCAATTGCCTTATCAGAATCCTAATTATCCTGTTCAAGCAATACATTATCAACAAAATCCTCAATTTCAAAATTTCCCACCAGAAGTTAATCAAAATCGTTAAAATCAAAATGGTTTTGTGTGTGGCCTTCGTAAGTGTCCCTGGTGTGATTCATTAGGGCACTTTTTGAGAGATTGTGAACTATTGAAGGCTGCTAAAGAGCAATGACTAGTAATAGACATAGACAAGAAAATCTATGACTATCGATCAAGGCTACCTTTGCAAGGAAATTATGGTAAGGGAGGAATGAAAAAGCACTATGAAAATATAACCATAACGAATGTAGGAACTAGAGGAGTGAAATTAGAAGCTCTTGATGAACAAGAAGTAGAATCAAGTAAACCCACAAACGAAGTTGACTTTTACATAGAGGCTTTAGTAAGAGCACGAGATGAGATTAGGAGAATAATGGCTTGAGAGTCACTGATAGAAGATCAATCTCTTATTTCTCACATATCCAATGTAGAAGAAAAATGAAAAAGAGATGAAGCTGAGCCTAGTGAAAGAAGAGTGACTCGAAAACAAACCTCAGAGGGAATAGAAACAATCATAGAGCAAGGAGAAACATCACAATCCAAAGACAAAAAACAAGAATCACAACCCAATGAACAAAAACAAGAGGAGAAACAAAAAAGGAAGAAGAGAAAGCAAAGAAAAACAAAACCAAAGCCTTTAGATAAACAAGAACAATCAAAACAAACTTAAGACCAAACACGAAAACATGAACAAAAACAAGGTCCTGAGCAAAAAAAAAAAAGAAACCAAAGAGAAAACCTAAATCCATCTTGATTTCAGAAATTGAGAGAAAAATAGATCCTATGGAGATTTTAGATGACATTTTTCTTAAGAATCAAGTGACTATCTCTTTAGAAAAAGTTTTCTCTATTGCAAAGCCTCTTTTTAAAGATAAGTTTATCGGCCTAATTAAAAGGAAGAGGTGAAAAACGATCCAATTTTTCGGGATAAGAAAAACATAGGACATACATTCAAGGATGAGACAATCAAACATGTGAAAACTGGTACAGATGATGACTTTCTTTTGCTAGTAGAGAGAGATAAATTTGAGAGAGTCATACGTAGCAATGGAAAAGCCTTGACTATGTATCCACATGAGATTGGTTGTATAGATCCTAAGCTAGTTGCACCCATGATAATCTTTACTATTCCACATATTCCATGGAATCCTCGCCCTATACCAGTTCCAAAGGCTCACTTACCTGAGCTAATGAAACTACTTAAGGAGAGGATAAACATGAGAATTTTAGAGCCATCTTTTGCACCTTACTCAAATCGATGGTTCAATGTGCCTAAAAAGAATGGGAAGCTACGTTTTATTCAAGATCTCCATCCCGCCAATAAAGTCACCATAAGGAATGTAGTAATAGGACCCATTGTAGATGAGCTTGCTGAATCATTTTCAAGACATTCTATCTATTCAATGGGTGATTTATATTCTCGATAGGACGAATTCCAATTAGCAATCGATAGTCATGACATAACCACAATGAAAAATCCTTTCAGCTTAGTGCGAATGTGTACTTTACCTCAAGGAGCGACTAATTATGTGGCTCATATGATGAGTGCTATGAATATGGTTTTACATGATTTTATTCCTCATATAACCATGCCAATCATTGATGATATTCTAATTAAAGGGAGTGAGGAACGTTGTGGAGGTGATCGCAATCCGGGTGGATCGGGTCCGGTCGTGGCACACACAGGGTGTATAAAGCTAATGAATGTTGGAAGGTTTAAGGACATGAAAGTGAAATTAATTTTGAGTATGGAGAAGAGAGAGATGTTGAAATGATTATGGGAATGGGATTGTAGGAGTGCAAGTTAGATTTATGAACATGACTGATAAGAATGAAAGAGAACCATACACACGAATCAAATTTACAAGGAAGAATGGTCCATTGAAGGAGCTTCTTAAACACTTCCTAATTCTAATCCATATGCATGGTCTTCTTTGGATGATATGTATGCATGACGTGAATAGATGGAATCCTTACACATAAACCAGTTTCGAAAGGAAGAATGGTCCAATATTGGAGCTTCTTATACACTTTCAAAACTAATCAATATGTGTGGGTATGTATAGATTATATGCATGCAAGTGAATTATGATGATAGAGTTTACTCACAAGCTCAAAGAAACATCCTCACTGGTTCAACGCAATACTGCGGAGCCTTCTCACACATAGAAGAAATAGAAAGACATGTAAAAATACTTAAGAGACTGAGAGAGGAGACAAGAGACAAGTGACAAGTGACATGAATTAAAAGGATTTGAATTAAGATACATGTATAAGATCGTCGTGGTACGTCAAGCTAGGCAGTCTACTGATCAAAGGTGGTTTCGACCCTCAAACCATGATAGTTCAACCGAATGTCACACGTAAGAAGGTGAGTTCCACTTCAGTGACCCTATGTATGTCTAGGCTCGTAACGTCTAACTAAAGAAGTCTAAGACTCATTAAAACCAGCTCTAACTCACTCACACGCTCCACCGAGGGTGAGTCAAGATAGAGATGCTGGTTTCAAGAGCCTATCCTAGATTGGAGTTCTAACTTAAATTTGAAACTAGGTACTATACTCATACTAGCCCACCTTGGATCCTCACTCGCTCAACCGAGGGTGATCGTCTCAAGGAAACCGTAAGCTAGCAAGAGCCCTATGGATGCCTAACAATGATGCTCTAGGAGTTTGGAGGGGGGTTTATATAGTTTTTTGAATGAATTTGGGCCCTTGGATCTAGAGAAATCAACTCTCAACTCTAGGATCACTACTTTTGATTACAACCATTTGATTAATCAAATCAATGGCTTGGAATTGTTCTTTCTATCAAATCTAGTGTAAAGGAGTGAAATTTAGGCGCCCTCATTCTCCACCATTGGATCTGGGGATGATTTGGACCGTCGGATCAGTGCTGACATCAATTCGGATAAGATAAGCCACTATTTTTGGAGAAAAAGCTGCATTATTGATCTTTGATTGTAAAAAATTATCTTCTTTTATGGAAAAACTCGTGGATCCTCCTTGCTTTAAGCATAAGTGCATCTCCACCCTTGAATATGAGCTCATCTTGATCGTACAACATGGCTCAATCAGCTTTCGCCATGTGGTGGCCCTTCAACCCTTCAATTTGCTTAAACTAGAAAACTGTGGTGATGAAGATGAAACTTTGTAGGACTATGTTTTCAAAGATCTCCTTCAGGAATATGCAGAAAAAACTCCCATCTAAATCTCCCTTGTACAAGTTTGACTACATTTGGAAGCTTGCAAGGTGGCATTAAGGTGTCTAGGAAGCTTTGATAGCCTTGAAAATTTGTACAAATATGTAGCCACATATGATCTTTATACATGCCAAACCATATGGCTAACATAAATTTCTATACAAGAATTAAACCCCGATACAAGGTACAACCATTTTTGATGACGGAGAACAGTCGTTTAAACTCCGATACAAGTGCTGTGAGATGGACTAAGGATGTAGAAACATGCGATAGTAGGAGCTAGGATTTCAACAATTATGCTTTCGATACAGGATACATATGCATGTTTATATATGAAAGTCATGTCACCAAAATAAACCTCCAAATCTACATGCCCTATCTTTCCACAATCCTAGATTATAACCAATTTCTTAGTAGATAAGTTACTACTTAAGATACAATTTTACACAAGTAGAGAAATCATCATTTGCCTTTTTTGACTCAAGTGATGTGGATATGCAATGCAATGCAAAGACTAAAAAAAACATGCATGAAACAAGCATGGAAAAAAAATAGAATGAACTTGAAAAAAAACAAAGCAACATGAACTTGAAAATTAATGATGTTTTTATATGTTTTTTATTTGTTTTCTTTTTTTTTTATTTTTATAACATGGATACTCATGTTTATGAATCGGCCTCATTGTTGTCATCTTCTTCAATGTCCTCATCCAAAATGTACTCGTCATTATCACGCTTCTTGAATAACTTTATCCTTTTACCTGCAATCAAAGTTTTTAGTGCAACACCATTTAATTCACAAAGAGCATATGTACCATTGTTGTTGACTTTTGATACTATGTATGGCCCAAACCACCGTTGAGTGAGCTTTTTGCGTGCATCATATTGAGAGTTGAATGTACTATCATAAATGAGCACCCAATCTCCTACTTCAATTGGCTTAGGATGCACTCAATGAGTTTTATCAAAATAATGCTTGTTCTTCATTCTAGATTCTCTTAATTTTAACAACAGCATCATCAGTAGACATGTTTTCAGACCAAGGCAAATTTGACCATGCAGAAATATGAGACTGAATTGGAAACAATGGTTTTTGACAGTACATGAGTTCAGCAGGCATATATCCAGTAGTACGTGTGCATTTCATTCTATCTGCCCAAAGTGCAAAAGGTAAGAATTTAGGCCATTGTTTGATGTCACCATTACATGCTTTAGATATGGCTTTCACAATAGGTGGATGCCCTCTCTCTATTTTACCATTGGCCTCTGGGTTATATGCAGTAGTGAGAGACAAATGAATACCGTGACGCTCAAAGAACTCTTTAGCTTCTCTCGCATTTAACTCTCCACGATCGGCAACTACTTTCTCTATGTACCCAAAGTGACTTATGACATCTTCAAGCAAGAATTTGCAAACGTTGTAAGTGTTCTTAGATCGTAGTGCACGTCCCTCTACATGATTAGTTAAGTCTTCTCTTGCAAGTACAATGTAACGCATTTTGTCGATACCTTTAGGCATAGTTACAAGATCTACTACCCACTTGTAGTGAATACAAGGTGGATAAGTAGGATGCAATGGATCTCTATGTTTGACTGATGAATGAAGTTGACAAGTAGAACATGTAGAAACATAGCTACTAATGTCAACATACATCCTAGGCCAATAATAGGTACTTCTAATTTTTTCATATGTTCCAAAAAATCCTTTATGACCTGCCCATAATGTCTCATGCATTTCCTTCATTACTTGCAATTGAAGACCTCTCTTTCCTAGGACTCGTTGTGGATTCTTAACCTTACCCTTAGCATGTCTCCAAAGATAACCATTAGATAGGAAAAAGTTATAAGCTCGTTTCCTAATGTTACGGAATCTATTCGTAGTCCAGCTAGGTAATGGTTGTAGTGTACTGAGATACTTTCCTATGTCTCTCCATTCATTTTCGTACTCAGACTCATGAAATTGCTCATACTCATATATATGTGGAACATAGTCAATTAAGTTCACATTCTTTATTAGATCACTTTCAAGATCATCATCAAATCTAGCTCTCGATAACATATCAGCAACTGAGTTTGACTTACCTGAAATATGAACTAACTCAGGATTTATGAACTTAATATATGAGATCCATCTAAGCATGGCTATATCAGGAGATGAACAATTGGCTATCATTCCAATGAGAGGCAAACAATTAGTCTCAACTTTGACATTTGCACCAATGAAATATTCTTTGTCTATTTTCAAAGCTGTTACCATACCCCATAGTTCTCGTTTGATTTGTGGATATTTTCGTTGTGTTTCATGTAGAATTTTGGCACCAAACCTAATTGCATATCTATTCCCTTCACTATCGTCTTGACTTATGACCCAACCTATACCAATAGGACTAGTATCAACAGTCAATATAATAGGTTTGTTAGTAGAATAGTCTACACGCTAAAGGATGGGAGCTTCAAGCAATAATTTCTTCAATTTACGCATAATTTGAGTGTGTTTTTCAGTCCAAATAAATTTTCGTTTCTTCGTCAACAAGTCATAGAGACACTCAGCAACATGAGCAAAGTGTGGGATCCAAATAACATAAACGATCCAAGCACCAAGAAATCTACGTACCTCACTCACGTTGTTACATGTTTCAGAAATCTTGCTAATGGCATCAACTTTTTGTGGGTATGGCTTTCAACCATAATGGCCACATAAATGTCCAACAATAAGCACCTCGGTGACACCAAAAACAGATTTCTCTATGGAAAATGTGAGACCTACCTCTTCAAATCGTTGAAATATTCTTTCACAATCAGAGATATGGTCAAGAACAAATTTACGACATCCAAATGAATCTAAAGTAATGTCCTTTACACGTTCCTCACTCCCTTTAATTGGAATGTCATCAATGAATGGCATAGTTATACGAGGGATAAAATCATGTAAGACCATATTCATAGCACTCATCATATGAGCCACAGAATTAGTCGCTCCTTGAGGTAAAGTACACATTCGCACTAAGCCTAAAGGAGTTTTCATTGTGGTTATGTCCCGACTATCAATTGCTAATTGGAATCGATCATATCCAGAATATAAATCACCCATTGAATAGATAGAATGTCCTGAAAATGATTCAGCAAACTCATCTACAATGGGTCCTGTTCCTACATTCCTTATGGTGAATTTATTGACGGGTTGGAGATCTTGAATAAAACGTAGTTTCCCATTATTTTTAGGCACAGTGAACCATCGATTAGATTAAGGTGCAAAAGATGGCTCTAAAATTTTCATGTTTATCTTCTCCTTAAGTAGTTTCATTAGCTCAAGTAAGTGAGCCTTTGGAACTGGTATAGGATGAACATTCCATGGAATATGTGGAATAGTAAAGATTATCATGGGTGCAACTAGCTTAGGATCTACACAACCAATCTCATGAGGATACATAGTAAAGGCTATTCCATGGCTCCGTATAACTCTCTCAAATTTATCTCTCTCTACTTGCAAAAGAAAGTCATCATCTCTACCAATTTTCACCTGTTTGATTGTCTCATCCGTGAATGTATGTCCTATGTTTTCCTTATCCCGAAGAATTGGATCATTTTTCACATCATTAATTTTTTCATTACTTCCTTGAGGTAATGGTTGAGCTATGGGTTTGATTTTTTGTCTACAGTTTTGTACTTTGTTTCAACTAAGGCATCATGTGTTTGGTTAAATTTTGAGCACTTGTCAACATTAAGAGCATACTCTTGGATTAGAGCATACTCATCAAGGGAAGAAAGAAGAATAATATGGGAATTAGAATTTTGTTGAAGACATAACTCTAACTCCTCAAGAGTAGAGAAACAATGAGATGTTTCAATCACATGCTCAATGTTCTCATCATGTTCCATGATTTTGTTGTTTTTATAATTTTTTTGGGTTATCCAAAAAACTTGGACAATTGACTCTTATGAAGAAAATCTAATCTAGAATGTTGAAAACAAAGTGACAAACTATTGTACATGTCCGTTGGATGCGAGATGTCAAACCAATATCCTCTGTTGTCCCGCTCAACAATGGATTCTATCCGAAATTTTGATCATATGTAGCTACAAACATGAATCGAGGTGCACAATTACTACAAGCATGCTCATGACCCTGAGTAACAATAGGTTTCTTTCTAATTGACAATCGATTCCTAGGATGATTCACTCCTACCGTCATGACTTGAAGTGATTGCATTCCATCCTTAGGCTTAAATCTAGCATAGGTAGACCCATCATCCATGGCTTTAGTTTTCATACAACTCTCACAAATAAAGGGTTGACCTAAGAGAACTTCATAGGAGCAATTATCTTGAATAAAAAAGTGAAACTCTTCTATGATTCCTCCTATGGATATGGGCACACTAGCACAAGCTCCATACAGGGTACCTACACCATTATCTGTAGTTCTCATACGCCATCCATAATCTTTATCTATGGGCCATCAAAACTTATCATAGACTTCTCTTGAAATCACATTGATTCTAGAGCCGGAATCTACTAATGCATTTACAGTGATAGTGTTCTTATCATTTCCTATTTTAACATGCATCTCTGATGTACCTCTAGACCAAAATGTTCTTTTAGAGTGACTTTCAGGATTGTTCTCATGATTTTCATGGTCAGGTTGAATAGGTCCTAAGAAATTTTTATTAACATTTACTTCATCATCATCAAAGTCCTCTTCATCAGATTCATCAAAGTTTAAGGCTTCATTCATAGCTTGATCTTGATCTAGAGAATCTTGCATCTCAGTATCTGGATTAAGCGGAAACCTCTTCCTTTTAATTAGGCCGATAAAGTTATCTTTAAAAACACGCTTTGCAATAGAGAAAACTTGTTCTGAAGACATAGTCACTTGACTCTTAAGCAAAATTTCATCTAAAATCTCCATAGGATCTATTTTTCTCTCAATTTCTGAAATCAAGATGGCTTTAGGTTTTCTCTTTGGTTTCTTTTGTTTTTGCTTAGGGTCTTGTTTTTGTTCATGTTCTCGTGTTTGGTCTTCAGTTTGTTTTGATTCTTCTTGTTTATCTAAAGGCTTTGGTTGTGTTTTTATTTGCTTTGTCTTCTTCCCTTTTTGTTTCTCCTCTTGTTTTTGTTCATTGGGTTCTAATTCTTGTTTTTTATCTTTGGATTGTGATGTTTACTCCTTGCTCTATGATTGTTTCTATTCCCTCTGAGGTTTGTTTTCAAGTCACTCTTCTTTCACTAGGCTCAGCTTCATCTCTTTTTCGTTTTTCTTCTACATTGGATATGTGAGAAATAAGAGATTGATCTTCTATCGGTGACTCCCAAGCCGTTATTCTCCTAATCTCATCTCGTGCTCTTACTAAAGCCTCTATGGAAAAGTCAACTTCCTTTGTGGGTTTACTTGATTCTATTTGTTGTTCATCAAGAGCTTCTAGTTTCACTCCTCTAGTTCCTACATCGGTTATGGTTATATTTTCATAGTGTTTTTTCATTCCTCCCTTACCATAATTTCCTTGCAAAGGTAGCCTAGATTGATAGTCACAGATTTTCTTGTCTATGTCTATTACTAGTCATTGCTCCTTAGCAGCCTTCAATAGTTCACAATCTCTCAAAAAGTGTTCTAACGAATCACACCAAGGACACCTACGAGGGCCACGCACAAAACCATTTTGATTTTGAGGATTTTGATTAACTTGTGGTGGGAAATTTTGAAATTGAGGATTTTGTTGATAAGGTATTGCTTGAACAGGATAATTAGGATTTTGAAAAGGCAATTGATGTATTTGAGGAGCTTGGGGAGCAACATGTGGTACTTGAGGTCCAAGAGGAGCTTCCATATTATACAGTTGATGATTTTGAAAATTTTGATTTTGAGGATTTTGAAAAGCTATTTGAGAAGCTTGAGGATACATGTTTTGATACATTTGAGGATTTTGCACGTGAGGATGAGGATTTTGCATTGAAGGATTATGCATTGGAGGAACTTGATATGCTTGAGTAGGAGCTACTTGTGGATTTTGATTGGTAGCTATAACATGTTGATTAGGCTCTTGAAAAGTCATTGGGTTCATTTGATTTTGGAAAGTTCTGGTGTAACTAGATTGTAAAGCATATATAGTCTTGGCCAAATTGGATTGTGTAGCAATAAGACTTTCCATTTGCCTAGTGAGAATATCCACTTGAGATTGTTCAACTACACTTTTATTTGGCTCTACTTTAAAACCTTGAGTAGGCTCCATCATTTGAGGAATAGGAGTAGAGTCAAAAAGCATAGCATGGGATTGTTCTCTAACTTGCTCCTTAGTTTGCGAAAGGCTAGCTTGAGGAAGACTAGTTTGCTCATAAAGCATGGATTGTCTTTGATGTCTATGGGCTACAGCCTCTACTACTTTACGCACTTTTTGCCAATTGTGAGTAAGACCATAGCGCTTATCTGGTTCTTCTAATCGCCGTTCAACTTCCCTATGAGTTTAAGGATGAAGAAGCTTAAGAAAATTGATCACAAGATCAGGTTCCAAAGTTATCTTATCCTCATCAGGAAGTTGTTCATAGCGTCTAATATACTCATTTTGTAAGTGAGTAATAGAGCTACTAAGCTTTGGAGAATTGACCCATCGTAAGAATCCATCTCGATTATGTTGGCTATAATCTTCAAGATAGAATTCTTTGAGCATCTCCTTTCTAAAATCACTCCAAGGAAGACTATCATATTGAGTGACACGGTTTATGATAGAGCTATCAACAATTCGTTTAAAGAATGATATCAAAAGATCTTCGGGACGACCAAAAATCATAGCTTGCTCTTCAAACAAATCTAAGTAGCTTGTGATGTTGATGCCATTGAATTTTCCCTTCTCTCTCAACATAGAAGAGACTATTCTTTGGCCTTGTTTCTCAACAATAAGGGATTTGAATCCTTCCTCCATCTTATGTGAATAAGCAAGTGATGCACGATGCTCTAGATCTCTCACAAATGCGTTTACTTCACGACAAAGATGTGCACGATACTGTGAGAAATCCAGTGCAATGAGAGAGGAGACAAGAGACAAGTGACAAGTGACATGAATTAAAAGGATTTGAATTAAGATACATGTATAAGATCGTCGTGGTACGTCAAGCTAGGCAGTCTACTGATCAAAGGTGGTTCCGACCCTCAAACCATGACAGTTCAACCGAATGTCACACGTAAGAAGGTGAGTTCCACTTCAGTGACCCTATGTATGTCTAGGCTCGTAATGTCTAACTAAAGAAGTCTAAGACTCATTAAAACCAGCTCTAACTCACTCACACGCTCCACCGAGGGTGAGTCAAGATAGAGATGCTGGTTTCAAGAGCCTATCCTAGATTGGAGTTCTAACTTAAATTTGAAACTAGGTACTATACTCATACTAGCCCACCTTGGATCCTCACTCGCTCAACCGAGGGTGATCGTCTCAAGGAAACCATAAGCTAGCAAGAGCCCTATGGATGCCTAACAATGATGCTCTAGGAGTTTGGAGGGGGGTTTATATAGTTTTTTGAATGAATTCGGGCCCTTGGATCTAGAGAAATCAACTCTCAACTCTAGGATCACTACTTTTGATTACAACCATTTGATTAATCAAATCAATGGCTTGGAATTGTTCTTTCTATCAAATCTAGTGTAAAGGAGTGAAATTTAGGCGCCCTCATTCTCCACCATTGGATCTGGGGATGATTTGGACCGTCGGATCAGTGCTGACATCAATTCGGATAAGATAAGCCACTATTTTTGGAGAAAAGCTGCATTATTGATCTTTGATTGTCAAAAATTATCTTCTTTTATGGAAAAACGCGTGGATCCTCCTTGCTTTAAGCATAAGTGCATCTCCACCCTTGAATATGAGCTCATCTTGATCGTACAACATGGCTCAATCAGCTTTCACCATGTGGTGGCCCTTCAACCCTTCAATTTGCTTAAACTAGAAAACTGCGGTGATGAAGATGAAACTTTGTAGGACTATGTTTTCAAAGTTTTCCTTCAGGAATATGCAGAAAAAACTCCCATCTAAATCTCCCTTGTACAAGTTTGACTACATTTGGAAGCTTGCAAGGTGGCATTAAGGTGTCTAGGAAGCTTTGATAGCCTTGAAAATTTGTACAAATATGTAGCCACATATGATCTTTATACATGCCAAACCATATGGCTAACATAAATTTCTATACAAGAATTTGTAGGGTCAAACTAGAAAAATTACATTTTTACAAAATGAACATAGCATATTAATGTGCTACAAAATCCATTTTCTGCTGAAATTTGGGCTATAGACTGCCTTTGACAATCTTTACAAGTATATGAATTTTCATCTAATTTGGTGACAATGAAATTTTTACCCTAATTTCCCAACTTTGACTAGCTTTGACCAGCTTTGACCGCTACCATGGACTTTCTTGATTTCTTTAAAACTTTGTATGTGAGCTTCCTTTGACATCCTTGATGCATCCTGGACTTCTCGGGGAATTCCGGCTACCTTCACCAAATATGTTTTTTGTAGGCCTTCACAAGTGAGAGAGGAGAGAAAATCTCGACGACATTCGCCCCCACTAAACCTGCGATTCCTCCGGAAGCGCCACTCTAGCATCTGTGAAAAAAAAAATGTTCCAGGCATCAAATTCTTTTATAGGCAACATAAGAAACATGGAAGGAAAATTCATTATATGCATGAATAAGTAGGTAACCTGACATGAAGCAAAATTTGCATGAAAGAAAGAATTGAAACAGGCAACATGAATATGCATGAACAAATAAGCAACATATATGAAAATGAACAAGCAACATTGGCAACAAGAAAGAAAAAAAACAAGCATCAATATGAAGTGGAAGTGGATGTATTGAGTCATTTTAAGCATCAGTTCCTCTCATCTTCAAGAAAATTTTGTACCTTTTTCATAAAGCAATCTACCTTAAATATGATTATAAACAAAGATTTAGGATTTTCAAGAGACATCTTTCATCTTTAGCTTATTTTAGATCAACTCCTTTCCTACATAAATATGAATATGCTCTTTCTCTAATAACATGCAAGGAAATCTAACTAAACTCCACTAATGCATAAATTTGCCTATATAGCCCGTGATTTATTCTACTATGCCTCTTTATCCTCCTTTGGCTTGCTCTTTTTTTTTTTTCGATGATGATGATGATTCGGCTACTTTATGGTTACGATCACTTTTTTGGGGTGGAAGAAACTGTAAACGTCTTGGTAACATGTAGCTTTTTTTTTTTTTTTTGACGAGGAAAAATTAAACCCCGATACAAGGTACAACCATTTTTGATGACGGAGAACAGTCGTTTAAGCTCCGATACAAGTGCTGTGAGATGGACTAAGGATGTAGAAACATGCGATAGTAGGAGCTAGGATTTCAACAATTATGCTTTCGATACAGGATACATATGCATGTTTATATATGAAAGTCATGTCACCAAAATAAACCTCCAAATCTACATGCCCTATCTTTCCACAATCCTAGATTATAACCAATTTCTTAGTAGATAAGTTACTACTTAAGATACAATTTTACACAAGTAGAGAAATCATCATTTGCCTTTTTTGACTCAAGTGATGTGGATATGCAATGCAATGCAAAGACTGAAAAAAACATGCATGATGCATGGAAAAAAAATAGAATGAACTTGAAAAAAAACAAAGCAACATGAACTTGAAAATTAATGATATTTTTATATGTTTTTTATTTTTTTTCTTTTTTTTTATTTTTATAACATGGATACTCATGTTTATGAATCGGCCTCATTGTTGTCATCTTCTTCAATGTCCTCATCCAAAATGTACTCGTCATTATCACGCTTCTTGAATAACTTTATCCTTTTACCTGCAATCAAAGTTTTTAGTGCAACACCATTTAATTCACAAAGAGCATATGTACCATTGTTGTTGACTTTTGATACTATGTATGGCCCAAACCACCGTTGAGTGAGCTTTTTGCGTGCATCATATTGAGAGTCGAATGTACTATCATAAATGAGCACCCAATCTCCTACTTCAATTGTCTTAGGATGCACTCGATGAGTTTTATCAAAATAATGCTTGTTCTTCATTCTAGATTCTCTTAATTTTAACAACAGCATCATCAGTAGACATGTTTTCAGACCAAGGCAAATTTGACCATGCAGAAATATGAGACTGAATTGGAAACAATGGTTTTTGACAGTACATGAGTTCAGCAGGCATATATCCCGTAGTACGTGTGCATTTCATTCTATCTGCCCAAAGTGCAAAAGGTAAGAATTTAGGCCATTGTTTGATGTCACCATTACATGCTTTAGATATGGCTTTCACAATAGGTGGATGCCCTCTCTCTATTTTACCATTGGCCTCTGGGTTATATGCAGTAGTGAGAGACAAATGAATACCGTGACGCTCAAAGAACTCTTTAGCTTCTCTCGTATTTAACTCTCCACGATCGGCAACTACTTTCTCTATGTACCCAAAGTGACTTATGACATCTTCAAGCAAGAATTTGCAAACGTTGTAAGTGTTCTTAGATCGTAGTGCACGTCCCTCTACATGATTAGTTAAGTCTTCTCTTGCAAGTACAATGTAACGCATTTTGTCGATACCTTTAGGCATAGTTACAAGATCTACCCACTTGTAGTGAATACAAGGTGGATAAGTAGGATGCAATGGATCTCTATGTTTGACTGATGAATGAAGTTGACAAGTAGAACATGTAGAAACATAGCTACTAATGTCAACATACATCCTAGGCCAATAATAGGTACTTCTAATTTTTTCATATGTTCCAAAAAATCCTTTATGACCTGCCCATAATGTCTCATGCATTTCCTTCATTACTTGCAATTGAAGACCTCTCTTTCCTAGGACTCGTTGTGGATTCTTAACCTTACCCTTAGCATGTCTCCAAAGATAACCATTAGATAGGAAAAAGTTATAAGCTCGTTTCCTAATGTTACGGAATCTATTCGTAGTCCAGCTAGGTAATGGTTGTAGTGTACTGAGATACTTTCCTATGTCTCTCCATTCATTTTCGTACTCAGACTCATGAAATTGCTCATACTCATATATATGTGGAACATAGTCAATTAAGTTCACATTCTTTATTAGATCACTTTCAAGATCATCATCAAATCTAGCTCTCGATAACATATCAGCAACTGAGTTTGACTTACCTGAAATATGAACTAACTCAGGATTTATGAACTTAATATATGAGATCCATCTAAGCATGGCTATATCAGGAGATGAACAATTGGCTATCATTCCAATGAGAGGCAAACAATTAGTCTCAACTTTGACATTTGCACCAATAAAATATTCTTTGTCTATTTTCAAAGCTGTTACCATACCCCATAGTTCTCGTTTGATTTGTGGATATTTTCGTTGTGTTTCATGTAGAATTTTGGCACCAAACCTAATTGCATATCTATTCCCTTCACTATCGTCTTGACTTATGACCCAACCTATACCAATAGGACTAGTATCAACAGTCAATATAATAGGTTTGTTAGTAGAATAGTCTACACGCTTAAGGATGGGAGCTTCAAGCAATAATTTCTTCAATTTACGCATAATTTGAGTGTGTTTGTCAGTCCAAATAAATTTTTGTTTCTTCCTCAACAAGTCATAGAGACACTCAGCAACATGAGCAAAGTGTGGGATCCAAATAACATAAACGATCCAAGCACCAAGAAATCTACGTACCTCACTCATGTTGTTACATGTTTCAGAAATCTTGCTAATGGCATGAACTTTTTGTGGGTATGGCTTTCAACCATACTGGCCACATAAATTTCCAACAATAAGCACCTCGTTGACACCAAAAACAGATTTCTCTATGGAAAATGTGAGACCTACCTCTTCAAATCGTTGAAATATTCTTTCACAATCAGAGATATGGTCAAGAACAAATTTACGACATCCAAATGAATCTAAAGTAATGTCCTTTACACGTTCCTCACTCCCTTTAATTGGAATGTCATCAATGAATGGCATAGTTATACGAGGGATAAAATCATGTAAGACCATATTCATAGCACTCATCATATGAGCCACAGAATTAGTCGCTCCTTGAGGTAAAGTACACATTCGCACTAAGCCTAAAGGAGTTTTCATTGTGGTTATGTCCCGACTATCAATTGCTAATTGGAATCGGTCATATCCAGAATATAAATCACCCATTGAATAGATAGAATGTCCTGAAAATGATTCAGCAAACTCATCTACAATGGGTCCTGTTCCTACATTCCTTATGGTGACTTTATTGACGGGTTGGAGATCTTGAATAAAACGTAGTTTCCCATTATTTTTAGGCACAGTGAACCATCGATTAGATTAAGGTGCAAAAGATGGCTCTAAAATTTTCATGTTTATCTTCTCCTTAAGTAGTTTCATTAGCTCAAGTAAGTGAGCCTTTGGAACTAGTATAGGATGAAGATTCCATGGAATATGTGGAATAGTAAAGATTATCATGGGTGCAACTAGCTTAGGATCTACACAACCAATCTCATGAGGATACATAGTAAAGGCTATTCCATGGCTCCGTATAACTCTCTCAAATTTATCTCTCTCTACTGGCAAAAGAAAGTCATCATCTCTACCAATTTTCACCTGTTTGATTGTCTCATCCGTGAATGTATGTCCTATGTTTTTCTTATCCCGAAGAATTGGATCATTTTTCACATCATTAATTTTTTCATTACTTCCTTGAGGTAATGGTTGAGCTATGGGTTTGATTTTTTGTCTACAGTTTTGTACTTTGTTTCAACTAAGGCATCATGTGTTTGGTTAAATTTTGAGCACTTGTCAACATTGAGAGCATACTCTTGGATTAGAGCATACTCATCAAGGGAAGAAAGAAGAATAATATGGGAATTAGAATTTTGTTGAAGACATAACTCTAACTCCTCAAGAGTAGAGAAACAATGAGATGTTTCAATCACATGCTCAATGTTCTCATCATGTTCCATGATTTTGTTGTTTTTATAATTTTTTTGGGTTATCCAAAAAACTTGGACAATTGACTCTTATGAAGAAAATCTAATCTAGAATGTGGAAAACAAAGTGACAAACTATTGTACATGTCCGTTGGATGCGAGATGTCAAACCAATATCCTCTGTTGTCCCGCTCAACAATGGATTCTATCCGAAATTTTGATCATATGTAGCTACAAACATGAATCGAGGTGCACAATTACTACAAGCATGCTCATGACCCTGAGTAACAATAGGTTTCTTTCTAATTGACAATCGATTCCTAGGATGATTCACTCCTACCGTCATGACTTGAAGTGATTGCATTCCATCCTTAGGCTTAAATCTAGCATAGGTAGACCCATCATCCATGGCTTTAGTTTTCATACGACTCTCACAAATAAAGGGTTGACCTAAGAGAACTTCATAGGAGCAATTATCTTGAATAAAAAAGTGAAACTCTTCTGTGATTCCTCCTATGGATATGGGCACACTAGCACAAGCTCCATACAGGGTACCTACACCATTATCTGTAGTTCTCATACGCCATCCATAATCTTTATCTATGGGCCATCAAAACTTATCATAGACTTCTCTTGAAATCACATTGATTTTAGAGCCGGAATCTACTAATGCATTTACAGTGATAGTGTTCTTATCATTTCCTATTTTAACATGCATCTCTGATGTACCTCTAGACCAAAATGTTCTTTTAGAGTGACTTTCAGGATTGTTTTCATGATTTTCATGGTCAGGTTGAATAGGTCCTAAGAAATTTTTATTAACATTTACTTCATCATCATCAAAGTCCTCTTCATCAGATTCATCAAAGTTTAAGGCTTCATTCATAGCTTGATCTTGATCTAGAGAATCTTGCATCTCAGTATCTAGATTAAGCGGAAACCTCTTCCTGTTAATTAGGCCGATAAAGTTATCTTTAAAAACACACTTTGCAATCGAGAAAACTTGTTCTAAAGACATAGTCACTTGACTCTTAAGCAAAATGTCATCTAAAATCTCCATAGGATCTATTTTTCTCTCAATTTCTGAAATCAAGATGGCTTTAGGTTTTCTCTTTGGTTTCTTTTGTTTTTGCTCAGGGTCTTGTTTTTGTTCATGTTCTCGTGTTTGGTCTTCAGTTTGTTATGATTGTTCTTGTTTATCTAAAGGCTTTGGTTCTTTTTTTCTTTGCTTTGTCTTCATCCCTTTTTGTTTCTCCTCTTGTTTTTGTTCATTGGGTTCTAATTCTTGTTTTTTATCTTTGGATTGTGATGTTTACTCCTTGCTCTATGATTGTTTCTATTCCCTCTGAGGTTTATTTTCGAGTCACTCTTCTTTCACTAGGCTTAGCTTCATCTCTTTTTCGTTTTTCTTCTACATTGGATATGTGAGAAATAAGAGATTGATCTTCTATCGGTGACTCCCAAGCCGTTATTCTCCTAATCTCATCTCGTGCTCTTACTAAAGCCTCTATGGAAAAGTCAACTTCCTTTGTGGGTTTACTTGATTCTATTTGTTGTTCATCAAGAGCTTCTAGTTTCACTCCTCTAGTTCCTACATCCGTTATGGTTATATTTTCATAGTGTTTTTTCATTCCTCCCTTACCATAATTTCCTTGCAAAGGTAGCCTAGATCGATAGTCACAGATTTCCTTGTCTATGTCTATTACTAGTCATTGCTCCTTAGTAGCCTTCTATAGTTCACAATCTCTCAAAAAGTGTTCTAACGAATCACACCAAGGACACCTACGAGGGCCACACATAAAACCATTTTGATTTTGAGGATTTTGATTAACTTGTGGTGGGAAATTTTGAAATTGAGGATTTTGTTGATAAGGTATTGCTTGAACAGGATAATTAGGATTTTGAAAAGGCAATTGATGTATTTGAGGAGCTTGGGGAGCAACATGTGGTACTTGAGGTGCAAGAGGAGCTTCCATATTATATAGTTGATGATTTTGAAAATTTTGATTTTGAGGATTTTGAAAAGCTATTTGAGAAGCTTGAGGATACATGTTTTGATACATTTGAGGATTTTGCACGTGAGGATGAGGATTTTGCATTGAAGGATTATGCATTGGAGGAACTTGATATGCTTGAGTAGGAGCTACTTGTGGATTTTGATTGGTAGCTATAACATGTTGATTAGGCTCTTGAAAAGTCATTGGGTTCATTTGATTTTGGAAAGTTTTGGTGTAACTAGATTGTAAAGCATATATAGTCTTGGCCAAATTGGATTGTGTAGCAATAAGACTTTCCATTTGCTTAGTGAGAATATCCACTTGAGATTGTTCAACTACACTTTTATTTGGCTCTACTTTAAAACCTTGAGTAGGCTCCATCATTTGAGGAATAGGAGTAGAGTCAAAAAGCATAGCATGGGATTGTTCTCTAGCTTGCTCCTTAGTTTGCGGAAGGCTAGCTTGAGGAAGACTAGTTTGCTCATAAAGCATGGATTGTCTTTGATGTCTATGGGCTACAGCCTCTACTACTTTACGCACTTTTTGCCAATTGTGAGTAAGACCATAGCGCTTATCTGGTTCTTCTAATTGCCATTCAACTTCCCTACGAGTTTAAGGATGAAGAAGCTTAAGAAAATTGATCACAAGATCAGGTTCCAAAGTTATCTTATCCTCATCAGGAAGTTGTTCATAGCGTCTAATATACTCATTTTGTAAGTGAGTAATAGAGCTACTAGGCTTTGGAGAATTGACCCATCGTAAGAATCCATCTCGATTATGTTGGCTATAATCTTCAAGATAGAATTCTTTGAGCATCTCCTTTCTCAAATCACTCCAAGGAAGACTATCATATTGAGTGACACGGTTTATGATAGAGCTATCAACAATTCATTTAAAGAATGATATCAAAAGATCTTCGGGAAGACCAAAAATCATAGCTTGCTCTTCAAACAAATCTAAGTAGCTTGTGATGTTATGCCATTGAATTTTCCCTTCTCTCTCAACATAGAAGAGACTATTCTTTGGCCTTGTTTCTCAACAATAAGGGATTTGAATCCTTCCTCCATCTTATGTGAATAAGCAAGTGATGCACGATGCTCTAGATCTCTCACAAATGCGTTTACTTCACGACGAAGATGTGCACGATACTGTGAGAAATCCAGTGCAATGAGAGAGGAGACAAGAGACAAGTGACAAGTGACATGAATTAAAAGGATTTGAATTAAGATACATGTATAAGATTGTCGTGGTACGTCAAGCTAGGCAGTCTACTGATCAAAGGTGGTTCCGACCCTCAAACCATGAGAGTTCAACCGAATGTCACACGTAAGAAGGTGAGTTCCACTTCAGTGACCCTATGTATGTCTAGGCTCGTAACGTCTAACTAAAGAAGTCTAAGACTCATTAAAACCAGCTCTAACTCACTCACACGCTCCACCGAGGGTGAGTCAAGATAGAGATGCTGGTTTCAAGAGCCTATCATAGATTGGAGTTCTAACTTAGATTTGAAACTAGGTACAATACTCATACTAGCCCACCTTGGATCCTCACTCGCTCAACCGAGGGTGATCGTATCAAGGAAACTGTAAGCTAGCAAGAGCCCTATGGATGCCTAACAATGATGCTCTAGGAGTTTGGAGGGGTGTTTATATAGTTTTTTGAATGAATTTGGGCCCTTGGATCTAGAGAAATCAACTCTCAACTCTAGGATCACTACTTTTGATTACAACCATTTGATTAATCAAATCAATGGCTTGGAATTGTTCTTTCTATCAAATCTAGTGTAAAGGAGTGAAATTTAGGCGCCCTCATTCTCCACCATTGGATCTGGGGATGATCTGGACCGTCAGATCAGTGCTGACATCAATTCGGATAAGATAAGCCACTATTTTTGGAGAAAAGCTGCATTATTGATCTTTGATTGTCAAAAATTATCTTCTTTTATGGAAAAACTCGTGGATCCTCCTTGCTTTAAGCATAAGTGCATCTCCACCCTTGAATATGAGCTCATCTTGATCGTACAACATGGCTCAATCAGCTTTCGCCATGTGGTGGCCCTTCGACCCTTCAATTTGCTTAAACTAGAAAACTGCGGTGGTCCTGAAAACTGGACTTTGTACTCTTTGACCCTCCAAATAGGCTTTGATGAAGATAAAACTTTGTAGGACTATGTTTCCAAAGATCTCCTTCAGGAATATGCAGAAAAAACTCCCATTTGAATCTCCCTTGTACAAGTTTGACTACATTTGGAAGCTTGCAAGGTGGCATTAAGGTGTCTAGGAAGCTTTGATAGCCTTGAAAATTTGTACAAATATGTAGCCACATATGATCTTTATAGATGCCAAACCATATGGCTAACATAAATTTCTATACAAGAATTTGTAGGGTCAAACTAGAAAAATTACATTTTTACAAAATGAACATAGCATATCAATGTGCTACAAAATCCATTTTCTGCGGAAATTTGGGCTATAGACTGCCTTTGACAATCTTTACAAGTATATGAATTTTCATCTAATTTGGTGACAACGAAATTTTTGCCCTAATTTCCCAACTTTGACTAGCTTTGACCAGCTTTGACCGCTACCATGGACTTTCTTGATTTCCTTGAAACTTTGTATGTGAGCTTCCTTTGACATCCTTGATGCATCCTGGACTTCTCGGGGAATTCCGGCTACCTTCACCAAATATGTTTTTTGTAGGCCTTCACAAGTGAGAGAGGAGAGAAAATCTCGACGACAACGTGTAAAGGACATTACTTTGGATTCATATGGATGTCCTAAATTTGTTCTGGACCATATCTTTGATTGTGAAAGAAAGTTTCAACGATTTGAAGAGGTAGGTCTTACATTTTCCATAGAAAAATCTGTTTTGGGTGTCAATGAGGTTCTTATTGATGGACATTTATGTGGTCATTATGGTCGAATGCCATATGCACAAAAAAATGATGCCATTAGCAAGATTTCTTAAACATGTAACAACATGAGTGAGGTACGTAGATTGTTGATATATTTAGGTAGTGATGTGTGTGAACACACTAGGACCGGCAGGGCACTTTTTTCCCTCTTTAGTCAGTTTTTTTCCCCTGGCTTGTATATATGCCTATTGTCCTAATGGGCTACTTATCTTTGTACATTCTCTAGTAATACATTCAGTATTGTGTGTTGTGCTCCAAGCTTCTTCTTCTTCCTTGTGCTGTTCGCGTGCTTCCGCAGACGTCTAACTCCAACAATTGGTATCAGATCCAGGTTGTCGCTTCATCTAGGGCGCTGTCTACACTCCTCCATTTGTAGTCTTAGATTCTCACGAAATTTGGTGAGCATACTCAGGGTGTTGCAGAGATCAAAACTACTTCGCTCTCTGGTGTCGAAATCGCGATCTGAGCTCGTTTTGGCCTCCGAACGCGCTATCGCAGTGCTTGTGCAGGCTATTTCATCTTTTTGTACCAAAGGTATACACCTATTTCGGTCCTCCAGTATAAGCGTCTCGAAGTCTGCTACAGGTTTAGCACAACTCGTCTGGGTAGTTTCGTTCAACTTTTTTAGATACAGCCAATTTTCTACATCAAGGTATTTTAGTCACTGGCCATGGATGAGAGCACTGATGTATTCTGTATGTTGGTTGTTGAGGATAAGTTGGATGGTACCAACTACCCATTATGGGCTTATATGATGTGACATGTATTGGTTGCAAAAGGATTGTGCAACATTGTGCAGGTTGTTGAAAGACGTGATGTTACACCTGTAACAACAGGTACTGCAAATATAGTTGCTGGAGCTGATGGAGATGGTATCGAAGATGATATTCTGGAGATTCCTGTTCGTGCTCCTATGTCTGCTGCACCTACTGCAGAGCAGATTCATTGGGATGGAAGAGATGCCCAGGCACATGCATTGAAAGCTTTGTCTGTCAAACGTGCCATTATTCCTCATATTCGCTCTTGCAAAACAGCTAAGGATGCTTGGGATACACTTACCACATTGTACCAACCTAGGAATGAGGCTCGTGTTGCTTACCTCCAAAAACAGTTGGAGAGTGAGCACATGAATGAAGGTGATTCTATGGAAAGTTTCCTAACAAAGATCAAAGACTTGAAGGAACAGTTGATTTCTGCTGATGAGGTTATACGAGATAGCTCACTTGTGCAAACCATTCTAAATGGTCTTCCTGATTCATATCAGAATTTTGCTTCTACTCTTCGGTTGATGATGAAAGGAAATCCAAATGCCTTGTCATTTGAGGAGTTAGTCTCTATTCTGTTGCAGGAAGATCAGTCAAGGCAGAACAGGGCCATTATGCGTGTTGCAGATCAAGCTTTCCTGGCTAGTCAGAAGGGCAAAGGAAAATGGAGTTCTTTTACTAGTAAGCAGAAATCTGCAAATGCTACACATTCAAAGAACCAAGACAAAGATGAAAAAAAAAAAGTAGAAATTGTTTTGTAAGTAGTGTAAAGGGAATGATCATATCATAAAGAACTGTCCAAAACTGGCTGCAAAAGAGGCAAAGAAGAAAGAGGCTGGAATGGTTGTTGCAGAAGCCTCTACACCAAAAACGGAGCCTGCTAATCTTACGTAGAAAGAAGAATGGGCGTTCACTACTGTTTGCAGTTTCGACCCATCTTCTCATGAGCAGTGCATATTTGCAGTAGACTCAGATGTTTGGTACTTTGACGGTGGGGCGACCAAATATATTACCTCGCAGCACAGTTTCTTCTCTTAACTTGAGCCTGCCCCTACAGGGAATACTGTTACATGCGCCAACAACTGCTCTTCCTATTATGGAAGTTGGTAAGATCATTTTGACTACTACTGATGGTAGTTCTTTCGCTTTGTCAGATGCTTTATTTGTGCCACCGATCAAGAAGAATCTGTTATCAGTTTCTGCATTAGCCAAGATTGGCTTGGTTGTGAAATTTGTTGATGACAGATGTACAGTTCATGATCTGTCAAATGGCAATGTTATTATTGCTTCTGGCATTTTATGTCGTGGGCTCTATAAGCTCATAGGCTATGAAAGATTTGAAAATGATTTGGCATGTGCAGTAAATGATTCTCAGGCTATGTCAGATGCAAAGCTTTGGCATGCACGCTTTGGTCGTCTGAATTTTTCTAGTTTGCTATGCCTACAGAAATCTGAAATGGTGTCCTCTTTGCCCAAACCTGAGGCACCTGGAAAACATGTTTGTGAAGGCTGTATTTTGGGCAAAATGTAGCGTTCTTCCTTTCCAAAAGATGGTTCAGTTCGGGCTACACAGAAATTGCAGCTTGTACATGGTGATGTCTATGGTCCTATGCAAACACCCTCTTTTGGAAATTACCTTTACTTCGTGACTTTCATTGATGATTTTTCTAGGCATGCATGGGTATATCCACTCAAAGCAAAGTCCAAAGTGTTCATGTGCTTTAAACAGTTTTTGGTTTTGGCTGAAAATCTGTCAGCATGTAAAATAGGAACCCTCCGTTCTCATCGAGGGGAGGGGATATATGTCTTCTGATTTTAATGCATTTTTGGCTGAACGTGGGATAAAACACTAGTGTACATTGTCGTATACACCTCAATAGAATGGAGTTGCTGAATGAAAGAACAGGTCACTCATGGCGATGGCGAGGTGCATGGTCAAGAGTCAGGCTTTACCACATAGTCTCTGACTGGAGGCTATCATGTGTGCAGCATATGTACTGAACATGTGTCCCGCTAAAGTGTTGTAGTCTATCACTCCATATGAGGCTTGGCATGACCGCAAGCCATCTGTTGCTCATCTGCGTGTTTTTGGTTTTTTGGCATATGCACTAGTGCCTGAACAACATCGCAGAAACTTGGATGATAAGGTAGTAAAATGTATTTTTGTTGGGTACAGTTCTGAAAGTAAAGGCTATCGTTTGTATCATCCACAGACTAAACGCATTCTGGTTAGCCATGACGTTGTCTTTGTGGAAGATGCTATTCATCCATTTCTTTCATTTACTAAGGAGACATCTGTTAGCTCCAAATACATGTATGATATTTGATGCCTCTTTTTACAGGTGGACAGTCTAGTGCTCGTCCTAACGAGGCAACTTCTCAGCCTTTGTAGGTTTTATATGATGATGTAGATCATTCCATTTCTGATGCAGATTTACATGATGCACTTGTTGATGAGAGAGCTGATATTGAGGAGGCAAAAGCTATGCCAAAATGGTTGGTGCAGACTTTGTGTGACAGCAAATTAGATGCACCTTTATCATATCGTACTTGTTCAGGCTCTCATAGTGCCTCCTTTGCATCAGATTGCTATGCTATGGCTGCATCTAGTCTCTGTGATGAGAATGAGCGTGTTTCTTTTGATGAAGCACAAAATTCAGAAAATTGGATGGCTGCTATGCAATCTGAATATGATGCTATAATGAAGAATGGTACATGGTCTTTATGTGACTTGCCTCCCTGCAACAAGGCCATTGGCACTAAGTGGGTATACAAGCTGAAGCATAAACATGATGGTACAGTTGACAGGTATAAGGCGAGGCTTGTTGCAAAGGGTTATGCGCAGGAAAGAGGCGTTGATTTTGATGAGACCTTTGCACCTGCATGTTGTATGACTACTAATCGGAGCATTTGTGCACTTGCAGCCCATCATGGTTGGAATGTACATCAATTGGACATTAAAACAACATTTCTGAATGGTGACTTGCATGAAGAAGTGTATGTTTTTCAGCCCCGTGGCTTTGTGCAGAAAGGGCATGAAAACCAGGTGTGCAGGTTAAAGAAGGCATTATATGGTTTAAAGCAAGCACCACGTGCTTTGTATGAGAATATACATGCCTATCTGGTTGCACATGGTTTTGAGAACATTCCAACTGAAAGCACCTTATATGTTAAGCGTGCTAAGGATGTGCTTCTGATCATTGTTGTCTACGTTGACGACATGCTGCTCACTGGTCCTATTGACAAGCATATTGCTGATTTCAAGGCTGATTTGCATGCCTCATTTGAGATGTTTGATTTGGGGCATTTGCATCACTATTTGGGCATTCAGTTTATGGAAGTTGATTGTGGAATGGCTTTGTGTGAAACGAAATATATTGACACATTATTGCACCGTTTTGGCCTTGAAAACTGTAAGCCTATTGCCACTCCTATGGAGACAGGTTTACGATTGAGTCTTCATGATGCTGGAGATGCATTTGATGTTGTTCTCTATCAGTAGGCTCTTGGATGCTTGATTTACTTATGCATTACGTGGCCAGATATTCAGTTTGCTGTCTCACAGATAAGCAGGTTTATGCATTGCCCAGGAGTCACGCATTGGAAGGCGGTTAAGCGCATCTTTCGCTACTTGAGTGGTAGTCGACTACTTGGGTTGTTTTATCCCAAGGGGGGATCACTATCGCCAGATTTGCATGCTTTTTCTGACTCAGATTGGGCTGGTTGCTATGACACTCCTGTATCCACGAGTGGTTTTTGCTTCATGCTTGGTAGCTCATGTATATCTTGGTTGAGCAAGAAGCAGCCTACTATGGCCACTTCCAGTTGTGAGGCTGAGTATAGGGCAGTTTTCAGAGCGACTGTTGGGTGTGTGTGGCTCAAACGCCTTATGGTTGATTTGGGTGTTGGCCAGTCTTCTGCCACCACCATCTTCACTAACAGTCAGAGCGAATTGGCAGTTGCAAGGAACCCAGTGTTCCATGCTCGCACTAAGCACATTGAGGTGCATTATCACTATGTCAGGGAGAGGTTCTCTGCTGGGGAGATCAGCTTGGCACATGTGCCCACATAGGAGAACATTGCAGACCTTTTCACGAAGGCTCTGCCTAGGGAGAAGTTTGAAGCTTTTCGCAAAGCTTTGGGCTTACTTCCTTTTGTGGAGTGATTTCCACATAGCTCGACACTTCCTTATACATGAGTGCCAGCTCCTTGTTCACCGCATCACTCCTAGGGGGATTTGTTGATATATTTAGGTAGTGATGTGTGTGAACACACTAGGACCGTCGGGACACTTTTTTCCCTCTTTAGGAGGTTTTTTCCCCCGGCTTGTATATACGCCTATTGTCCTAATGGGCTACTTATCTTTGTACATTCTCTTGTAATACATTCAATATTGTGTGTTGTGCTCCAATCTTCTTCTTCTTCCTTGTGTTGTTCGCGTGCTTCTGTAGACGTCTAACTCCAACATAGATTTCTTGGTGCTTGCATCTTTTATGTTATTTGAATCCCACACTTTGCTCATGTTGCTGATTGTCTCTATGACTTGTTCAAGAAGAAACAAAAATTTATTTGGACTAACAAACACACTCAAGCTATGCGTAAATTGAAGAAATTATTGCTTGAAGCTCCCATCCTTAAGCTTCTATACTATTGTGCTAACAAACCTATTATATTGAGTGTTGATACTAGTCCTATTGGTATAGGTTGGGTCATAAGTCAAGATGATAGTGACGAGAATAGATATGCAATTAGGTTTGGTGCCAAAATTTTACATGCAACACAACAAAAATATCCACAGATCAAACGAGAACTATGGGGTATGGTAATAGCTTTGAAAACAGACAAAGAATATTTCATTGGTGCAAATATCAAAGTTGAGACTAATTGTTTGCCTCTCATTGGAATGATAGCCGATTGTTCATCTCCTGATATAGCCATGCGTAGATGGATCACATATATTAAGTTCATAGATCCTGAGTTAGTTCATATTTCAGGTAAGTCAAACTCAATTGTTGATATGTTATCGAGAGCTAGATTTGATGATGATCTTGAAAGTGATCTAATAAAGAATGTGAACTTAGTTTACAATGCTCCACATATATATGAGTATGAGAAATTTCCTGAGTCTGAGTATGAGAATGAATGGAGAGACATAGGAAAGTATGTGAGTACACTACAACCATTACCTAGCTGGACTACGAATAGATTCCCTAACATTAGGAAACGAGCTTATAACTTTATCCTATGTAATGGTTATCTTTGGAGACATGCTAAGGGTAAGGTTAAGAATCCACAATGAGTCCTAGGAAAACAAGGTCTTCAATTGCAAGTAATGAAGGAAATGCATGAGACATTATGGGCAGGTCATAAAGGATTTTTTGGAACATATGAAAAACTAAGAAGTACCTATTATTGGCCTAAGATGTATGTTGACATTAGTATATATGTTTCTACATGTTCTACTTAACTTCATTCATTAGTCAAACATAGAGATCCATTGCATCCTACTTATCCACCCTGTATTCACTACAAGTGGGTAGTAGATCTTGTAACTATGCCTAAAGGTATTGACAAAATGTGTTACATTGTACTTGCAAGAGAAGAATTAACTAATCATGTAGAGGGACGTGCACTATGATCTAAGATCACTTACAATGTTTGCAAATTCCTGCTTGAAGATGTCATAATTCACTTTGGGTACATAGAGAAAGTAGTTGCCGATCGTGGAGAGTTAAATGCGAGAGAAGCTAAAGACTTGTTTGAACATCACAGTATTCGTTTGTCTCTTAGTACTGCATATAATCGAGAGGCCAATGGTAAAATAGAGAGAGGACATCCACCTATTGTGAAAGCCATATCTAAAGCATGTAACAGTGACATCAAACAATGGCCTAGATTCTTACCTTTTGCACTTTGGGCAGATAGAATGACGTGCACACATACTACTAGATATATGCCGGCTAGACTCATGTACTATCAAAAACCATTGTTTCCAATTTAGTCTCATATTTGTCCATGGTCAAATTTACCTTGGTCTGAAAACATGTCCACTGATGATTTTTTGAGTTTGCACATTAAGTAGTTAGAACAAGGTAAATTAAGACTTGATGATGCTGTTGAAAAATTAAGAGAATCTAGAATGAAAAACAAGCATTATTTTCATAAAACTCATCGATTGCGTCCTAAGCCAATTGAAGTAGGAGATTGGGTGCTCATTTATGATAGTACATTTGACTCTCAATATGATGCATGCAAAAAGCTCACTCAACGGTGGTTTGGGCCATACATTGTATCAAAAGTCAACAACAATGGTACGTATGCTCTTTGTGAATTAAATGATGTTGCACTAAAAACTTTGATCGCAGATAAAAGGATAAAGCTATTCAAGAAAGGTGATAATGAGGAGTACATTTTGGATGAGGACATTGAAGAAGATGACAACAATGAGGCCGATTCATAAAAAGGAGTATCCATGTTATAATATATATATATATATATATATATATATATATATATATATATATATATATATATATATATATATATATATATATATATATATATATATATATATAACACATATAAAAATATCATTAATTTTTCAAGTTCATGTTGCTATGTTTTTTTCAAGTTCATTCTACTTTTTTTCCATTCTTGTTTCATGCATGTTTGTTTTCAATCTTTGCATTGCATTGCATACCTACATCACTTGAGTCAAAAAGAGCAAATGATGATTTCTCTACTTGTGTAAAATGGTATCTTAAGTACTAATTATCTACTAAGACATCGGTTATAATATCGGATTATGGACAGATAGGACATGTAGATTTGGAGGTTTATTTTGGTGATATGACTTTCATATATAAACATGCATATGTATCTTGTATCGAAAGCATAATTGTTGAAATCCTAGCTCCTGCTACTACATGGTTCTACATCCTTATTCCATCTCACATCACTTGTATCGGAGTTTAATCGACTGTTCTCGGTCATCAAAAATGGTTGTACCTATGTATCGGGGTTTAATTTTTCCACGTCATAAAAAAAAGGCTGCTCCATGTTACGAGGAAGTTTACAGTTTCTTCCACCCCAAAAAAGTGATGATAACCATAAAGTTGTTGAATCATCATCATCATCAAAAAAAAAAAAGAGCAAGCCAAAGGAAGATAAAGAGGCATAGTAGAATAAATCACAGACTATATAGGGAGATTTATGCATTAGTGGAGTTTGGTTAGATTTACTTGCATGTTATTAGAGAAAGAGAGTATTCATATTTATGTAGGAAAGAAGTTGATCTAAAATAAGCTAAAGATGAAAGATGTCTCTTGAAAATCCTAAATCTTTGTTTATAATCGTATTTAAGGCAGATTGCTTTATGAAAAAGATTAAAAAATTTCTTCAAGATGAGAGGAACTGATGCTCAAAACAACTCAATACATCCACTTCCACTCCATATTGATCCTTGTTTATTTCCTTTTTTGTTGTCAATGCTGCTTGTTCATTTGCGGATATGTTGCCTATTTGTTCATGCATATTCATGTTGCCTGTCTCAATTCTTTCTTCCATGCAAATTTTGCGTCATGTCATAGTGCCTACTCATTCATGCATATGATCAATTTTTTCATAAATGTTTCATATGTTGCATTTAAAAGAATTTGATGTCTGGAACATTTTGTTTTCCAGAGATACTAGAGTGGCGCTTTCGGAGGAATCGCAGGTTTAGTGGGGGCGAATGTCGTCGAGATTTTCTCTCCTCTCTCATTCATGAAGGCCTATAGGAAACACATTCAGTGAAGGTAGTTAGAATTCCCTAAGAAGTCCAAGATGCATCAAGGATGTCAAAGGGAGTTCACATGCAAACTTTGGAAGAAATCAAGAGAATCTAGGGTAGCAGTCAAAGCTCGTCAAATTTCGAAAATTAGGGAAAAATTTTCAATATCACCAAATCACATGAAAACTCATACACTTGTAAAGCCTATCAAAGGCAGTCTATAGCCTGAATTTCACATGTAAATGGATTTTCTAGCACATTGATATGCCATGTGCATTTTGTAAAAAATGTAATTTTTCCACTTAGACCCTACAAAATCTTGTATAGGAATTTTTGTTAGCCATATTCTTTGGCATGTATAGAGATCATATGTGGCTACATATTTCTACAAAGTTTCAAGGTTATCAGAGCTTCCTAGACACCTTAATGTCACCTTGCAAGCTTCCAAATGTAGTCAAACTTGTACAAGGGAGATTTTGATGGGAGTTTTCTTTGCATATTAAAGGAGAACTTTCAAAACATAGCCTTAAAAGTTTTCATCTTCATCAAAGGATATTTGAAGGGTCAAAGAGCACAAAATCCAGTTTCAAGGTCACCACAATTTCCTAGAATAAGAAAATTGAAGGCTTGAAGGGCTGCCACATGGCAAACAATGATCGAACCATGTTCTACAGTCAAGAGGAGCTCATATTCAAGGGTGGAGATGCACTAAAGCATAACGCAAGGAGGATCCATGAGTTTTTTCACCGGTTAAGCCTTTTTTGATGATCAAAGATCAATAATGCAGAGTTTGTCCAATAATAGTAGCTTACCTTATCCAAATTGATATCAGCACTAATCCAACGGTCCAAAGCAGCCCCAAATCCAATGGTGGAGAATGAAGGCACCTATTTTCCTCCCTTTTGCCCCATATATGATATAAGAAACCAATCCTAACCATCCATTTGATAAATCCAATGGTTGTAATCAAAAGAAGATGATCTTAGGGTTGAGAGTCGATTTCTCTAGATCGAAGGGCCCAAATTCATTCAAAAAACTATATAAATCGTCCTCCAAACTCCTAGAGCATCATTTTTAGGCATCCATAGGGCCCTTGCTAGCACATGGTCTCGTTGACATGATCACCCTCATTTGAGCATGTGAGGATCCAAGGCGCGCTAGTAAGAGCATAGTTCCTAGATTCAATTTTTAGACTTCCTCTCTAGGATAGGCTCATAAACCCAGTTTCTTTTTCTTCGCTCACCTCAGTGGAGTGTGTGAGTGAGTTAGAGCTGGTTTTATGTGTCTTAGAATTCTTTAGAATCACATTACGATCCTAGAAAGACATAGGGTCAATGAAGTGGGCCTATCCTCTTACATGTGATATTTGGTTGAATTGTCATGGTGAGAGGGTGGTGCTGACCACCTTTGACCAGTAGATTGCTTAGCTTGACGTTTCACAACATTCATGTATATGTTTGTTGTAACAATATCTTCTAATTCATGTCTCATGTCTCCTATATCTTTATCTCTTATATGTTTTTACATGTCACCTTCTATATCTTTCTATGTGTGAGAAAGCTCCGGAGTATTGCATTGAACCAGTGAGGATGATACATTAAGGTTGAGAGAATAATTTTCTATTCATTTTTTACATCATGACCCACATGCATTCATACCACCTGCAGAAACCCATGCTTATGAATTGATTTTCGAAAGTGTATAAGAAGCTCCATTCGTGGACCATTCTTCCTTTCAAAAGTTGATTCATGTGTGTGGTTTTCTTTTTGTTCTCATCATGCATACATCCATAAGAACCCATGCTTATGAATTGATTTTCGAAAGTGTATAAGAAGCTCCATTCGTGGACCATTCTTCCTTTCAAAATTTGATTCATGTGTGTGGTTTTCTTTTTGTTCTCATCATGCATACATCCATATGTTCCCCTTTCATAATTAAATCATGAAAGCTCTCCTCCCCATACCCAACTTCATCTTCACCTTCACATTTTGATCACAAAGTCCTTCCAACACTCACTAGCTTCATACACTCTACGTGTGCCATGACCGGACCCAATCCACCTTGATTGCGATCACCTCCACAACGTGTGTGTGTGTATGCATATATATGTTTGTATGTGTATGTGTGTATGAGCGTGTATGTGTGTGTATGTGTGTGTATGTGTGTGTATGTGTGTGTATGCATTTAAGCATGTATGTATGCATGTGTGTGTATGTATCTGCATGCATGTAAGTATGTATGTATGCATATATATATATATATATATATATATATATATATATATATATATATATATATATATATATATATATATATATATATATATATATATATATATATATATATGCATTATGTATGCATATGTATGCATGTATGTGTGTGTGTATGGCATATATGTGTGTGTATGTGTCTATATGTGTGTGTGTATGTAAGTGTGTGTGTGTCTATGTGTCTATGTGTGTGTAAGTGTGTGTGTCTATGTGTGTATATATATGTGTGTGTGTATGTGTATGTGTGTGTGTATGTGTGTGTGTAAATATGTGTGTATATGTGTGTATGTGTCGATGCATGTATGTGTGTGTATCTATTTTTGTATGTGTGTCTATGTGCATATACGTGTGTATGTATATATATATGTATGTATTCATGTGTATGTGTGTGTGGAAATATGTATGGATATGTGGTTGTGTATATGTGTCTAATATGTATGTGTGTGTGTATGTGTATGTGTATGTGCATGTGTCTATGTATTTATATGTGTGTGTGTGTGTATGTGAATCTGTGTGTGTATGTGTGTGTGTGTGCATACCTTGCTTCACGAGTTGTGCGTTTGTTGATCTCCCTCTCTCTCTCTCTCTCTTTCTCTCTCTCTCTCTCTCTCTCTCTCTCTCTCTCTCTCTCTCTCTCTCTCTCTCTCTCTTTCTCTCTCTCTCTCTCACGCGCACGTGCGCATGTTCATCCTAACTTCGACACATATGTGCCGGGAGAAATTTTGATTTTTTTTAACATTCCAGAGCGTCGCTTATGTGATGCTCTAGAAGACTAGGACATCTTGTATGCAATAATCCAGCATCACAAGCAATTTTCCAACGTCATTAAAAGCATTGCGGCTTAGCGAGACTCTTTGCGACACTTCTTTTTAGCATCGCATAAGCCACGTTGGCATCGCTTATGTGATGACAGATCCTTTTTTTAATTAAAAAATAGGGTCGTGGCTTGTGCGATGCTAGCATCACATAAGCGATGACCCTGGCTTTTTTTTCAATTCGGGGGCATCACTATGCCCCTATTTCTAATAGTGCAATAAGAAAAGTGAATCTTCATCTCTTCAAATTTAGTATGCTGAATATACGTAAAAATTATTTGTTCTGTGAATCATTAAACCATGTTATTATGCCCTACCTTTAATACCTGAGAAAATCAGCCATCAAATAGACAATGTGTCTGATACCGGTGGCCCACTTCCAATCTTTACTAATTGTTATAAAGCTTGAATAATACATGGCATTAGAATGTGGAATCTTGGACCATTCAAAGCAGCAAAAGGATCTGGAACAAGGGCTTCAGAGAATGGAAACATCATTACAATCAAGACATCAACCAATGGGTCAACTTTGAGGATATCGAACCTAGCGTCAACATTACCTATAAAGAAGGGAACATTTTACAAAGTAGATGTCTTTCCTGGGATCGTTCGAAAGTCCACCTCCTCATGGGACATGATTCGCCATGCTCGCTTGGTCTCACATGGCATAATAGCGATCGCCTAACTAATATCCCGAATATCAATATCAAAGGAAACACTAACGATCAGATCAACCTTAATAAGAAGTGGTGCCCCTCATGGATGCGACTGTGGTGGAAAATGAAGTTCATGGCTATCTCACCCTCTCATAGAGAACAAAATATCTATCCTCTTATGGCAAATTCTTCATCGGGGAACCTTGACAAATCGAAAGGCTAGCAAAATTTGTGGGGTGTCTCCCTATTGCAAGCGATGTTACTCGTCCATTCAAGATGTTGGTCACATCCTCTTTATTTGTCCCAATTCCATTTGGCTTTGGCAGATTGTCGGAAAGAAACTCAAACTTTAGAAGAATATGAGTTGGAAAAAAGCTCTATTGGTAGAAGTGATTGGCTACTCGACGACCCTCTAGAATGCCATCTAAGGGGAGGTCCTCTGGAAGATCTGGTGGGAAAGATGTGCTTGTAACTTTGGTGACTCCCTCGAAGAGTGGTCGATTGAGAAATCAAATGACAGTTTAAACCCAAGTGGGCCCCACATGAGGGTGATGAGAGGGTGATTAACCTTCTCTGTAATGCCATCTAAACTTGGTAAGATCTACCCCTGCTCTAGGGGACCTGGGCGGTCTCGTGAGCACTAGTCCCCTTTACTTGCAGTTTTCTTTTCCTTTAATTAATACAAGTCTAGGAGAGTAGGCTAAGGCCGAACTTCCTTTTATTAAAAAAAAAGACAATGTGTTCTAAAACACACAAAAACCTAGCCTTCATCCTTTTCCTTTAACGATCAAAGCTTTGGGGTGCCTTTTTCATAATAAATATGAACAGCCATGTGACATTACATGCATGATTCACCTTTACCGAAGATTCTAGTAAGAATTTTTTTCTTCCCTTTCTTTGTGAAGCTAATAGGTCACTATTTCATGCCTACAAGAATGCAACTTGGACCCATGCACCATTGTAGGGCAAGGAGTAGCACCAAATGTTTCGAGGTAAAATTGGCAAGGCTCTTGTCCTCCGAATTTTGAATGGACAAGTCTTCCATATTTTTAACTTGCGAGCTTTGCACTTTTTAGAACTGAAGAACAACACTAGGTAATCCAAGGAATCCTTAAGTAAAAGTCAATCATGTACTACAGATTAAAGACTCCACACTACGACTTCTATTGGGCCGATAGCTTCTAAATTTTATGCTAAGTCGAATGGTATAAACTTTCAAATTGCTTTCTATGAAGTAAAAGTTATCCCCACAGAACCATTAATAAGTACTATTCCGACTTTCTTGACGTTCCATAGTCATCTTTTATAGCTTAGGGAGGATAAAGTTTTCGGTACTCTCAGCTAAAGCATTTGATCAAGGATAGAAGGATATATGATAGTAGTCTATGATAGATTTCACTAGCTATTTTAAAAAGTTTATACACCGATCAGATACTAATTCCAAACGTTTTCCAAAGCATGGAAAAGTTGTTGTAAGAAGGTATGTGTTTGTCTTTGTGTTTATATGAGATGCAAAGAGCTGGTGGAGTGCTTTATAACTTGTGCACTCCTGGAATACTATGACAGATAGGATGAGAGACCTTGCCATCACACATTTCTTGCTTTACTGCATAGTGTTAGTGGCGTAACATGAGATCTCTCTCTCTCTCTCTAGCACACACACACACACACACACCTAGCTACCCTCCATGGAATGCATGCACAAATATACTGACTAAAACCCTTACGCTCAGGCCGAGTCAAACTGTCATACCAATGTTGAAGCCGTTCTTTTAATAAACCAGTGAGATTCTTCTTGCTACCTCTTCCTCTCTTGGTGTGACCACCTCATCTCCCACCTGTTTAAACTTCACATAAGTGCGACTCGGTAGCTTCATCCCACCTGTTTAAACTTCACATAAGTGCGACTTGGTAGCTTCATCCCACCTAATGGAAACATTTAGAAGGGTCTATACCTCTTCATAATAGCCTTTATAATCGGACATATGCATGTTCATTGTAACAAAATGAGAGGAAGTTGCAATTCTCATCATTTGAAGTATCTGACAGAAAACGCAACATCATGCACGTGTATTGTCAATAAGGAAAAGAAAACTTATAGTTATGCATGTGTTGTAGGAAGGGACAACTGATAGTAATGCATGCCTTGTAGGAAGAGACAGCTGATAGTTATGCATAGTATCTGAGTCCTTGTAAGCTATAACGCGAGAGGGTCCCACACTGTAGTGGATTGTAAGGTGCATCTATGTCTAGCATCATCTCAAGTTTGAAATGTTCGCTCGAACCAGGCGTATAATAACTCAAGTACTTGGAACATCTGCTGACAACCCATATTCTCCTTATCCAAAGGAAGTCCCCATAGGACCCAATGTTAAAGAAATCACTAAACATGCCATCTTCATATCTCCATGATGAATTCCTGTCATGAATGACCTCTTACTGTTTCAGCAGAGGGACAGAATCTGCTTCACCTATTCGCACACAGGTGCAAAAACTCAAACCTGCTGCAGAATAAAATATATGCAGAGGACCCATGCTTTCCTTTATCTGTAAATCTTTCCTATGCATCAGGCCAATCTCGACGAGGTCACCCATATTGACATTTTCCATCTCCATGCTGAAGCATAAACAAAGCGCTGAATATCGGCTGATTTAACAAACAAACTGTCCTGTCTCCACCTTAAAGCCCTTTCACGAATGAGCACCTTAAAGACGGCTTCAATTGTTGGCAGACAAATGTCGTTGCTGAACTCGCTTCTGATTTGGAATATCTGTACAGAACCTTGCTTTCAATGTTAATACTATGTTCCATATACATTGACCGATCGCTGTGAGTTCTGCGTTCATGGTGTAGTGCAAACACCTTATGATCCGATAGAGAGGACCATGGATTCTGCTTAATTAGAAGAGTCAGCAAGTTTGATTCATTAAATAACGGACCGATGTGAGAAGTTTGAAGTTAGAATTAATCAGCGCTAATTAGCTCAGTTCGTTGGGTTCTTTCCCTTTCAACACTGGCGGATTCAACCCCTTCAGGTTGCGCCTGGATATCCATCACCAGGTGGATGATGTTGAAGGATTATAAAACTTCTAGCCCATTTGAGTTGAGCCATAGTGAGTTATTATTTTCTTGGTTGCCATTTCATCAATTTTACATTTGATTTGTGAAACATGTAAAAAGTTAAACAACCAAACACCATGCTATGACCTAGACTTGGTTTTCTTTCATTCCATGATTCATAAGAAGTCATACCTTAAGAGATTTTAATGAAAGTCTATTTGCAAGCTATACTAAAAGGGCAACGAAGGTCATATTCATTGGCCATGATTCAAATAAGATAGGCTACAAGTTTTATAATCCTTCCACCAAGCAGTTCAGCACAAGCATGGATGTTTTGTTTGAAGAATAGAAGTGATGGTATGATGAGGAGAAACAGAAGGTAACATTACCTTATGATATTGATTCTGATTTCCATCCATTAGGTAGCAAGGATGACACGGAGGTCTAGGGTCCATGAAGTGAATATAATGATGATCAAGATGAGAAGAAAAGAGAGTATAAGCTCTAGAAGTCAAGAGGAAAGGCCAAATGCGAGAATGTGAAGAATGCTTCAAGCATACTCCTAGAAGGTGAATAAGGGAGAGAAGGAAACCTGAGAGGTATGGTTATGACTCTATATTTGTTACAAAACATTCTATTTATTTGGCTAGTTTTTTTAGGGGCATTTGGTTAAGTGGATTATGAGAAAGCAGCATCTGAAGCTCTAACTGTCTATCTTTGAAAAACCTTGAAAACTTGAGGGTACCGCCAATCCTTGTTAAGCTCATTGTGAACACATTAAAAGATGTCAATTACTTCTCCTATGCATTTTAGATACTCAACCCTATTTATAACATTTATTCAAGAGGACTTTTTCCAACTCTTATCGTGTTAGCTATTCTGAGCATTTAAATTTGAGTGTCTCATCCCAATATAGCAAGTTTTCAAGCTATTCAAAGTGCAAACTTATGTATTTTTGATGCACGCTTTCTCATTGATGTTCCAAAGTAGATAGTGGATTTTATTGCACTAATTACAAGCCGATAAGGTCAATTTCACACTGCAAGAGTGCAAGGGCTGGTCCGATGCTAGTTGGCTAGACCAATCTTCATCATTTTGAATCTCACTTTTCTAACTCCTACAACCCTCTCCAAGTTCTCTCAATGGTATTAGGGCTACACCATGATGAGTGATGTCCTTCCCTCAATGATTGCGAAAATTGATATGAACACCTTTACTGCTTGGAAAATAAGAATGGAAGCCTACGTGCAAGGTAGAAATATTAATGGCATTCTAGTAGATGATGAAGCTATGCTTACTCCAAGATCCAAAGGAGGACCTATAGAAGAGGCAAGGTAGAAATATTTATGGCATTGTAGTCGATGATGAAGCTATGCTTACTCCAAGATCCAAAGGAGGACATACAAAAGAGGCAATAGATAGAATCACACTTTCCTATGCAAGGGATGCTCAATCAAGGCCATACATACGATAATCTATCTCTAATTTTTTGTTCCCACATATTAGAGGATGCAAAACATCGCAAGAGAGTTTGGATGCACTTGATACCTACTTTTTCGGTACTAGCAAAGCAAGAAAGAATCACCTATGAAATCAGTTCAACCAAATGAAAAAGACACCACCGCTAACTATCATATAGCTTTTTACCACAGTTGATGAGGTTGTAGATCAATTAGCATACATTCGAGAGCTGATTGAAGAAAAGGCCATGATGAGGCATTTTCTAAATGGAATAAGAACCGATAGCAAGGTCAATCCTTCACCACATCGTATGATCTCATCATGGATGTACAAACCCTAGATTTCAACATATTCGTTGGGCAACGCATCAACCAATATGCCAACAAAAATATTAAGGAAGGTAAATCTGTTGATGTAGATAAGAAAGAAAAGAAGGACAAATGCAAGAAGAAGGAAGGTGATGAACAAGAAGCTTCCCAAGTGAAATTTGCAGGCAAGAGTAAGTGGAAAGGGAAGAAGAAAGGAGTAAAGCATGAAAAATCACAAGGATAAGATTTTTAACCTTTTTAAATCTCTAATAAGACCAACCATAACAGTCAAACTTTTTTGTTCAATGGAGCTACACAAAAAGAAAGTGGAAGAGGTGTATTTGACAACACTAGAGCCAAAATGTGGACAGTAACAACAATAATAAAATCCATAATAGAATGGACTTCAAAAGTAACTCTAAACATAAATTACATGAAGATTCATTACTTCTTTTGAATCTAAGACATAAAGAAGGTAAGAAAATGACCACTTGCTCTATACAGATTCTAGATTTTCAAAGCATGTTGCAGGCAACATTGCTCTTCTTTCTAACTTGGAAAGTCCAAAGAATAGACATGAAGTAAAACTTGGGGATGATACTAAGCAGAATGTGGAGAAGATTAGTAATCTCAAAGCTTCCAATGGCAAGAAAAACATTCTGAGAAGGCTGTCTATGTACCCACTATCACTAAAAACCCTATAAGTGTAGGCCAAATAGTTGAAAAAGGCTTGCAAGTTAGTTTCACCCAACATGGAGCTTTTGTGGAAGATTCATGTCAAGCCTTAAAGAAGATAGCTAGAGGCGAGAAGCATGGTAGGCTCTTTACTTTTGAAGTAGAATAAACCAGGGACATATCTCTATTCAACTTTGGGTCTTGAACCTTAACTGAGCCTGAAGTGTGGCATAAGAGACTTGCTCATGCAAATGAAAGAACATTGAAAAATAAATGAAGGGATCAAAGTGTTCTAGGGCATGGAAACATACTAGAGGAACACATGATCAATAGATGTGATGCTTGTCGAGGTGGGAAGCCATGAAGACATCAACAAAGCAGAGAGGCTACATCCACAACAACTTGTTGGACTTAGTACACATTGGTGTGTTGGAACCAAGCTTAGAACCTTCATTGGGACGCTCAAGGTATTATGTTTCATTTGTTGATGAACATAGTAGATGGACCATTCTATACTTAATCAAGAATGAGAATCAAGTGTTCGAATGCTTCAAGAAACAAATAGCACATGTGGAGAAACATGTAGGTAGTTAATTGAAGAGACAGAAATCTCATGGACGAGGAGAATACATCTCCAAAGTATTTCATGAGGTCATGTAGGATAAATGCATCAAAGGGAAGTCACTACTAGGTATTCTCCTCATTTGAATGGTATTGTAGAGAGAATAAAACAAGACCCTAGTTGGATCATCAAGGAAAGTAATGGAAGAGAAGAAGTTATCAAAATATTTATGCGTAGATGCAATCTCAACTGGTATATATCTTGTCAACCGACTTCCATCCAAATCTCTTCATGATATGACCCCTTAAAAAGCTTAGAATGGTAGAAAACCAAGTATAGATCATTGCAATGTATTTGGTTGTTTAGCTTTTGCACATATACCTTCATAATTTGGAGCTAAACTTCATGAAAGGGAAAACAAGGTGGTATTCATTACCTATGATTCAACTCACATGGGCTTATAATCCTTCCACCAAGTAATTGACCACAAGCACGGATGTTGTGTTTGAAGAACACATGTCATGGTATTATGAGGAAAAATAGAAGGTAAACCTACCTTATGCTATTGATTTTGATTTTCATCCATTTGGTAGCAAACATGACACATAGGTCCACAATCCAAGAAGTAAATCTTCTCATGATCAATTTGAGAATGAAAGAGACTATAAGCTCTAGAAGTCAAGAGAAAAGGCCAAAACGGAAGAATGTGGATAATGCTCAAAGAATACTTCTAGAAGGCTAACAAGGAAGAGAAAGCAACCTAACGGGCATGGATATGATTGTAGATTTGTTAAAAAATACCCTATTTACTTGGGTAAAGACTCAATTTCTAAACAACCTTCAACATATGAAGAAGGAAAGGGTAATCCTAATTTGGAAAAAGCTCTAAAAGATGAGATAAAAGCAATGAAAGAAATGGACACATGAGAATTGATCCCATTCCAAACCAATTAGAAGGTAATAGGTTGCAAATGGGTCTTTAAGTTGAAAATAAATTTAGATGGACCAATTTTCATGCGTAAAGCCAGATTAGTTGTTGAAGGATGTGCTCAAAGTCATGGAAAAGACTATGATGAGACCTTCTCACCATTTGCAAAGATAACTATAATTCATACATTGCTATTTATAGTTGCTCGAAGATATTGGACGCTACTTCAACTTGATGTGAAGAATAGTTTTCTCAATGGTTGGATTAGAGACGACGTATACATGTTACAACCTCTCGGATTTGAAAAACGTAATTATACATCTTCTGTAGGCATGCTCAAAAAGGCATTGTATGGATTGCAGAAAGCTCGTGGAGCTTGGAGTTTCAAATTGGTAATATGTCTACAAGATAAAGGTTTTAGGTGAAGCAATGCAGATCCTTCTTTTTCCATCAAGAAGGATCACATTGAAGTTATCTATTTGTTTGCATATATAGATGAGATACTTATGATAGGTGATGACTTGAATGGTATAAAAAATATCAAAAGACATATGCAAGACGAGTTCAAAATCAGTGATGTAGGTGAGCTCAGATGTTTCTTAGGTAGAAATATTAATGGCATTGTAGTAGATGATACTTGCAAGGTAGATACTTGCAAGGTAGAAATATTACTGGCATTGTAGTAGATGATACTTCCTAGGTAGATACTTGCAACGTAGAAATATTATTCACATTGTAGTAGATGATGAAGCTATGCCTACTCCAAGATCCAAAGGAGGACCTACAAGAGGCAAGGTAGAAATATTTATGGCATTGGAGTACATGATGAAGTTATGCTTACTCCAAGACCCAAAGAAGGACCTAAAAAAGAGGCAATAGATAGAATCACACTTTGCTATGCAAGGGATGCTCAATCAAGGCCATACATATTATAATCTATCTCTAATTTTTTGTTACCACATAATAGAGGATGCAAAACATCTCAAGAGCATTTGGATGCACTTGATACCTACTTTTTTGGTAGTACCAAAACAGGAAAGAATCATCTATGAAATCAGTTCAACCAAATGAAGAAGACACCAATGCAAAATATCATATAGTTTTTTACCAAGGTTGAGGAGGTTATAGATCAATTACCATACATTCGAGATCTGATTGAAGAAAAGGCCGTCATGGGGCATTTTCTAAATGGAATAAGAACTGATAGCAATGGCAATCCTTAACCACATCTTATGATGTCATCATGGATGTACAAACCCTAGATTTCAACATATTCCTTGGAAAGCTCTTCAACCAAGATGCCAACAAAAATATTAAGGAAGGTAAATCTCTTCATGTAGATAAGAAAGACAAGAAGGACAAATGCAAGAAGAAGGAAGATGATGAATAAGAAGTTTCCCAAGTGAAATTTACAGGCAAGAGTAAGTGGAAAGGCGAGAAGAAAGAATTAAAGCATGAAAAATCAAAAGGATAAGATTTTCAACCTTTCTAAGTCTCCAATAAGACCAACCATAACACTCAAAATTTTTTGTTCAATGGAACTACACAAAAAGAAAGTGGAAGAGGTGTATTTGACAACAGTAGAGGTAAAATGTGGACATTAACAACAATAATAAAAGCCATAATAGAACGGACTTCAAAAATAACTCTAAAGATAAATCACATGAACATTCATTAATTCTTTTGAATCTAAGACATAAAGAAGGTTAAAAAATGACAATTTGTTCTATATAGATTCTAGATTTTCAAAGCATGTTGCAGGCAAAATTGCTCTTCTTTCTAACTTGGAAAGTCCAAAGAATAGACATGTACAAATTGGGGATGATACTAAGTAGAATGTGGAGAAGATTAGTAATCTCAAAGCTTCCAATGGCAATAAAAACATTCTGAGTAAGGTTCTCTATGTACCCACTATCACTCAAAACCTAATAAGTGTAGGCCAAATAGTTGAAAAAGGCTTGCAAGTTAGTTTCTCCCAACATGGAGCTTTTGTGGAAGATTCATGTCAAGCCTTACAGAAGATAGCTAGAGGCAAGAAGCATGATAGGCTTTTTACATTTGAAGTAGAATAAACTAGGAACATGTCTCTATTCAACTTTGGGTCTCCAACCCTAAGTGAGCCTGAAGTGTGGCATAAGAGACTTGCTGATGTAAATGAAGGAACATTGAAAGATACATGAAGGGATCAAAGTGTTCTAGGGCATGGAAACATACTAAAGGAACGCATGATCAATAGATTTGATGCTTGCCAGGTTGGGAAGCCATGAAGACATCCACAAACCAGAGAGGCTACATCCACAACAACTTGTTGGCCTTAGTACACATTGGTGTCTTGGAACCAAGTTAAGAACCTTCATTGGGATGCTCAAGGTATTATGTTTTGTTTGTTGATGAACATAATAGATGGACCATTCTATACTTTATCAAGAATGAGAATCAAGTGTTTGAAGGCTTCAAGAAGCACATAGCACATGTGGAGACTTTTATAGGTAGTTAATTGAAGAGACAAAAATCTCATGGATGAGGAGAATACATCTCCAAAGTATTTGATGAGGTCGTGTATGATAAATGCATTAAAGCGAAGTGACTATAAGGTATTCTCCTCATTTGAATGGTATTGTAGAGAGAACAAAACAAGACCCTAGTTGGATCATCAAGGAACGTAATTGAAGAGAAGAAGTTATCAAAATATTTATGGGCAGATGCAATCTCAACTGGTATATATCTTGTTAACCAACTTCCATCCGAATGTCTTCATGATATGACCCCTTAAAAAGCTTACAATGGTAGAAAACCAAGTCCAGATCATTGCAATGTATTTGGTTGTTTAGCTTTTGTACATAAACATTCATAATTTGGAGCTAAACTTGATGAAAGGGAAAACAAGGTGGTTATTCATTGCCTATGATTCAACTCACATGGGCTTATAATCCTTTGACCAAGTAATTGACCACAAGCACGGATGTTGTGTTTGAAGAACACATATCATGGTATGATCAGGAAAAATAGAAGGTAAACCTACATTATGCTATTGATTTTGATTTTCATCCATTTGGTAGCAAACATGACACATAGTTCCACAATCGAAGAAGTAAATCTTCTCATGATCAATTTGAGAACGAAAGAGACTATAAGCTCTAAAAGTCAAGAGGAAAGGCCAAAATGCAAGAATATGGATAATGCTCAAAGAATATTTCTAGAAGGCTAATAAGGAAGAGAAAGCAACCTAAGGGGTATGGATATGACTCTACATTTGTTAAAAAATACTCTATTTATTTGTTCAAAGACTCAATTTCTAAAAACCCTTCAACATATGAAGAAGGAAAGGGTAATCCTAATTTGAAAAAAGCTCTAAAAGATAAGATAAAAGCTATGAAAAAAATGGACACATGGGAATTGATCCCATTCCAAACCAATTAGACCGTAATAGGTTGCAAATGGGTCTATAAGTTGAAAAGAAATTTAGATGGTCCAATTTGCAGGCATAAAGGCAGATTAGTTGCTAAAGGATGCACTCAAACTCATGGCATAGACTATGATGAGACCTTCTCACCATTTGCAAGGATAACTACAATTCATACATTGCTAAGAATAGTTGCACAAAGATATTGGAAGCTACTTCAACTTGATGTGAAGAAAGGTTTTCTCAATGGTTGGATTAGAGAAGACGTATACATGTGAGAACCTCTAGGATTTGAAAACAAAAAGGCATTGTATGGATTGCGAAAAGCTCGTAGAGCTTGGAGTTTCAAATCGGTAATATGTCTAGAAGATAAAGGTTTTAGGTGAAGCAATGCAAACCCTTCTTTTTCCATCAAGAAGGATCACACTGAAGTTATCTATTTGTTTGCATATGTAGATGACATAATTATGATAGGTAATGACTTGAATTGTATAAAAAATATCAAAAGACATATGCAAGAGGAGTTCAAAATCAGTGATGTAGGTGAGCTTAGATTCTTCCTAGGTATGCAGGTCATATACAAAGATGAAGGAATGTATTTAACTCAAAGGAGATACATTTAGGAT
The DNA here is from genome assembly GCA_020310875.1 of Ceratopteris richardii. Taxonomy (NCBI): domain Eukaryota; kingdom Viridiplantae; phylum Streptophyta; class Polypodiopsida; order Polypodiales; family Pteridaceae; genus Ceratopteris; species Ceratopteris richardii. The sequence continues at coordinate 124,809,221 of CM035422.1, read as the reverse complement.
TCACTTCTTACCTTCAAGAGGGTGAATGCGAAATGTGTAGGTATAGTTTCATAAAAAAATCATATACTCAGTGTTCATGAAGGTGAGACAATTGAAGACATTAAAGAGTATCAAATCTTGTGAGGTAGCTTGATATATGCTACTCATATAAGAGCCTATATCTTATATAATGTAGGAGTGCTAGGAAATAAATCATAAACTGAGTGTTCATGAAAGCGAGAAAATTGAAGATATTAAAGAGTTTGAAATCTTTCTAGGTAGCTTGGTATATGGTACTCATATAAGAGCCTATATCTCATATAGTGTAGAAGATGCATATGGATGCAACTAAGAGAGAACTCAAGTACCTCAAGGGAACACTTAATAGAGGTAACTTTTTTGCTTACTCATCAAATTTGAATGTCGAGATGTATTCATATGTAGATTGGGCAAGACCTAAGGACAATAAAAGAAGTATATCTAGATACGTAGCATTTGTGGGATCAAATCTTGTATCCTGGAGTTCCAAAAAGCAACCAAGAGTTGCTTTATCCTCAAGTGATGCAAAATATAGAGGATGAATCATAGCAACCCAAGAATCAATTTTGCTAAGGGATTTTTACTCATATTGGGGACCTATGAGTTCCAAACATTCCATATTTGAAGACAATCTAAGCTCTATGCACTCTTGACATATTTTGCTAGTTATGTGTGTGAACACATTAGGACCTTCAAGGCAATTTTTTCCTTCTTTAGGAGGTTTTTTTCCCTGGCTTGTATGGACACCTAAAATACTAATAGATTACTTATGTCTGTACATTCAATTAGTAATATATTCTTCATAAAACACTCCATAACTGAAAGTAGCACTCACATAATCTAGAGTGCATCTTAAAGCATCTAAATATGGGTTCTTGGGAGCTTGAAGAAAGCGACTCTCAAAACCCACATTGTAGCTTAGATCAAACCTTGTCATTGTGCGATGTATCAAACTTCCCACAATTTTCATGTACATAGTAGCATTTTCCTATGCTTCACCTAAGGTAACATCCAACTTCAAATTATTATTTAATGACATAGAAATTGGATTACAATCAGCCATACAATACTTTTCTAGAATACTCAACACATATTGCATCTAGGACAAGCATATACCTGTTTTTGTATGTATACACAAAATGCCCAAAATGTAGCACAACACACAAAGATATTCCATGTCTTATATAATATGTTGCTTTACCTTTTTAATGATTTCTACATTATCAACATTTTAAATCAATTCATCAACATTAATGGCCACAATTATGATGCCATCATCACCTTTCATTGCATTAAATGCATGATTTACATCACACATATAGAATCCACTTGAAGTTAAATAATTTGTAGTCCTCGCATGCCTAGCATGAGGGGCTTGTTTAATCCCATACAAAGCCCTTTTCAAACTTTGTTCAAACATATTAAGGATGATTTGAATCCTTATATCCTTGTGGCTTGTGCGTGTATAGTTCTTCCTATAGCTTTCCATTAAAGAAATCAATCTTCACATCTATCTGATGCAATATCCATCCTTTTGTTGTAGCCATAGCAAGAAGTGAGCTAAAAGTAGCCATTTTAGATACAAGGATGAAAGCTTTCTCATAATCAATGCCATATGTCTATCCATATCCTTTTTCTACCAATGATATTTTATACATTCTTATGCTACCATCAACATTAAACTTTACCTTTTTGAGCCACTTGCAACCTATGGATTTCTTTCCTTGTAGCAATGAAACCAACTTCCATGTTTCATTCCAATAAAGTGAAGCCATCTCCTCATCCATACCTTCCTCCCAATGTGGAATTCCAATTGCATCTTCAAAATAAGAAGGTTTAGCATCTTTCATTACCTTAATCCTATAAGTAAAATGATGAGCTATGTAGCTATCATATGTTAATAACCGAGCTAAAGTCCATGTCCTCCCAAATCTTCTTGTTCCTCGATCACTTCTTCTTTTTGTATCATTTGCATATGTCTTTTACTCCCAAAGTCTTTATAGAGGGCCATCGAAGTTCTTCATTGAGGCTCTGTTCTAAGCCACGTGAGTCTCCATCAATGTCTTAAAATCCTTTAGAGGTTTTATTAGAAGTAAAAATCTTTTGATTTTTCTTTCTTGGATGTAATTGATGAATTTTATAGAGGGAAATTTCCACAGAACTTCCCACCTTGGGTTTGAGTTGGAACTATTTCTAGGTGACATGTATATTCCGCTAAGAACTTGAGATTCTACACATGTTTTTAGGAATTCCGTTTTCATTTTAGTCAACATTAATAGGTTCATGATTGTCTTAGACCATTGTTGGGCGTTAGGACCATGCCCAAGCTATACCCTGTTGGCCCTTTAGGTCTCACAATTCTACCCTTGCAATGTATCTAACCCTTCCTTTGTGACAAATGTGGGGTGCCATGGGTACTAATTCTACCTTCACTTATGCTTTAATTTTAATTCAAGCTAACCTGATGATATTTGGCCTGAAGATGAACTTCCATAAGAAAGATCCCTTTCCAAAGAAAATGAAAAATGCTAAATTGGCATAAAATCACCTTTGAAATAGGAGAGATGCTGAATTAATGTCTAAGATAATCCAAAGGAGAAGATAACATGGTTATTTCTAATCAATCTTTGAAATCGAGAAGGCACACATAAATTTTTTGATTTTCCTCAAAACAATAAGAAGAAGCAACCAATTAAGGCATGCACGAAGAAGTTATGAACTCGAAAAACTAATTGGGCATTACATACGTTTGCTAAGAAATAAATACTCATCTTGTGCCACAAACGTGTAGATAAATCTTCTTCGAGAGCTTTCTTCTGAACGAAAACATAGTGAAAAGAATGCTAACGTTGAGAATTGCGTGTATTTGAGTGTAAACAAATCGGTGTGAATGTTTTTTTCCAGAAGGAAGTTTGACAGATGCTTATTCTCCCATGCTTGCATTAATAAAAGACTAAATATATGCTGAATGGAATGGCACAGTGCTCTTGGGATCTCCTACCTCTTTAAATGTTTGTCACCCATCCAATGTTAGTTATCCAGGATTAGGAAAAAAGGTGAACCCTGCATGGGCCTTGTAAGGATCCCTAATTTTTAGGGATTAAAATTAATCATGCTAGGGTTAAAGGGGGCCTAGAAAACCACTAGTGGTATTTTATTTAAAAATACTATTTCTTAAGAGCTAGTTTTGATTCCTTAATGTGAATAGATCCGTGCTTGTTGAGAGCCATTAGATACCTCAAACGGACGGCCATGATTGATGAAGTTTCCTGTCAAAAAACGACAAATTAGTGCTCTCAGGTTGGAAGGGCTTGTGGCTAATCAGAGCCCTTGGATATTCACCATGGACGGATAAGATGAGTGAACAATGTCTGGCAAGAAACGAGAAAATGGAGAAGTCTCATCATGTGTGAGAGGTGGGAATAAAGAAGAGAGAGATCCAAATTCGTGGGCATTGAGGACCATTAGATCTTACCCACGGACGGACGTGATCGGAGCAACAGTACTGGCAGAAAAGGACAAAACAAGCTTCATTCAAAGTCATGGACATGGGGAAAAGTAAGAGAGAGATTGCATTGGGACGCGAAAAAACACAGTCCGTTGGATTTTGGCCGATCCTACGTCGCATATCCAAGCACGCTTCCACATGGGCTAGAGTTCATAGAAGCCTTTGGATTGTTTAATGATCCAATGGCACAAAAGCAATGTCAATCAATCCACTTGAAGAGAAATCGTGAGCCTTGGATTGATAGTCCCATCCAACGATACATAATCAAAGGCGCATGTCTCTCTATCTTTGAAGCTTAACCATTCGATGTCCTTCATATCTAATGGTCTATATCAATTTCGGATCGTTGAATTCAAATTTTAAACCACTACATGAGGAAATACCACTTCTATCATCACATTTTGGTTGTTTTGACCAGTCCAAAACCAAGGAAACCTAGGCCTAGCCTAGCTGATTGAGGCTCTATACTGTGGCCACCACCCTCCTCTCATTGGTCCATCACTAATCACCCCTTAGTCTAAAAGTCCCATGCAGGGTTCACCTTTTTTCCTAAAGTATCCGAATGGATGAGAATGTTTGTGAGGAATATGAGGTAAATTCTTGGTAACAGAAAAAAAAATATATGCTAGGGGTGGTCTTTTTCTGTTCTGGCCTACACTTCTATATGGAAGGTATAGGTTTTGGACTTTTTTTCAAAAGGAGGTTCGACAATTGCTTATTCTCTCAAGCGTTAATTAATAGAAAAATAGCTATACAAGAGAATGTGCCTAGTATCGATGGGACCCCGTGAATCCCACAAAGCATATCAAACTTTGTATCAAACTTCCTATCGAACTTCGTGATGGCCATTAATTGTCTTTTTTCTTTCTAAAAATCCCTTTTGAAATGTACGTAAATTGAAAGTATGGCATTTTCAATATACACATTTATGAAGGTTTGTGTATGACTTTGTGGTATGGTAGAGGACCAGATTGGTAATGCAGTTTATCGCATACAAGATTCATCGAGGTGGTGGAGAGGCTATAAATTGTGCATTAGGTCTGCTAGCTCAACAAGCACCATGAGAGAGAGGATGTGAGACCTTGCTATCGGATATTTCTTCCTGTAGAGGCCTCTCTCTCTCTCTCTCACACACACACACACACCAGGGAATGCGTTCACAATAAAGTCACTCAAAACTTATCCTCAGGCCGAACCAAACTTTCATACCAAGTTGAAGCCATTCATTTGATATAGGACCATCTAGATCCTACTTGCTATCACTTCATCTTTCACTTCCTTATCACTCACAGAGGGACCACTTTATCACTTGTTCATCTAAGGAAAACGTTTAGAAGGACTTATACCTCTTTTGTTTTACCCTTTGTAACAAAATAAGAGGCAATTGCTATTGTCGTATTTTCAAGATCATGCATGTGTATCGTCAATCATCAAAACACAACCGACAGTTGTGCATGCCTTGTAGTATCTTTGCCGATGTAAGCTAAAACGCAAGAGGGTGCCATAGTGTAGAGGATTGTAAGGTGCATCCCGGTTGAAATGTTTATCTGTGTGATCAGTCGAGTTGGAATATCTGCAGAGAACCCATATTTTTATTCACGCGATCACTAAGCATGCAATCTTCATATCTCGATGATGAAAGCCTATCATAAATGACCTCTTTTTGTTTCAACAAAGAGACGAAGTTTGCTTCAGCTATTCGCAGAGAGGCAACGGAACTCAAACCTGCTCCAGAATGAAATATTTAAAGAGAAAATCTCTCTAGGCTGAAGCCCATTCATGAGTGACCTGTGTGTGTCAACAGGGTGATGAATAAACAAACAATAGGGGCCAGGTTTGAGTAGTGAAATTTGTTCACAAATGAGATATTGGCACAGAATTCATGATTTTCTCCGTTTGTGCTGGGTCTTCCCCATAGTTCAGCCCAATCTCGATAATTTTAATGAGAATAATATCTTTTATCTCCACATTGTGGTCGGGATTCAAGATCCGAGCTAGCAATTCAATCAAATGTTTTTGTGGCACGGAGTCGAGCAATGAAAGCACTTTCTAATTTTGAAAGGTTAATCCGATGCATTAGAGAATATGGAGTACAATCATGATGCGAATCCACAAAAGAAATCCTTGAGACAAGTGCATCTAGTCATCTCTCTCCTTGGAATATATACATATTCTATATTGATGTTTATATTTGAAATGGAGATGCATTAGTCTTAATGTTTGTATTCAATCATTGTGTGTCCTTGTATCCTTGATGTTATCACATTGATTTGATGTCACCATGAATATGTGTCCCTACACACCAGTTTAATATTTGTCTTCATTGTCATAGTATGCCAATGATCTCACTATGTGAACACCCTTGTTTCTTTTGAATCTTTGGTACGACAAAGAATTCGTTCTTTCTTTTTTTTTTTCTACGCAATACTCCGACTATTGATCAAAAAATACTTCAGATGTTTATTCTGAATGAATAAAAATGACTTGTTTGAATGGGAGTGCAGATATTTAATGAAAAAGTTCACAGATTTCAATACATGAGAGTTGTTAATTGTGCATCTGTGTTATCTCAGAGGAAGTTTGTTGTTTTCGTCTCTTTAAATAATAACCAAGGACTACATTTACTTCTGTGCATCTACATTGTTTGGGCTGATGAACTGAGTAGGCACTGTTATAGGGAATAAGGAAGCTATTTTTCTGATGCATTAGCTTACACGTCATCGAGCGCATAAGAACCGATTGAATCTGAGTCATCGATTACTATTGTGGACTTGTTTCATTAATTTTTGTGGTTGTTGTTGGAAGAACCGAGAATAGGTTGACTTTAGTATGTGTGATGCTCAGCGTATACGCATAGTTTCTGTAGAGAATGAATCTAATTGAAGATGAGCAAGATTGTGTGCTTTTCTCCACTTTTTTTTCGTTGTTCAAATGAGAAAGGGTTCTTCTTTGAAATAGGGATCATTAGCCTGCAACTTCGGAGGTTTAATATGCATTTTCCTTTTTCCTTTATTAAACAAGGAAAAGTATAACAAATTAATCTCACCGCAAATCAACCTCTATGTTAAATTTCTTTCATAGCATAAGCTTGAGGACTAAGGTAATCATGAACGAGCAATACTTTAAGGTGTACGTGAATGCAAATCCTTATAAGTCGCGAGAATCATATGAGGCAAGCGATAAGATCTTGATTAAATGTGAACTTGTATCTTGACGATAATGTTTTATTTCCTCAAATCTATGGAGAAATTACATGAAGTATTGAACACTCGTTACTGAGAGCCATATATAAATATGTTGTTTCCAAGAGAGAATTAAGCTGAATTCAGTACTTCATAGAGAGTTATAATAACAAAAATTCCTATCTTGTGCAAGCCAAGTTAATAACAATGATTCCTTGGTTGTGCAAGCCAAGTTAATTTCTGTTGATTGAACTTATGTGAACACCATTTCACCATGGTTTCTTATGTGCACTTCTAGTTGCGTGTAAATTGAAAAACTACTGTGCCATCTTTAAGTTGCTATTCTTGTCGAGATACATAAAGCTAAAGAAACATAGCTAGTGCAAGTCAATAATCTAAGTCAGGCTTTTGAGTTTTTGGAGCCTCGTCCTCCTTGTCACGAAACCCCGCAACAAACTTGGTGACTCTGATGTGAAAGAGGAGAGTGTAGAGACTTCCAGCCTAGGAGTGAAAGCTTAGCAAGTAGTGCCATTTTAGAAAGCTCTTTGTGTTTGAATATTTATGGCTGACACTACAATGGACATTATAACCCAGCTCTTGTGCTTTGAGCAGGATGAAAAAAGATGAAGTGACATCCAGGCATTCGACGAGTGAGTTATCAAACGGAGTGGTTACTTCGATCGGAAAAATGTCATGTGATTTTGTAAAGAGTATGAGTTGGAAGCTCTATATCTTGGGACCAAACTTACTCCTTTAAATGATATAGAACTTATTCAGAATTCTGTGTATGTGTTAGAGTTGCACTTACGTGATCGATTAACAACGAAGGCCCAAATGAGGTGGCCGCAATACAAATTGACTTTAATAAAAATATTCTCTCTTGAGGACATTGATAAGGTGAGTTGAGCAATGTTCCTAAAATGGATTCATAAACCGAAAGACCAAACCATTTTGGACATTAAAAGGGAATTTGACCAATAATATAATGACCTAACTGAACATGATAAAAGAGTGATGGAACATGAAAGAGTTTCATTGTTTTTATGCATGATAGCTATAAAGGCCCGGAGGAAGTTCTCCCACAACTACAAGACATGGAGACAAATTACGGGCTTACTGAGGATTGGGATGAGGTAGAAGCGGCATTGAAGAGGTACGTAGAAAAGAAAATAGCTATGGCAAAGTTCATGCAAGACTGGCAGGAGGATATACAAGAAGAGCAAATACAGACAACACATCAACCTACCTCAAATGCTCAGGTTAATTAACCAACTGGAAAGGAGCTTATGCCTCCCAACACCATGGAAAAGATGTTTAATAGGTTTAGTGATTTGAGGATTTAGAGTGTTAAGAAGATGATGGAATCCCAATCTCCACAAGTGACTAGCAATAAAGCTCCAAAGGCTCCTGACATTAAAATGTATATTTGGTGTGATTAATTGGAGCACAACACATACTCGTGTGAGATCTTTAAAGAAGGATTGGCTAAAAATCTAGTTTTCATAAAGGAAAAGATGATTTATGATTCAAAGATTGGAGAAAAAGTAAATATTAATTTTGGACGGGGAGGCATGAGAGTGTTCTTCCCTGGCACATCTAGTAGTGTTGCTTCAACATCTTATACATATGCATGTCAAGTAAGTGATGAAAATAATGATACAAAATCATGATCTAAAGTGACAAAGTCCCTAGATCGAGAAAAGATGCATCACGAAATCTTAAAGTCAGCAAGAAACAAGATCCGTGGGATAACCGGATGGAATGACCTTGTAGATACCCTCTCACTTGTTACTTATCCATGCTCTTTAGTGGAGCATGAGGCGGTAGTGGAAGAGAAACAGAGGAGAACCAATGAGGGTGAAGAAGAAAAAGGGAGAACTAGCCGTCAAGTAGAAGCTTCATAAGATCAATCTCAAACACCAAAACAAAATCAACCAATACAAACAAACCAATGCACTCAAGTAATTCCACTATTAAAATCAACAATAATCTAACCCAATCAAATTCTGATTCAAGTTCAAAATCCTACTTCTACTCAGATGCCAGTTCCTACTCAAGTTAATAATCTTCCACAAGATCAAGAGATGAAACCTATAAGGAAAGGTCAAGGAAGAGTGAGAAACCCCTCATACATGCTAAAATTGCACATTGAGCAAGCCATGGATTTAAAACAAGTTCTTGAGAAAAGAGTGCTTGATAGTGTAATTGAATTTACACTAGGTGAGTTCTTGGGAATAGCTAAGCGGGAATTTCTAGAGGTAATTATCAATCTTTTAAGAAGAAAATGACAGGCAATACCCGACATGCAAGAGAATGAGAAGATGGATGAAGAGACACATGTTCATGCCGCAAGTATAAGTACAAGAGCTGAAAAATATACTTGAACAAACTGAAATTGATGCATAGTTGAAGAAATGTTCTTGGAGCGGAGTTCCCTAGAAATAACTCCTTCGAGTCATTAGACTAGAGATCATTGGGCTCAAGCCACGATTGAGACATTGGTGCGATTAGATAAAATTAGTACACTAGTCATCAATCTTATTGACCACGGATCTGGAATCAAGTTGATGTCCAAAGATCTCTAAATGAAGGTAAAATGGCAATATATATGCAGCCAGGTTGGAGAATCAGGGCTGCTTATAGGATGCTAAGTGAGTTATTTGGTGCATGCCCGCAAGTACTAGTTACGATTCGGGATGTTAGTGATTATAAGAACTTCTTTGTTCAAGATCATTCTAGTTACTCGTCGATTTTAGGGCAACCGTATATTATTGCCTTTGTTGGGAAAGATGGATGGACACTCCAAGTGATGAGTAGGTACTGCCAAATCCTACTTAGTACCAGCCCTTTGTGACTTTAGAGTTGATATGTGGGTTGTCTTAGCTTTCCAAAGACATCATACAAATACCTATATACTTTGGAAATGTTATATGAAAAGATTGAATCAAAACAAACTACTTCTAAATAGAAGACTCAATGAAAAACTTCAAATTTTTATAATACACCTGCTCCTTGTAATGCTCTGTGCTACACGTAGAGTAGGAATTGGAAAAATTTCTTTTAGAGGTATCTAATTAGCTTAGTAAGCTAATGATTCCAAGTGAAATCACTTGAAAGGATCCACTATACACAGAGAAATCAATTTAACAAATAAATCATTACCCTCCATTTTTTAGGACCTCAGCAGAGTTTGACCAGTAAGTGCTTTGATGCCCTTTTTTCCAAATTGGCTGAAGGAATTTGCTTCAAAATTTATCAACATGAAGATAACTTTGAGCTGATTTCAAGAAGCTATAGATCATGGAATTTGTTTGAGAATTGAGTGAGATATGAGCAGCACAAGTTGATAGTTAGAAATGACTATAAGAGAGATATCATAGATGAAGAATATAGATATAATGTATTAATGAACAATGTTGTACAAGATCATAGGCTTGCTAATTATAGCCTTATGATGGAGAATAGTTTACGCTACAATGTAGGCCTTACACATATACAAAATGGCAATGGAGAGCTCGGATGATGAAGCCACTAACTGTGACTTTTTCAAGTGACTTTACATAAGTGTTGTATTCAAATTTGGATTTGAATTCAACTTTTGGCTCTCTCTAAAAGTGAATCTTCATTCTAGAAGATATTCCCTCAATGTAGTTACTTTTCTAACTAACAATTCCACGTCTTTTGGTAGGTGATTACAAATATTCTTAAGTAAAAAAGAAATGACTTTTATAAAGGTAAGGAGATAAATTTTCACTAGCAATGGTTTCTATGGAATTTCCTATATTTATGAGCCTCAAGCCAAATGTGTGGGCTTTGACTTTGCACCAACAACTCCCCCTCAAGAACATTAAGGCTTGGTCTTCATCTTCAATCTTCATGAATATCCTGCAATCCAATCATTGATTTGAACCTGCAAAGTTTTGTACCATCTAATGCTTTAGTGAACAAATCTCAACATTGCATATTAGTTGATACATATGACAACTGAATATCCTTGCTCAATAGATTCTCTCTGACATAATGATAGTGGACCTCTATATGCTTGGTCCTAGCATGATAAATGGGATTAGCTGCAAGGTGTAATGAACTAGTATTATCTCCAAAGATCATTGGAGATATAGTATGCAAGCCCAATTTTGTATACAATAATCTGATCCATATAGCCTCTTGAGTAGCATTGGCTTATCCTCTATAATCTACCTCTGTAGAAGATAAAGCAACAGTAGGTTGCTTCTTTGAAGACCATGACATTGGTTTACAACTTGCAAATGAAAGGTATCCTGAGGTACTCCTCTTATCATCTTTGCATCCTGCCAATCTGCATCTGAATACATCATAATGTCCAAGTCTGATGTAAAAGGAAAATACAAACCATGATGTTGAGTACCCTTAAGGTACTTCAAGATCCTTTTGGCAGCCTCCAAGTGAGGTGCCCTAGGCCTATGCATAAACTCACTTAGTACACTTACTCCATAAGCAATGTCTATCTTTGTCAAGGTAGCATAGTTCAAGCTTCCCACTATGCTTTGATAACCTCCAATGTCCTCAAGTACATCACCTTCATGAGCCCTTAATTTTAGGTTTACCTCCATTGGAGTACTTGCAACTTTGGCATCTTGCAAATGAAACTTCTTCAACATATCCTGTATATATTTTCTCTAACTAATGTAAATTCTAGAGTTGATATAAACTAACTCAAGTCCAAGAAAATATTTTAGTGATCGAAGATCAATAATTTTGAACTCCTTCATCATCTGGTTCTTGATTTATTTCATGCCATTAGCATCATTACCTGTGAGTATGATATCATCAACATATACACATAGGTATATTACCTCTGAATTACTTCCCTTGATGAATAGAGAAGTATCCACTTCACTCATCACAAAACCTTGATCCTGAAGGTATGTAGGCAACATATGGTTCCATGTCCTAGGTGCCTGCTTCAATCCATAAAGAACTTTATTTGATTTGCATACATATGTTACCTTGTTTGGGTCCTCATCGCCAAGAGGTTGTGACATGTACACCTCCTCTAAAATCCAACCATTTAGCAATGCATTTTTTACATCCAACTCATACATGTTCCAATTCTTTGATGCAACCACACTTACCAATACCTTGATGGTTGGCATTTTGGCTATAGGTGAGAAGGTTTCTTCATAATCAATGCATAGGGTTTGTGCAAAACCCTTAGCCACAAGTCTAGCTTTGTACCTGCTTATTGACCCATCAGAATTTCTTTTTATCTTATAGATCCATCTAGAACCAATTACTTTCATAGACTCCTTCTTTGCTACTAGTTCCCAAGTATCACTCTACTTGAGTGCTTCAATCTCTTCATCCATAGCTTCCATCCATTCTACCTTAGTCTTAGCTTCTTCATATGATGCTGACTCTTCAATTGACAAATATTTTGCAAGATAAACAAAGTGCTTAGTAACTAGGGAAGTGTCATACCCATATCTGATTGGCTTCTTGCTCTCCCTTTGTGATCTTCTGATTGCTTGGTTGGATGATTTAGGTATATCCTCCAATTTCTTCATCTTGAGTTTGCCTTTGGACTTCCATGCTTTGAACTCTTGAAGGTTGATGATGTCTTCATCATGTGAATTGATGTCTCGATTCTGAGTAGGCTCCTCCTTAGTAAGGCTTGGAAACTCCTCTTCCAAGTCATAAGGTAGTTTTACCTTCTTGTGTTCACTATCAAACCAAGAATCATTTTCATCAAAGACAACATCTGTACTGACCATGAATCCCTTGTTTGAAGGATTGTAGAACCTGTATCCTTTTTGATCTAGATCATACCCTATGAAGATACAGTTCTTAGCCTTAGGGCCTAGCTTACCTCTTATCTGAGAATGGATATGCACATATGCCCCACATGCAAATATCCTGCAATGATCAAGTGAAGGTCTTCTTCCATGCCATGCTTCATAATATGGGGTCATCCCATTAAGAGATTTGGATGGCAACTTGTTTACAAGATAAGTGGCAGTAGATACACTCTCTATCCACAATTAGTTATGTAATTTTTTTTCATTTAACATTGACCTAGCTGTTTCAACAATCAATCTATTTCTTCTTTCTGCTACCCCATTCTGCTCAGGGGTATACCTTGTGGTGATTTCTCTCTTGATTCCTCTGTCCTGCAAGAATGCATCAAAATCATTTGAGAAGTACTCACCTCCTCCATCTGACCTTAGACTTTTTAGGTTTCACCCTAATTGATTCTCAACAAGTGTAAGATACTTTTTAAAGAAACTAAATACTTCATCTTTGTACTTCATAAAGTACAATACAGTCCACCTATTGTAATCTTCAATGAAAAGATACATAATACCTTGATCCAGAGATTGAGGGATCCTTGCTTGGTCCCCATACATCTCTATGAACAAGTTCCAGGTAGTCCTCATGCATGTAGCCTTTCCTTGAGAAGGGTAACCTGTGAGACTTTCCAAACTAACAAGCACCACATTTATAAATCATGTGTTGCTTGGATACATTAGGTATCCCAAGCACACATTGATCTCTGCATATTTTTTCAACGTTCTTTTACCTACATGCCCTAATCTTTTCTCCTTTGGTTTCGAGCCTCGTCCTCCTCGTCACGAAGCCTTGTGACAATGTGAAAGCCCATGAATCTCGAGATTCAAAGCTATGGTAGGTATTCAACCTATCAGTGAATCAAGACTCAAGCACACTTTAGCTTGAGGGGGGATTTGTTGGAACATCAAGCTTTCACTATGCTTGAGGTGGACATGATCTTCATGAAATCCATCATTTGAATTATGCCACATATACTCCTTGTACAATTTTATTTGAATTCATTTATTGTATTGAGAGTTTGATCATAGGACAACCTTCTTATGTAATTTCCAAAGTGTTTAACTTTGATGAAGGAAAGAGTAAAAGGCCTAAAATCCACGAGTTAGAAGTGGTTGGGATTGATTCTCAATCTATCATTCAAAAAGTAGATATGACTTTAAATTTTCTTTTTCCTAGATTGTAGGAAAAGATTCCAATCAATCTAAACTAGCAAACCTGCCTAAATTCCAATTCAAGTCCATGACAAAAGGCATGTTCATATACTTCTCAACATTTTATATAAAGACTCCAAACCATTTTTACATTAAGTAGATTGTTGATTTGAAGCAATACATATACTCTTTGGTCATTGCTTGGTGCAATTTTTGTTATTTGCTCCTTTTTCTCGGACTTGCTCAATGTGCAGAGATTGTTGTTCTCTCTACAAAGCTCCAAATCCATTGTTTAAGCACTCATTGGAAAGGTACAATTTTGTAGTCTATATATGCATATTTTCAAGTAATTTGGTTCATTACTTGCAAACATTCAAGTTTTTTTGTCTTGGGGTCATTCTCTACACATCCCTAAAAAATCGAGATGACACTAGTTCACTGTTAAGTTGATAGCTCCTTCTTTAGTGGTTATGAATTATGGATTTTATGCATTTTATGCATTTTATCATTCCAAACCTATGTATGACACTCCCTTAAGAGTAATCTTTCCAATTATTACTGTGTTGGTTGCTCTCCATGTTTCAAGTCACAACTTCCATCCTTTTTTAGAAGGTTTTTGTGAGCTAGTCAAGGTTCAAGTTATCTGTTTTGCATCAACTTGTTCTTGATGAAGATCCAAAGTACCTATTGGGTTTTATTGCATTAACGACAAGCCTAAAAGGTCTACTCTACATATCCGAAGAGCTATGGCTGGTCCTATGTTGGTTTGCGGGATCAACTTCACCACTTGACAACTCAACTTTCCAAGCCTCTCTAAGCTCTTCCAACTTCTTTCAATCATCATATACTTTTTCGTTGAATGGATGGGAATCTTCATAATTTGTTCCGGATTTTGGATATGATTAGGATTTACTCTCATCGTGTGAAGTGATTTCAGATCATCTTTAACTCGAATCCTAGCACATGTAAACCCATCATCCATAACTTTTGTTTCCATTTTGGCCTCACATATAAAAGGCTAACCTTAGATAATCTCATAGGAACAATTATTTTGGATGAAGAAGTGAAATGTCTCAAATATTCCACCTATCATCACACGTATATTTGGACATGCTCCTAAGAGTGGACCACATCCATTGTATGTAGTTCTCATAATCCAATCGTGATTTTTGTCTATTAGCCATTTAAATTTGTCATCTATCAAATAAACATAAATTTAAGATATGACATTTTCAATATACATATTTATGAAGGTTTGTGCATGACTTAGTGGTGATGGTACAAGACCAAATTGCCAATGCAGTTTATCGAATATAAGATGCACAGAGGTGGTGGAGAGGCGCTAAATTATCCCCTCGCAGCCCCCTCAGCCCACACCCCTCCCTCCCTCTCTCTCTCTCTCTTTTTTTTTTCTCTCTCTCTCTCTCTCCATCTCTCTCTCTCTCCCCCTCCCCCCGCGGCCCTCATCTTTCCCCCCGTGGCCCCCTCTCCCACTCCCCCTGCCACCACCTCTCCCCCCTCTCTCTCTCTATCTATCTCTCTCTCTCTCTCTCTCTCTTTGTCTCTCTCTCTTTCTCCCTCTCTCCCTCTCTCTCTCTCTCTCCCTCCCACGTAGCCCCCACCCTCTCACCCCCCGCAACCCCCTCTACCCACCTCCTTGCCACTCTCTCTCTCTCTCTCTCTCTCTCTCTCTCTCTCTCTCTCTCTCTCTCTCTCTCTCTCTCTCGTAGCCCCCACCCTCTCTCCCCCCGTAGCCCCCTGTACCCACTTCCTTGCCACTCCTCTCTCTCTCTCTATCTATCTATCTATCTATCTATCTCTCTCTCTCTCTCTCTCTCTCTCTCTCTCTCTCTCTCTCTCTCTCTCTCTCTCTCTCTCTCTTTCTCTCCCTCCCTCCCCCTGCCACCCTATCTTGCCCCCCACGGCCCCCTCAGCTCACTCCCCACGCCACTCTCTCTTCTCTCTCTCTCTCTCTCTCTCTCCCTCCCCCATAGCCCCCACCCTCTCTCCCCCCACAGCCCCCTCTACCCACTTCCCTGTCTCTCTCTCTCTCTCTCTCTCTCTCTCTCTCTCTCTCTCTCTCTCTCTCTCTCTCTCTCTCTCTCTCTCTCTCTCTCTCTCTCTCTCTCTCTCTCTCTCTCTCTCTCTCTCTCTCTCTCTCCCCCTCCCCTGCCACCCTCATCTTCCCCCCCCCCGCACCCTCAGCCCACACCCCCTCCTCTCTTTCTCTCTCTCTCTCTCTCTCTCTCTCTCTCTCTCTCTCTCTCTCTCTCTTTGTCTCATAGCTCATCAGCTGCAAGCCCCACCCTCGACCCAACTCTACTCAGCCCGCTCACTCGGCCTCCGTGCCCCCCTCCAACCTCGTGCCCATCTCCTCCCACCAATACCCACAAGCACGATTATGCCACAGACGGTTTTGCCAAAGGTCACTTTGTCACCATTAATATCTTTAATAGAAAAACTTGGAAGAGATTGTTCCATTTTCTCACAATTGTGATGTTCCTGAAGTCACATGGTTTGAATAAAAGTCAAGCGATATTTCTGAGGATGGGTTTGTGAATCCTCTTACTTGCACTAATGATAGAAAGAATGACTAGTACTCATTTGGGACCCGTACACATATACGTATATGGCTTATCTCGGACATCTCTTTGGGTCCTCTCTTTGCACTCTATGGTAGAAAAGTGCGTTTCAAAGCAATGAAGTTTGGTCAAGCCAACCGGCACAAGACCACTCCTTGAGCTTATGGAGACTCAAATAGACCTTATAAGCATGTAATAAGTGCAAAGAAATGCACTATGTACTTTGGAGCATCAAGGAGAATGAGTCGATACAAAACAGATAGGTTCGCGGGTTGACTAGCTCAAAAAAACTTACTATCTATGGAAGAGACAATGAAGTTCAAATGCTCATAGCAACCAGCCTGATTACAACTAGAAAAAATCCTTTTATGGGAGTGATACACATAGGGTTGAGTGTATTTAATGCACAAAAGTATAAGGAATAAGAAAAATATGCTATAGGAATGAATGCAACATTCACCGGTGGTACTTCCTATTTTTTAGGAATACGTAGAGATTGACCCCGAGATAGAAAAACTATGATTTCTCCACATCTACTGAACCAAAAGCTTTGAAACTTTACAAGCATAAACTAGACACTTATATCTTTCCAATGAGTCATCTTGCTTTCAATTTGGAGCTCTGGAGAGAGAGCAGCAACCTCTGCAAGATTACTGTTGGCGAAGAAGATGATGCAAAAAATTGAAGGAGCAATACAATGATGGTCACAAGTGTATGTATATTGCTTCCATGTAATGTACAAGTGATTTCAATCCCTTATATTGCCTCTAGGAGTGTTCCACGACTTTTACAAGTTGAATTTGAATTCAAATGAAGGTGGGAATGGTTGTTGGAGGGAATCAATTCACTTTCCTACAATCTAGGAAAAGTGAAGATCTTGATTGATCTACTTTTAGGTGATTTGATTTGCTTGATTGAATACAACTCCAACCACCACAAATTCGTAGGATTTGGGCTCTATCTTTCTACCTTTACATGTGTAAAGCTCAAGGCTTTTACAATGGTAAATGAACCATCAAAAATTTCTCAAAAAAATACAATAAATGAGTATAAGAAAAAGAACTCTCCAAGGGATATTCTTTCGATGCGATAGCCTTTGATGAAGATCAAATCCACCTCAAGCATAGTGTAAGCTTGATGTTCCAACAGCTCCCCCTCAAGCTAAAGTATGCTTGAGTCTTCATTCTCTGATAGGTTGAATACCTGCCATAGCTTTGAATCTACAAAGCTTTAATCCATCAAGTGCCTTGGTCATCATATCTGCTACTTGCTTTTCAGTAGGAACAAAAGAAATGTCAATCTCCTTTGCCATGAGCTTCTCCCTGATGAAGTGGTAATGGACTTCTATGTGCTTGGTTCTCGCATGGAAAATAGGATTTGCTGCTAGATGCATGGAACTTACATTATCTCCAAATATGTGAGGTTTGGAACTCACAAGTCCCAAATATGTATACAATGCTTTTAACCATATTGCCTCTTGAGTTGCTATGGTCAAGCCTCTGTACTCTGCTTCAGTTGAAGATAAAGAAACTATTGATTGCTTCTTGGAACTCCATGACACTAGCTTTGAACCTGCAAATGCTAAATAACCAGATGTACTTTTTCTATCATCCTTAGCTCCTACCCAATCTGCATCTGAGTAGATTTTGATATCCAAATCTGAAGAATAAGGATAGAATATACCTTCGTTGATTCTACCTTTGAGATACTTCAGTACTCTCTTAGCTGCATCCATGTGGGATCTTCTCGGTGAGTGCATGAACTGACTAAGCACTCCCACACTATATGAGATGTCTACCCTTGTATGAGTAGCATATATCAAGCTACCTACCAAGCTTTGATACTCTTTAATGTCTTCAATTTTCTCACCTTCATAAACACTTAGTTTATGATTCATCTCCAAAGGTGTACCTGCAGGTTTAGTGTTCTCCATATTGAACTTGAGAAGAAGATCCTGAATGTATCTTCTTTGAGTCAAATACATTCCTTCATCTGTGTATGTCACCTGCATACCTAGGAAATATGTGAGCTCACCTAGGTCACTGTTTTTGAACTCCTCTTGCATGTGTCTCTTGATCCTTTGAATACCATTTAGATCATTACCTGTCACAATAATATCATCTACATATACACATAGATAGATAACCTCATTGTCATCTCTTTTGATGAATAGAGAAGGATCTGAGCTGTTAGCTTTGAACCCTTGATCTTGAAGATATGTAACCAACCTGTAATTCCAAGCTCTAGGAACTTGTTTCAATCCATACAATGCTTTCTTAAGTCTGCACACATAAGATGGATGATTAGGGTTTTCAAAACCTGGTGGTTGTGACATGTATACCTCTTCACTTATACAACCATTTAAGAATGTATTTTTCACATCAAGTTGGAGGAGTCTCCAATTCCTTGCAGCAGCTACACCTATCAATGTCCTGATTGTAGTCATCTTTGCAACTGGTGAGAATGTCTCCTCATAGTCTATACCATGAGTTTGTGAGCATCCTTTGGCAACTAATCTTGCCTTGTACCTGCAAACTGATCCATCTGAATTTCTTTTAACTTTATATACCCATCTGCAACCAATTACCTTTTGATTTGGCAACATTGGAACTAAATCCCAAGTCTCCATCTCCTTCAATACATCTATCTCTTTGTTCATGGCCTTATCCCAATTAGGGTTTCCCTTTGCCTCTTCATAGGTTAAGGGTTCCTCTGAAATAGAGTCTTTTGCCAAGTAGATTGAATGCTTTGTAACAAACGTGGAATCATATCCATACCTTTCTGGTTGTTTCTTCTCTCTTGCTGATCTTCTAGGTGCTTGTTTGGAGCATTCTCCAACCTCTTGCATCTTTGCTTTGACTCTTGAGTTCCATAGCTTGTAATCCCTTTCTCTTTCATCTTGGTCATTGTCTGTATCACTTCTTGGATCCTGGACCTGTGTATCATGCTTGCTTCCTAGTTGATAAGAGTCAGAATGAAGATCATATGGTAGTGTTACCTTTTGTTTGTCTTCATCATACCAAGACCTGTGTTCTTCAAACACAACATCTCTACTTGTAGTGAATTGCTTGGTTTAAGGATTGAAGAACCTCTAACCCATCTGAGTTTAATCATATCCAATAAACACTGCCTTTGTTGCTCTTTCATCTAGCTTACCTCTTATTTGTGATGGTACATGAACATAAGCTAAACAACCAAAAATCTTGCAATGTCCAAGACTAGGTTTTCTTCCATGCCATGCTTCATAAGGAGTCATACCTTGAAGTGATTTCGATGATAGTCTATTGACAAGGTACAAAGCAGTTGAAATAGCTTCTGCCCATAGATAATGTCGCAACTTCTTCTCTTCAAGCATTGTTCGGGCTGATCCAACCAATGTCTTGTTTCTCCTCTCTCCAATTCCATTTAGTTGAGGAGAGTACCTAGTCACTTCCCTTTTGATACCTTTTTCCTGCGATAACTCATCAAACTCTTCGGAGAAGTATTCTCCCCCTTCATCAGATCTGAGCTTCTTTAGTGATCTACCTGTATGATTCTCCACATGTGCAAGATACTTCTTGAAGCAATCAAACACTTCATTCTTACTCTTGATAAGGTATAGAACAGTCCATCTACTATGGTCGTCAATAAATGAGACATAATACCTTGATCCTGCCGATGAAGGTTCTTGACTTGGTCCCCATACGTCTATATGTACTAAGTCCAATAAGTTGTTGTGGATGTAGCCTTTGTGGTTGAATGGTTGTCTTTGTGCCTTCCCAATCTGACATGCATCACACCTGTTGATCATGTGTTGCTTTGATATGTTCGACAGTCCTTGAACACTTTGATCGCTGCATATATCCTTCAAGGTTCTTTCATTCACATGAGCAAGTCTGTTATGCTACACTTCAAGCTCACTTAGGGTTTGAGACCCAAAGTTGAATAGAGCTATGTTCCTGGTTTCTCCTACTTCAAAAGTAAAGAGCCTACCATGCTTCTCACCTCGGGCTATCTTCTTGAAGCCTTGACATGGATCTTCCACAAAAGCTCCATGTTGGGTGAACCTAACTTGCAAGCCTTTTTCAACTATTTGGCCTACACTTATTAGTTTTTTAGTGATACTGGGTACATAGAGAACCTTACTTAGAATGTTTGTCCTGCCATTGGAATCTTTGACATTACCAATCTTCTCCACATTGTGCTTTGCGTCATCCCCTGTTTGCACTTCATGTCTATGCTTTGGACTTTCCAAGTCAGATAGAAGAGCAATGTTGCCTGCAACATGATTGGAACATCCTGAATCTATGTAGAACAAATGATCATCTTCTTTACCTTCTTTGTGGCTTAGATTCATAAGAAGTAATGAGTCTTCATGTGGTTGATCTTCTGAATAGTTGTTGTAGTCCCTTCTGTTATAGCTTCTATTGTTAGTGTTGAAGTTGTGTCCACCTCTGCCTCTATTGCCGCCATATTCACCTCTTCCACTTCCTTTCTGGGTCTTCCCATTGAACCAGCAATTCTGAGTGGTGTGGTTAGTCTTATCCCATATGGCACAAGGTTGAACATTCTGACCTTTGGCTTTGTCTTGCTTTGGTCCTTTCTTCTTCCCTTTCCACTTGCTCTTGCTTGCGAAGTTGGCTTGGGAAGTATCTTCTTCATCTTCTTCCTTCTTCTTGCCTTTCTGCTTCTTATCCTTCTTATCTGCATATAGAGCACTAGTTGAATTACCATGATAAGAGTTACCTTCCTTTATGCTATTGTTGGCTTCTTGATTGAAGAGTTGTCCAAGAGAGATGTTGAAGTCTGGAGTCTGCACATCCATGATGAGATCATAAACCGTCGTGAAGGATTGCCATTGCTTATCATTCTGTTGATCAAGCTTCTCGATCATTGAGGGAAAGCCGTCACCTATCTTGATCTAGCTCTGATACCACTCAAAGAACTTGGAGAAGCTTGTCGAAGGTAGAAAAGTGCGTTTCAGAGCGACGAAGTTTGGTCAAGCCAACCGGCATAAGACCAGCCCTTAAGCTTATGGAGACTCAAATAGACCTTATAAGCATGTAATAAGTGCAAAGAAATGCACTATATACTTTGGAGCATCAAGGAGAATGAGTCGATACAAAACAGATAGGTTCGTGGGTCGACTAGCTCAAAAAACTTACTATCTATGGAAGAGACAATGAAGTTCAAATGCCCATAGCAACCAACGTGATTACAATTAGAAAAAATCATTTTATGGGAGTGATACACATAGGGTTGAGTGTATGGAATGCACAAAAGTATAAGGAATAAGCAAAATATGCTATAGGAATGAATGCGACATTCATCGGTGGTACTTCCTATTTTTCAGGAATACACAGAGATTGACCCTGAGAGAGAAAAACTAAGATTTCTCCACATCTGCTGAACCACATGCTTTGAAAATTTAGAGTCTTAAACTAGATACTTATACCTTTCCAATGCGTCATCTTGCACTCAATTTGGAGCTCTGGAGAGAGAGCAGCAGCCGCTCCAAGATTACTGTTGGCGAAGAAGATGATGCAGAAAATTGAAGGAGCAAGACAATGATGGTCACAAGTGTATGTATATTGCTTCCATGTAATGTACAAGTGATTTCAAGTCCTTATATAGCCTCTAGGAGTGTTCCACGACTTTTACAAGTTGAATTTGAATTCAAATGAAGGTGGGAATGGTTGTTGGAGGGAATCAATTCACTTTCCTACAATCTAGGAAAAGTGAAGATCTTGATTGATCTACTTTTAGGTGATTTGATTTTCTTGATTGAATGCAACTCCAACCACCACAAATTCATGGAATTTGGGCTCTATCTTTCTACCTCTACATTTGTAAAGCTCAAGGCTTTTACAATCGTAAATGAACCATCAAAAATCTCTCAAAAAAATACAATAAATGAGCATAAGAAAAAGAACTCTCCAACGGATATTCTTTCGATGCGATAGCCTTTGATGTAGATCAAATCCACCTCAAGCATAGTGTAAGCTTGATGTTCCAACATGGACTTCCCAGTGGAGGGCCAATAGCACTATAGTGTGAAGAAAGTGGCTTGGTTTTACCATTTAGCGTGCTCTTTTCCATAGAGAAAATCCTCATATCTGTGTAGTGAGTAGTGCAAGTCTTCATCTACTTGTGTTCATTTGATCGGATGAATATCTTGTATTGATTTTGCTAGTTTTGGGTTGACATATTAGCACAAAACATCAAATTTTAAAGCATTTCTTTTGCTTGTTGTAATCACCTGTTCGAACTAAGGAGTGGTTTCATCCTTCACTATTGTCATTTGTCATTAACTTTCTTTCTGAGTGCCTACAATTCCGTGTGTCTATTGCGATTGTGCCTGCTCACAGGAATGTCAAAGGGTATAATTCCCTAAGGATAACCTTCCTTGAGTACGCCTGGTGGGACACTTGCATTTCTGTGAGAGGCCTTGAGCATAATAAATAGTCCTTTTCCATTATTTTTTGCCCTACTGCAACTTGCAAGTAGGTACATGACCCATACGGGAGTAGATAAGGAGCCTCTTCATGAACAAAGGAGCCTTAAAAAGTCAGCTATATCTTCGACTAGTGAACCAACATCCCCTCTCCCTCCTTTGAATTTATGCATTTATTTGGGTGTGACTCCACTGTCAAAAGAAAAGCATAGGAGAACATTAGACTTCTCAGATACGTAAGAGGAAACACCAGTGCAAATGGAGAATCTCTCTCATTTACTCTCCAGAATCAATATCAAGTTCCCTACCTTCAAGGGACAAGCTTATGAGGATGATGATGAGCATGTGAGGAGATTTATCTCCTTATGTTGTGGACGAGGTTTGCAGAATAGAGAGGATGCAATGTTGGTACTCTTCCCATCTACATTGGAAGGCCTTGCTGACAAATGGTTTAGTCAATATGCAGATGGCCATTTTGCTACATGGGAGGCTCTGAAGTCGGCATTCTCACAGACATTTGGACCAAGTGACACCTCGGAAAGAGCTCTAGATCAGCTAGAGAACCTAAGGCTAGGATCAGGTGAATCCTTTCATGAACTTCACACTAGGACAAAAGCACTTGTTGCACGTCTACCATATGCTCTAGGTGATTTCTTGGTAAAAAAATGGATAGAAAAAGCTCTACCCAAGTCATCTCAGTAGAAGCTACATGAGTGTCTTAGATTGGATGCAACCCTTAATGATTTTGTTGCAGCAACATCACATTGAAGAAGCTAGGCAACATTTTGAAGGGGAAACACAACCAAATTATGCAGCAGAACTAGACCCTATTGGGCAACTAAGGAAAGAACTAGAGGCATTGAGAATGCAAAAAAATCACCAAGAAGAGAAGGTATTGCCACCGCTGCATCGCACTGATGATGAAGTAGCCCAACTTTGCCACGAGTTAAAAGATTTTCGGACCACTCAGGATATAAAAAGGCAGATTTGGTGTACAATATGTAACAACAATGGACATTCCAATGCTAATTGTCCTAGCAGGGTAAGCTATCAATTTTGTGGAAAGGACGACCATGAAGCTAGAGACTGTTACTACCTCTAGGGTACATAACAATGAGGTAACCCTCAAGCTCTAGATTCATATTATGCTAGTTCTTCAAATGCACCTAATAGAGAGGAGAATCGCACGACGAAGCCTAGATATCATAGGCCATTGACGTGTTATTGCTGTGGTGAGTATGGCCATATGCAAAATAGGTGTCCCCTTCCAGAAGATGCACCTCCTTGTCAGCATTGTCCAGAGGCCAAGGATCACTATACCAAAGATTGCCCAAAAAGCCGCCCCGCTCCAATTCACATGATTGCAGTCTCCCCACAAGTAGAAGGTATGACCACTCAGTCTTATGCTGTTTCATCTTCTTGAATGCCCATGATGACTAGAGCCAAACAAGCAGCAACAACTCGTAGAGAGGAACAAGAAGGACGCCAAGATAAAGAGGAGGAAAAGAAGGTTGGGTTGAAGGACCAAGCAAATATTGAAGGAGCTTATGAAAGGATGGCTACTTCACTAAGGGACCAACCAACAAGTCTGCAAGAAGACACACATGAGCTAAACATTGAGCAGATGAAAGGTATCCGTCACAAGGTTAGTCTGTACGAACTCATAAAGATGGATTCAAAAATAAGGAGTGACTTATTAAAGATTATACACTCTGCTCACTTGATTCAACCACCTAGTATAGACCGTTTCATGGTTGATTTTCCCCCTACACCCCTAGCAGACTAACAAAGCTCAAGGTTATCTGTTTGTATAAAGGATAAAGCTCTCACAGGTGTGATCATAGATGGAGGCTCTTCCATCAATTTGATGCTAGATTTCACAATGAGGAAACTGAATTTGAACCCCACCAAGATGGCACCATTCAGAGTTACACTAGCAGATCAACATCGCGTTGCACCACTTGGCATTATTGAAAAGGTACTGATGATAGTATAGGGTTGTCACTTTGTTCTAGATTTTGTTGTTATTGCACTTCGACAGGAGACCTCTTATCCTTTACTCTTGGGGATGCCTTGGCTAAGGCAAGCAAAAGATTTGCAATGTTGGGGGAAAAAAAAATGTGGCTTTCAACAAACACCAATAGCCAACTGCAACTACATTTGGAAGAAGGATTCGACTCAAGGAAAACTACTGGGTAAACTGTGGACACTGAGATAATGCCCTCTTTACCCCAAGAAGAAGATACATTTTTGAAGTGGATGATGGAAAGTACAGAGTGTTGCATGGTGGAGATCAATGAAATAGAGGAAGAAGTTGCAGATGAAGGAGTTGCAGAAAATGGCCATGAAGTTCACAAGGAGATAGAGAATGAGAATTTGCACTGGAATACAAACTTTGAAGGGGCATCAAACAGGGAAGGAATGTTATGAGCCTGGTTGCAGAGAAGATCTTCCCTTTTTAGATATACCTCAAGGGTGGACCAGAGAACATATTGCAGAGTATAAGCTAAATTCCACTCCTACATACAATGGGGATGATTTCTCAAGTAAGACTAGTCGTGAAACTCTTGTTCAAGAAGTAAATCTAGGAGATGAAGAGAACCCTCAAGTAGTCCACTTGGCCTCTTGGCTATGGCATTATCCCCCTTTACTACAGAAGGTAGCTTCTTTACTTTTTGCTTATAAAAATGTATTTGCATGGTCCTACAAAGATCTAATAGGAATACTAGAGGTGCTTGGATTACACTGAATACCCTTAGTTGAGGGAGCCATGCCTGCAAGAAGTAGGCCCTAGCGACTCAATCCAAAGTATGAAGAGGCGGTAAAATTGGAAATTACAAAACTAGAAGAAGCAGGTATAATTGTTCGAGTAGAACATTCCAGCTGGCTTTCTTCTATGGTTATTGTAACCAAGAAAAATAGTGGAAAAATAAGAGTCTGTGTTGATTTTCGTGCCTTGAATAAGGTAACTGTTCAAGATGGATTTCCTCAACCCTTCACAGAGCAAGTACTTGAGGAAGTAGTTAGACACATTTTGTATAGCTTTTTGGATGGCTTTAGTGGCTACAATCAGATAGTGATCCATCCTGATGATAGGGACAAGACAGCCTTTGTCACTGCATGGGGCACTTATGTCTATACCCGCATGGCTTTCGTCTTGAAAAATGCACCAGCTTCATTTAATAGAACAATGTATCTGATATTGGGCAAGTGGTTAACAACCTTTTTGCGCATTTTGTTGGATGACTTTTCAGTGTTTTTAGGCACAGATAGAAGAGGAGTTCAGGACTTCCATGATCATTCAGAAAATCTAAAAGAAATCTTTGAGCAATCTCTAAGAACAGGTTTGAATTTAAATCCTGCTAAATGTCATTTTTTGGTCACCAAGGGCACTCTTCTTGGTCACATACTGCTATTCTTTGACCTTGCAAAGATTACTGCTATTCTTTCCATGCCTATTCCACAAAGCCCAAAGGAAGTGCAAAGTTTTTTGGGCCATGCAGGATACCATATAAGATTTATACGAATGTATTCAGAATTAGCTAAGCCCTTGTCAAGGCTTACCAGTAAAAAGGTCCCCTTCTCATGGAGTGTTGAAGCTGAGAAAGCATTTTGTGAACTAAGATTGAGGCTATGTAGTGCTCCACTTTTAAGTGTTCCTAACTGGTTATTAGATTTTCATGTGCATACAGATGCCAGTCTTCATGCTATTGGTGCGGTTCTAGCTCAACCATCATCACACAATGTTGATAGACCTATCTCCTATTGATACACTCTTAGTCCAAGGGAAAGTGCCTATACACAATGATATTTTGCCCAAACTTTTTTGATGCTAGGTCAGCTTTTGGTTTCCCTAAGTCCACAATCTCACTCCAATGATTTGATGGAGGATATGGCCAATTACATGCACAAAGGGGTATCCGACTCCAGTGGTTTCCTCTCGGGACCTCCCTCTTTCCTTTCTCACTACTTCTGAGTCCATTTAATTCCTTGTTCTCTCTTTTACTTGATCTTCCTCGCTTCCTTCTGCTCTTATTTCTTTTGCCCACACACTTATCCTCTACACGCTATTGTCCTCCTACACTCAAGCTTACACGCTCACATGCATTAGCACTACCTTTCCCCTCCCCTCATGCACTCTTTCTCACTCCCCCACACTCACCTTCTCTCACTTCCCCTTACACACATACGTTCACAAGCATCATCATGCACATATTCCCTTTTTACGATGGCATACACACACACCCTGTCACGCATGTACTCACACACATTCCTTCCTCCCCCTCATACACGCACACACCCTTCCATATATTCGCCTATAGATGATCACATGCATACCCAAGCACATGCACTTCCACACATACCTTCACTCTTTCACACATTCACACACTTCCTTCATTCCCTCTCTTACCCTCACATACACATTTCCTCTCCCTCACACATGTTCACTCGATCACTCTCCCGTAACCTCACACATGCCTATGCCTACACCCAGCTTCTTGCACTCTTCTATCCCCTCTCTTCAAGTCCACAGAATCTTTAGAGTGGACCTCATAGAGAAGCAGAGGAATGGACCCTGAGAGAACTAGTCATAAGAGCTAAGAGTAAGCCTACGAATCCCCTAAAATTTCCAGAACCTTTATTGTATTCAAATAATTTGCCTATGATCACACACCATCATCTGGATAGTCAGGCGTTCCGAGAACACTAGTCTTAAAGAGGAGAGCTGTTCTATTCTATAGTGGAAATGAAGTGTATCCACCTCGATATTTCTGTGCAATGGTATTCCTAGTGATCACATTCATACAAACATGACTAATTTATAAGTCGTAACATTCCCATCGTGGTCCCTCATAGCAACAGTACAGTCTGTTATATTTTGTCAGGGTTCGCAAGAAGAGATCAAAAGCATCTTCACATTCTAATGCACACTGGCAGCATATTCTTCAAGTAAATTGCGTGAGTGTTCAATAATAAACAGAGTAAACTCTTCTGCCTTTTCTGAATACTCTATTGACCTGTACATATATGCAAACGTTTTTTTCCAACCTCAATCACATTCTCAATCCATGAATGCAATCGCAACTAGTTGTGATGCGAAACAACACTTTGGACCTGCTGTAGTACTTAGAGATGAATCAAAGTCATGCCAACATTGGGGGCTCCCGCAACAAAATAGTGTACTTCATTGTCAGACAATCATGTGTGTTGTGTGCAACTTATTAGCGAATAGATCATCATGGTGATAGTGAGCAACGTTTCCATTCTTTATCCCATTAGAAACTCCATAGAAACGTACCTGCCTCTGATTTTCTTGCACAGCTCTCTTCCTCCTCCTTGTGGTGCTAAACCCACATCTCTGAAAGACTGGGGGTACTGCAAGTTGGCTCTTCACTCTTAGCACATCACTAGGAAGTGTCGACACAGAACAACCTTCTTCCCTATCATGCCGTACTCCTGCCCTTCTCCATGATCTATGCCCTTGGGGATTACACCAGCACCTCACTCCGTTTTGGAGACTGAACAAAAGAAGTAAGGATGACGAGACACCTCCCTTCATAGTCGCATGCTGCCCGATGTAGTTCACATAGCCGTCTTCAATAAGCAGTCAAACGTATCCTTGACAAAGTTTCTGAGTGTCCTAGTGGAGCCATGGAAGGAAGTAAAACATCCTCAATTCCAGTAAACTGAAGCACTTTCTTAGGCACGTGAACAATACCCCTTCCCTGCTAATGGTTGGAAGCCCCGTCCTTGATGCCTGCACACAAAAAACAAAGAAGAAGAAGCCCCCCGTTCCTGCTTAACCAGAAAAAATGACGAAGCAGAAGGAAAGAAAACATCCCCCCTTTTTTATGAAAATCCCTCCCCTTTTCTTTCACGAAGCCTGTTGTTTCCTTCCCAATGTCACCAGGAGCAGCCCCCCCTTCAAGATCCTTGTCAGAATGAAGAGCTCGCAAAGCTGGCAGAACAGCGAATCACTGCAGGGCTCAAAGAAAATTCTCCCCGCACCTGCATACAGTGTTCCTCATGTGTGGAGTAGGGCCCTCCTCCCCTTTGACCAATCCATGAGTGGTGACCACCACCTTGGCTTCCAAGCCTTTTTAATTGGATGACCTTTCCAATCTCCTAATGTCAAATCGTCAAGAAATTGCTCTTGCAAAGCTTCCAAGCTCAAACGTTTTGATTCCACACATCTCTCCTGAGAGCAATGCCCTGCACATTTAAATGACGAGGAGCCCAATAGGATCGTGAGGGGGCATAGGTGTAGGAAGAGAAAATCGTCCTTGTGCGACAACTCTGTAGTTTCCCATGAGAGGCCCCAAATGGAACACCAGTGCTCAACTTCCACAGCCATATATCGATCAACATAAACTATAATCAACCACCGTCATTCATAGCTACCTCCTATCAATTCTCCTTACCAAACACCTACATTCAAACAAAAACTCCGAAATGGAACATGTTAGTGCATCTTCATTAACAAATTTTCCAGCTAGCATACTCCCCTCTCCAGCTCGTGAAGTCGTCCTGGACGAGCCAATGTGTGCCTGCACTCAAGCCAAGGATTAGTTCTCTTCAAAAACAGATGACGAGTTTATCATCATTGATACACTTTCACATTTATATGCAGCACATTTCCATTCTCCTATTCACTTACTCACCTCATCTATGCTTTTCTATGTCCAAACACATTCTATTATGCACACACATATCCACATCATGAATGCACCTTTTCACACATACACACTCTTACTCGTGCTCACTCATCTCTTCATGCCTTTCAAGGGAGACTCATGCCAACCACATTCATTTCCATGTCCTCATGCAATCACCTTTTAGTTCTTCTCTATCTCACATCTCCTCTTCATCATGCCACATGCAAGTCTATGCAAACACACACATGAACCATGCCGCATACCATGTCCTCAACCATATTTATATACGTACACTCTCTTCACCTACCCGTTTACAACCATAGAACCACAAGAATCATGCTTACCTCCTTGTCCCCATTTCGTTGACTCGATCACTTCATACCTTACTTACCATCCATGCACTCTTTCCTTTCACCTATGTTCCTGCACTATCCATCAAAACAAAGTCCAACCATCACAAGAAGACTTACCATGTATAAACATACCGGACGGAATCCCTCTTTTCCATTGCACCTGTTCACTCACACATCTCCACAAAAATGTAAGTACCAATAAGATGTGTCAAAACCAAAATCATCATATATACTCCGCATGCATATAGGCATCTTCCCTAACTAATCATACGCAAACGAGACGAAGTACGAAAAAAAACCGAACTTGGGCAATCAAAAAGAGACCATCTCCAAAAACTAGAACATGACCCAAAGTGAAAGAATCAGAGTGGTATACCTCATTGCCGTCTTCAAAAAGATCCTGTTGACAAGAATAGAAAAACCAAATGCAGTGAGCAGGCAGCAAGCAAGTCAAATACACATGTGAATACCGATCCTCATCGGCGTTGACCTTAGGCAGATCGATCTATAAGCAATCACAAAAAAAATCACAAAAAACATATACACACATGGCACACCCATCCGGACGGTCGTCGTCCTCCTCCTTTCTATCTCTCCCCCTCAGGGATGGGAACACAAAATCTTTTCTTTTCTATTTTTGATTTATATATAATTACACACTAGTTGGCCTATGTGGCAACCGGATGCAATTCGTGGCCCTAATCACCTAGCTAGGTTCGTTCCACCCATCTACCAGCACAACATAGCGTGCAACAACATAGATACGTGATGTATAAACACACACAGAAGGTCTTGCCCATAGCGAAGCCGAGTGCGGCTTGTGGTCTCGTCCACCCGACCGAGATGGCTCCATGCACCTGTCAACCCACTATGGCGCGAAGCACCAAAACACACACATACTCTAGCACCTATGGCAAAACTAGCGTCGGTTCGCAGTCCTGACTGCCCAGCCAGGTGGACTTTGCTCCCCTACTAGCCCGACATAGCATGCTGGCACACATAGACACGATGTTTTTGTTTTTTCTTTTTATTTTGTATTTTTCTCTTTTTTTTTCTTTTTTCTTTTCTTTTTTCTGTTCCCCTCAGAAGAACCCTGAGAGTTAGGGAGAGGCACAAAGGAGCGCTTCCCCACCTATCCCACATGGCAAGCATACAAGAAACACAAACAAAACATACTCCTGATAGATTGATCTTCTTGTTGTCTTCGCTTCCTCAGACACGACACTCAAATGGCATACTTGACTGCCTACAACCTAACTAACTGACACTTAGCTATTCATCCCCTCGCGAGGCCTCTCTATTCCAATGACTATGTTGTAAGACCAACGCAAGACTCTCTTACCTAGCCATGTCCACCTCCCGGAAATCAGTACTCTCTAAGAAGGCGAATCCGGCTCCGCCTCAAGAGCCTCATCATCGCTGCCTATGACCAATTGGTCTACCCAAGCCCAATAGATATTGTTTACCTCATTAGGCAATTCCCTCGTGCTGTCGTAGTAGAAGTACCGGTCCTCGGCATATCCAGCCCACCCAAGTAAATACGCTTCGAATTGAGGAAACGGGAAGTCGATCTCCAGACCTTGATTCCAAAACCGTACAAGGCAGTGTGCCTCCTCCACATCGTAGTCTGTCCACAAGGTCTCGACCGATATCTCCATGCTTTCTAACGCTTGATTTGAAAAATATACTACGAAGTCCAACAGAGCACTCTGGTATACCTCGTCAGCCATTGGTCGCCTAGTCCTCGGTGATCCCGCATAGCAACACACTTGGTCTAAAAAATTATGCGATCCCTGAAAGCAAAAGGTAAGTTGTTTGCTAAAATAGAGGAAGCCTCTTTCTTTTTGTTCTCATATCCACTTGCACATCTCTCGTAAGAAGACCCAAATCATGCAAAAAATTTCCATCACCCAACGGCTCACTCGAAGCCCTCTCCGTACATAGTCACATGTTGGCCCTTGTATGCTCTGCTCGCTACCCTGGCACCTGTCCCCATCAACCCTCGATTGAATAACTATGGCATGTTCAACACGAGTCGATCCTGACTCCTTTAGGCCATCGCCATTCTTGCTCGTATTCTGTGTACGAAGCACTTTCTTCACTGTGTCCTTTTCTGGCTCTTTTCCCGATGCATGTCTTTTCTCAAGTCCTTCAGGTCTAGAATTCCTCTTTTCGCAACCACCCTCGTTCTCCTTATCCTTGCACTTCCAGAGGTTTTCCTTCTGATCAACTACTTCCTTCCTAGGACTGCCGTGATCCACACACCACTTTTCTCGCTTGGATTTATTTTCGCCCTCGTCAATGTGCGTTGTATAGCACTCAACCTCGCCTGTACTTGCCAACCATCCTAGCAGCTCTTGGTCCGAGTCATCCTTGTAGTCTATTGGGTCCTTATACTCGCCCATCTTTGGTTGGCCTCGCCTTGTTGTTTGTAGGTTAAATCCATCTTGCAAAAGGCTTTGGTAATTTTCTACTTTCAGGGAAAACTTTTCACGTACTTTTTCACACACCTCGTTTTCAGCCACCTTCTTTTCCAACTCTTTGATCGGAACCGTTTTCTTGGCATCTTCCTTAGGGGTCACTTGCATTTGTATTCGATCGGTTTTGGGCCCAATAGTGATAAACCTAGTCCTCCAGTCATGTACACAAGCAGCCTGCATCAGCCATGGTCGCCCCAATAGTATAGAAAATGCAGTTTTGATGGATCTTGGTCTCACAACCAAGTAGTCAACGGAGAATTCGATCCCACCAACGATGGTTTGAACATTTTGTATTAGTCCTACAGGCTTTACCTGCGTCTGGTCAACCATTCGGAGAGACATTGGGGTAGTTTCCAGTTGTGTCAATCCCGACGCTTTCATCATGTATTCTGTCATTAGGTTCAATGTGGCTCCGCTATCCAATTGCATGCCTGGGACCGCATATCCATTGATCTCTACTGTGACTGCATGGGCATTTGAGTCCACTTGAGTCGTAATACTTTGGATCGTCCCTAAGACCACCTCGTCCACTTTTTCTTTCTTCTCGCTTTCCTTGTTTTCTTGATAAACTCATAGTAGAATTGCTTCCTGCAGGTTGTTGAACACCTTAGTAATGTGGCCAAATCCAAGGTGACTTCGGTCTTGGCAAGCCTTTGTATAGTGTCCATTCCTGCTTCTATTTGCTTCTTTTTTGGAAACTTCTCTTGGACTTTTAGCCTTTCTAGAAATGGTGGAACCCCCCGTACAAATTTTCGTGTTATTGGTGGAAGGACCTCCACCTCGTCTTCTTCCTCTAAATCCCTTTGCCTCAGAGTCTCTTCATCATCATTTGCTTGAGCTAAGTCCCCTTGAGTGCACGCGTAACCACAGCCACCATCCGTTCTTTACCTTTCTCTTTTCCTTGATTTGCCTCTACAAGGTGGGTAGAGGTGCCAGCTCCTGGATCCAATTCCCTAATTACTACTCTAGTATTGGGCACTCTTCCTGGAGGCTACATCGCTTGTTGTGGTTGCAGCTGTGCCTAGGTGGAAGTCTCGGCCCCTCTTTGTCCTTGGCCATAATCATTTATTTGTTGCAGGCAATCAACATCATAATGGCCCTCCCTACTACAATATCGGGACATAGGTGTGAAGTCTTCTTGCTTCCTCGCATTCGGGCAATGTGCTTGTATATGCCCCAAGCACCCACATCGCCAACACTTTGGCGGTCCCGTTCTCCTTTGATTTTGTGGTTCAGGCCTTTGATATCCGCCTGCTTGGCCTTGGCCTCCATAAGCATACATGGGTCTAGGCCCCCATCTAGGCACGGGAGGTTCACTTTGGCCCGGTAATCCTTGATAAGCATAGTTCCTATTGTTTAGCCACCTTCCCTTTTCATGGCACTCATCTTCAGTGTGATTGTTCCTTTTGCAAAAGCTGCAAAAAACTCTCGGTTGTACGTATAATCTCGAGACTGTAGGACATTCTGTGGCCATGTGCCCATATCCTCGACATTTTGCACAAAAGATGTTCGACCTAAACACTCCTTGATTTGGTTTGAGTGCCACTTCCTGCCTTACCGCATATGTCTCATGAGTTAGCGTGGCAGCTTTTACTGCCTGAGCCACAATTTGGATAATCCTTTCTTTGGTCAACGCCGGCTTCTCCTCTTGGGGCGTGCTTGTAGCAACCATGAATGTTGGCGGAGTTGCAACAGGATTTGCTTGAGTAGTGCCACTTGTAGGCCCAGCGTTTGTACCTAGCATCGGTTCAAACAAAAGTTCTTGCCTTCGTTGTTGGCCAAGTTGAACCTCTTCCCACATGCGAGCAACATCTTTGGCAGCCACCAACATCACCGGTCGGCTCAAACTGATATGTTGTTGAGCGCTTGGATCTCTAAGTCCCGCAATAAATCTTCGTTTCAAGGTATCTTCATTTGGGGTATTCGTGCCCATCTTCCTTACCAGGGTTTCCATCCTCTCAATATAGTTGTCGATGCTCTCGTTTACCCCCTGCCCGAGATAATCCATTTGTTGAGCTAGACGATCTTGGAAACCTTGCCTACAAAATTTAGCCAAAAAGGCATCTTTTAGCATTTGATAAGTTCACCTTCACGGCTCTTCCAAATTCGCGTACCAATTGCAAGCCTCATCTCTAAATATGGCTGGCAAGATTCGAAGTCTTTGTGCTTGGTCGACCACTTCATTTGGTTCACAGGTGACCTTGAACAATTGAATAAAGCTATCTGGGTCTTCATCCACAAGCCCGAGAATTTAGGGAAGTCTCCTAGATGCACTTGTTCTCGCTGTGCCATTTCAAGCAGTGGTGTAATGTCAATATCGTCAAGGTCCCAGAAGTTTAGTGCATGTGGCCTCAAGATCCCTCCTTCAAACTTTTGCACTTGATTCGCGACTCTCTTACGGGAGTACACTTTTTTGACGGGTCTCTTCCTGCTAGTCGAGGTCGACTCACATTGCAACTCCCACCGTTGCCTTTCTCTTTCAAGGGCTCTTCTTTGAGCGCGGTCTTCTCTTTCCGTTCGTGTTTCTCCTAAGGATGAGCTTCCCTCGCTCATGTACTAGATCCGGGATCCGCAAGCTCTGCCAACATGTGGTGCTAGACAAACCTATGGCACTCTCTTATAGAGATGTACCAAGCTTTTCCCAGGAGATGCACCAAAATGATACACTCTTAGTTCAAGGGAAAGTGCCTATACACAATGATATTTTGCCCAAACTTTTTGATGCTAGGTCAGCTTTTGGTTTCCCTAAGTCCACAATCTCACTCCAATGATTTGATGGAGGATATGGCCAATTACATGCCCAAAGGGGTATCTGACTCCAGTGGTTTCCTCTCGGGACCTCTCTCTTTCCTTTCTCAGTCCTTCTGAGTCCACTTAATTCCTTGTTCTCTCTTTTACTTACTCTTCCTCGCTTCCTTCTGCTCTTATTTCTTTTGCCCACACACTTTTCCTCTACACGCTATTGTCCTCCTGCACTCAAGCTTACACGCTGACATGCATTAGCACTACCTTTCCCCTCCCCTCATGCACTCTTTCTCACTCCCCCACAATCACCTTCTCTCACTTCCCCTTACACACATACGTTCAAAAGCATCATCATGCACATATCCCCTTTTTTACCATGGCATGCACACACACCCTTTCACGCATGTACTCACACACATTCCTTCCTCCCCCTCATACACGCACACACCCTTCCATATATTCGCCTATAGATGCTTACATGCATACCCAAGCACATGCACTTCCACACATACCTTCACTCTTTCACACATTCACACACTTCCTTCATTCCCTTTCTTCTCCTCACATACACATTTCCTCTCCCTCAAACATGTTCACTCGATCACTCTCCCATAACCTCACACATGCCTATGCCTACACCCAGCTTCTTGCACTCTTCTATCCCCTCTCTTCAAGTCCACGGAATCTCTAGAGTGGAGCTCATAGAGAAGCAGAGGAATGGACCCCGAGAGAACTAGTCATAAGAGCTACGAGCAAGCCTACGAATCCCTTAAATTTTCCAGAACCTTTATTGTATTCAAATATTTTGCCTATGATCACACACCATCATCTGGATAGTCACACATTCCGAGAACACTAGTCTTAAAGAGGAGAGCTGTTCTATTCCGTAGTGGAAATGAAGTGTATCCACCTCGATATTTCCGTGCAATGGTATTCCTAGTGATCACATTCATACAAACATGACTAATTTATAACTCATAACATTCCCATCGTGGTCCCTCATAGCAATAGTACAGTCTCTTATATTTTGTCAGGGTTCGCAAGAAGAGATCAAAAGCATCTTCACATTCTAATGCACACTGGCAGCATATTCTTCAAGTAAATTGCGTGAGTGTTCAATAATAAAGAGAGTAAACTCTTATGCCTTTTCTGAATACTCTATCGACCTATACATACATGCAAACGTTTTTTTCCAACCTCAACCACATTCTCAATCCATGAATGCAATCGCAACTAGTTGTGATGTGGAACAACACTTTGGACTTGCTGTAGTACTTACAGATGAATCAAAGTCATGCCAACATTTGGGGCTCCCGCAACAAAATAGTATACTTCATTGTCAGACAATCATGTATGTTGTGTGCAACTTATTAGCGAATAGATCATCATGGTCATAGTGCGCAACATTTCCATTCTTTATCCGATTAGTAACTCCATAGAAATGTACCTTCCTCTGATTTTCTTGCACAGCTCTCTTCCTCCTCGTTGGGGTGCTAAACCCACATTTCTAAAAGACTGGGGGTACTGCAAGGTGGCTCTTCACTCTTAGCACATCACTAGGAAGTGTTGACATAGACCAACCTTCTTCCCTATCATGCGGTACTGCTGCCCTTCTCCATGATCTATGCCCTCGGGGACTACATGAGCACCTCTCACTCTGTTTTGGAGACTGAACAAAAGAAGTGAGGATGACGAGATGCCTACCTTCGCAGTTGCATGCTGCGCGATGTAGTTCACACAGCCGTCTTCAATAAGCAGTCAAACGTAGCCTTGACAAAGTTTCTCAGTGTCCTAGTGGAGCCATGGAAGGAAGTAAAACATCCTCAATTGCAGTAAACTGAAGCACTTCTTAGGCACGGGGGCAGCAACAATACTCGAATCTCCAGGAGTAGGGACCAGGCATACTCTAAGAGAGCCACAATTACTAGTAACCCTTCTTCCTGCGTTGATCCTTCAGTCATTGAGACACCCCCCCTTTGGTACCAGAGAATTCCCTCGCCCTCGATAGAGCAGACGACTCAATCAGCCCCCCCGAAATGATGCTGCCCCCGCTTTTATCTCGTGGAGATTCCACACTGCTGTGCTAGATTATGTTCCTCTCAGCCACTGAAGGCCACCTCCCACCGCACCTGGAGTAGCCAATCCCTCCGATGGTTAGAGCAGCCGTCCAGGAAAAAAATCTCCAGAAAAAAACCGCCGGCCGAAACCCCTTCCCTGCTAATGGCCGGAAGCCCCCGCCTTGAGCTTGCACACAAAAAACAAAGAAGAAGCAGTCCCCCCGTTTCTGCTCAACCAAAAAAAATGACGGAGTAGGAGGAAAGAAAACATCCCCCCTTTTTTATGAAAATCCCTCCCCTTTTCTTTCACGAAGCCCGCTGTTTCCTTCCCAATGTCACTAGGAGCAGCCCCCCTCTTCAAGATCCTTGTGAGAATGAAGAACTCGCAGAGCTGGCAGAATATTGAATCCCTAGAGGGCTCAAAGAAAATTCTCCCCGTACCTACATACAACGTTCCTCATGTGTGGAGTTAGGGCGCTCCTCCCCTCTAACCAATCTATAAGTGGTGACCACTGCCCTGGCTTCCAAGCCTTTTTAATTGGTTGACCTTTCCAATTTCCTAATGTCAAATCGTCAAGAAATCGCTCTTGCAAAGCTTCCAAGCTCAAATGTTTTGGTTCCACACATCTTATGTGAGAGCAATGCCATGCACATTTAAATGACGAGGAGCCCAATACTGATCGTGAGGGGCATAGGTGTAGGAAGAGCAAATCGTCCTTGTGCAACAACTTTGTAGTTTCCCATGAGAGGCCCCAAATGGAACACTGGTGCTCAACTTCCACAGCCATAGATCGATCAACATAAACTATATTCAACCACCCGCATTCATAGCTACCTGCTATCAATTCTCCTTGCCAAACACCTACATTCAAAAAAAAACTCCAAAATGGAACATGTTAGTGCATCTTCATTAACAAATTTTCCAGCTAACACCTATGCCAACAGACTTCTCACCAAGGCAGAAAGGAACTACAGTACGACCGAAAGGGAAGGATTGGCTATTGTATTTGCTCTTCAGAAGTTTCGGTATTACCTTCTCGGTGTACATTTTATAGTCATATCTGACCATCAGCCCTTGAAGTACTTGATAAACAAGCCTAGAGTAGCTGGAAGGGTTTGAAGATGGTTACTCCTGTGTCAAGAATTTAACCTTGATATTCATATTAAGCCAGGAAGAGAGCACTACATGGGAGATCAAGTATCGAGGACTGCAATGAGCGAGAAGGCAAGAGGTATTAATGATGAATTGGTGGATAGCAATCTCTTCCTAGTAGCAACTCAAGCTGAATGGTATGATGGAATTCTCCATTGTCACACTACTCGAAAACTCCTAGAACACTTGACACCTATAGAAAAGAGAAGATTACTCCTCAAGACTAAAGCATACTCACTTATAAATGGGAAGTTATATAGATATTGTCAGGATGGTATCTTGAGGAAGTGTGTTTATCCAGAGGAGGTGAACCTTTTGCTTGAGGCGGCACACAGTGAAGGGGATCTAAAAGGGGAAGATTTGGCTCATAGAATCATCCACAAAGGACTATGGTGGCCTCATGTCTATAGGGATGCGATCACGTTTGTTAAAGAATGCCACATTTTCCAAAGATGTGCTCCTATGCCAACCAGATTGAATTTCCAACCATTAGTCATATCTACAAGATGGCTTCCATTCGAACGATGGGGTCTTGATTTCATAGGACCAATTAGTCCAACTGGTCAACCCGGGGGTAAGAAGTATATTTTGATGGCCACATGTTATGCAACTAAATGGATAGAGGCTAAAGCCAATGTGGACTGCACGGCTTTGACAGTAGCTAAGTTTTTGTATAAACGTATTTTCTCGAGATTTGGTTGCCCATTGGAAATCACTAGTGATAGGGGCACACATTTTGTAAATCAATTGCTCCAATTTATATTTGACAGGTACAAGGTCTTTCATAAAAAATCTTGTGCCTACTATCCAAGGGCAAATGGCCAAGCAGAAAGCTCCAACAAGATTTTGATTGGGTTGTTGCGCAAATTATCTTTTGATCATCACAGCTTTTGGCCCCAAGCATTGATCGGTGCAATTTGGGCTTTCAAAACTACAAAGAGGGGAATCACTGGTGAGAGTCCATTTCGCTTAGTATATGGAAAAGAGGCTTTAGCACGGTTCGAATTTATCATCAAAAGAGAGATTGGAGCCAAAAACATTGGAATTGAACCTCCCATCAGGAGACTAGTGGGGTTAGAAGAATACAGAGAAGGACCAATGCAAAAACTTCAGATAACCCAAGAAGAGCGCAAGAGAGTGCACGACAAGTATCTTAGGTCCAATGTACACGAAGGGTCCTTGCTTTTGGTGCATCAAATTCCAGCAGTTTCAACCAAATTAGCACCCAAATGGATAGGACCATATAGAATGATAAAGGTATTACCACATGGAGTAGTGCATCTAGAGGATTTGCAAGGACAGAGGATTCCCCTGGTTAATATATCGAGGTTGATGAATTACCTGCCTTAAGTCAAGATGGAAGAACTTCATCCACTATACATATCACATTTATTTCAATGTGTGCAGTTTATTTTGGTCTATTCAATAAGTGAATGAAGGAAAATTGCACCGGGATGGTGCAAAGTCTTGATGTGGGGGTCTGTAGCACCGTGCAATTTTCTCTCTCTCTCTCCCTCTCTCTCTCTCTCTCTCTCTCTCTCTCTCTCTCTCTCTCTCTCTCTCTCTCTCTCACCCCGCAGCCCCCTAATATTTCCCCTGACGGCCCCCTCAGCCCACTCCCCCCGCCAACCCCTCTTTCTCTCTCTCTCTCTCTCTCTCTCTCTCTCTCTCTCTCTCCCTCTCTCTCTCTCTCTCTGTGTCTCTCTGTGTCTCTCTCTCCCCTCCCCCTGTAGCCCCCTCATCTTTCCCCCCATGGCACCCTCAGCCCACTCCCCCTGCCACCCCCTCTCCTCTCTCTCTCTCTCTCTCTCTCTCTCTCTCTCTCTCTCTCTCTCTCTCTCTCTCTCTCTCTCTCTCTCTCTCTCTCTCTCTCTCTCTCTCCCCCCGCTGCCCCCACCCTCTCTCCCCCCGTAGCCCCCTCTACCCACTTCCCTGCCACTCCCTCTCTCTCTCTATGTCTCTCTCTCTCTTTGTATCTCTCTCTCTCTCTCTCTCTCTCTCTCTCTCTCTCTCTCTCTCTCTCTCTCTCTCTATCTCTCTCTCCCTCCCTCCCTCCCTCCCTCCCTCCCCCGTAGCCCCTACCCTCTCTCCCCCCGGAGACCCCTCTACCCACTTCCCCGCCACTACTCTCTCTCTCTCTCTCTCCCCTTCCCCTCCCCACCCTCATCTTTCCCCTCGTGGCCCCCTCCGATGACACCTCCTCTCTTTCTCTCTCTCTCTCTCTCTCTCTCTCTCTCTCTCTCTCTCTCTCTCTCTCTCTCTCTCTCTCTCTCTCTCTCTCTCTCTCTCTCCCTCCCCCGTAGCCCCCACCCTCTCTCCCCCGTAGCCCCATCTACCCACTTCCTCCCCACTCCCCCCCTCTCTCTCTCATCTTTCCCCTAGTGGCCCCCTCAGCCCACCTCTCTCTCTCTCTCTCTCTCTCTCTCTCTCTCTCTCTCTCTCTCTCTCTCTCTCTCCCTCCCCCCCTTCCCCACAGCCCCCACCCTCTCTCCCCCCGCATCCCCCTCTACCCACTTCCCCGCCACTCCCTCTCTCTCTCTCTCTATCCCCTTGCCACGCTCATCTTTCCCCCTCAGCCTACTCCCCCCACCCTCTCTCTCTCTCTCTCTCTCTCTCTCTCTCTCTCTCTCTCTCTCTCTCTCTCTCTCTCTCTCTCTCCCCTTCCCCCGCCACCTTCATCTTTCCCCCCTTGGCCCCCTCAACCCATACCCCCTCTCCCTCTCTCTCTCTCTCTCTCTCTCTCTCTCTCTCTCTTTCTTTCTCTCTCTCTCTCCCCCTCCCCCCGCCACTCTCATCTTTCCCCCCACGGCCCCCTCAGCCCACTCTCCCCGCCACCCCCTACCCCCCCCTCTCTCTCTCTTTCTCTCTCATAGTTCACCACCTGCAAGCCCCACCCTCGACCCAACTCTAGTCACCTCGCTCACTCGGCCTCCGTGCCTCCCTCCAACCTCGTGCCCATCTCCTCCCCTAAATCCCCACAAGCACGGTTATGCCAGAGACGGTTATGCCAAAGGTCACTTTGTCACCATTAATATCTTTAATAGGAAAAGTTGGAATAGATTGTTCCATTTTCTCACAATTGTGATGTTCCTTAAGTCACATGCTTTGAATGACAGTCAAGCGATATTTCTGAGGATGGGTTTGTGAATCCTCTTACTTGCACTAATGATACAAAGAATGACCCTTGTTTGATGAAGACTCAGGTGTCGCGGCTCAAGGAACCTTTTGCAGAAGAGAAAGATTTGATGGTTATGGTGATGTCTGCCATGTGGGAGTGAATTTCTTTTTCAAACCATGGGATAAATTATGGTATATCAAGCTTTTTAGTAAAAACCTTCACCTTCAATCTAAACACATCATGGATTTGGTTTTGGAATTGCATTGTTACTAAAAATTAAATGGGCGTTGCCGTTAGCAAAGATCGCCTATTTTTAAGGATCCAATTCAAAACTGGTGGCATATTTGACCTACCCCTCCAATTTTGGGGCAATCAATCCGTGCATATTCAATGAACGTGAGAAATTCGCAAGGCATTCTTGGCCTATTGGAGCCTATAAAAGTACTGGACTAGTACTCATTGGGGACCCATACACATATACGTACAGGGCTTATCTCCAACATCTCTTTGGGTCCTCTCTTTGCACTCTATGGCTCCAAGCCTACTGTAGGAAGTCACTCTGTGGTGAGGATATAGAGTGTGGACTTCCGAGTGGAGGGCCAATAGCACTAGAGTGAAGAAAGTGGCTTGGTTTTACCATTCAGTGTGAGCTAGGGGTATTTCCGTGCTCTTTCCCATAGAGAAAATCCTCATATCTGTGTACTGAGTAGTGCAAGTCTTCATCTACGTGTGTTCATTTGATCGGACGAATATCTTGTATTGATTCTGTTAGTTCTGGGTTGACATGTTAGCACAAAACATCAACTTTTAAAGCGTTTCTTTTGCTTGTTGTAATCACCTATTCGAACTAAGGAGTGGTTTCATCATTCACTATTGTCATTTTTCATTAACTTTCTTTCTGAGTGCCTACAATTCTGTGTGTCTATTGCAATTGTGCCTGCTCACAGGAATGTCAAAGGGTATACTTCCCTAAGGAGAACCTCCCTTGAGTAGGCGAAGTACGTGAAGAACATATTGCCCGCATTTGTTAAACAAAAGCACCCCAGTACCTCCTCTATAATGAGGTCTGGTGATGTGTAAGTGTTTGTCTGGTTGCTGATCAGATACAGTACCTTTCGTTGAGGAACAAGATGTGGTGATGAACATCAGATCATTACACTTCAAAGCCCAAATGTGAGCACTTGAAAGGACATTACTTATTCTTATATACTCTCATGGGATTTCTAGTTTCTCCTTTTTACATAAACTAAAAAGCCAGGTCATTGTTGTGCAATATTAAAGTAAACATTTCCACACTGGTTCCATAATCTATTACTTGATGGTCCATTTGAACATTGTAGTATTGGTGATCTTTTATGAATTCAAAAAAAGAAAAAAAGAAAAAAAAAAGATATTGGTAACGGTGTGATAATAGGTTGAATCATGATTTTGCTTATTGGATTTGAGAAAAAAAAATGAAGGGAGAAGACAGCACAGAGTACTTGGAGGTGTGGAGCACTCAAAAGGGAGAAGGAAAGAGAGAAAAATATGAACGAAAATGAAGTAGAGAATTGAGATAAAATGGAAAATAAGAGAAGGAAGGTCATGATCAATATAGCGCGAGGGCATGCATCAACTCATCTTCTGTTGAAGTGAGTTTCTGGTTTTCCTAAATAACCATGTTTCTGAGTTTTTTTGAGAACTCTTGAGTTTTATTCTGTCAACCTAAATATTACCAAAACGTATGAACATGTTTTGGGGGCTTTGGTTATTTGAGCTCTGGCTTTTCCATTTCCTAACATTTTATAGAGATTTTAAACTTGAGGAACACATCACATGTTGAGTTCCAAGTTATGTCAAAATTTCAATCAATTCAAGCAAAGGGAGATAAAGCTTCGGCTGAACCTCCTCTTACAAAAAGAAAATAAAATATTCGGGAATTTGTAGAGTTTTCTTGATTCTAAAAATTCACATGTTTGATTATAAACCCACATTGGATAACATAAAATCACTCTTACATACTTTTTTGGACACTTAATATGAGGTATACAGTCCTGAAGAAAGACTCTTTGGTTTTTCGACCCATGACTTTAACAAATATGTTCTACTCATAAATCATAGTTTTATAGATCATTTCCTTGTACGTGAATACAAATATACAATCATGAGATTGAAATTTACCTCTCAAAACAGATTTTTTTCTATGAAGCTGTAGAGGTCATATTAAGGTGCCCGCTTTTTTCTCCATTTTAAGTTCTAATTCTTCAACGTTTTACTAAACATTTTCCTTCTTACGAATGTCCAAATATAGCTAGTGTAACATTCACATTATTTTTAGTAGTACTCTTTCAGCAGCTAAAGTCCGATGATGCATTAACAAAGTGATGAAAACTGTAATATTTTCTCCTTAAGTATATGTATAAAAAGAATGTTACAAGTTTAATATAAACATACACTTTGATTATCGGTTCCTTCGAATTATTGGTACAATTCATCTAATGACAAAAGAAACTCTTTGACCATCTATTATAGCATCGAAACTAAAGGCTTTTTGTGATCGACTGGTGAAACGTCATACACGTACTATCTCTATATCCATTAGCGCAGGTGAAAACTCGCAAATGCAATCTATGTCTTGCGAGGATACAAGTTTCTTTATAAACACCTCAAAAGGAGACTGTTATGAAGACAATATTAAGATTAAGAGCATGTTACAATGATATGAGATGAGCACCATAAGCCAAAATGTACACTTTCTTAGCAAAACTTCAAGTCTATGATCTTCTCAGGCCCTGCGTAGAATCATTTTCACATCAAAATGCCCTTTTATTGCCACAAAGAAGAAACATGAGCCTTTTTTCCCATCTGTGCGGGTTCCATTTTCTTTTAAACTTCTTGTTGTAAAAACAACTACGCTCGGGTGCTTTAAAGGGGGGATCTCCTTTTTAATTCTCTGCTCCTTAAGTATCTGCCTAAGCTATCTATGGATTTCTCTATACACTTATTGGAAGACCCAACAAAGTTCAAAATCCATTCTTCCTTTACGATTTTACAACTATCTTTGCCTCTAAGCAGGTTCGAGAGGCTTGTGAAGCATCCAACCACCTTTTAGAGCATCGCCGTTTCTAGGTGATGGAGTGAGCCATCTTGAGGGTTTTCTTCCAGCCCATTGCAAATATAAGCGTTCTCTGAACATTGTTGGCTCATTCCAAATATACAAACATTGTTGGCTCTACAGCTAGCCCGAATCCTACGATAAAGGGTTGTCGAAAGTGGAAACACTTTCCTTTGTTCCACAAAAGGGTGTCATTTGTCCTTGAATATGAGATACCACTAATT
Source organism: Ceratopteris richardii (assembly GCA_020310875.1). Classification (NCBI taxonomy): domain Eukaryota; kingdom Viridiplantae; phylum Streptophyta; class Polypodiopsida; order Polypodiales; family Pteridaceae; genus Ceratopteris; species Ceratopteris richardii. The sequence continues at coordinate 124,764,638 of CM035422.1, read as the reverse complement.
TTTCCTATATTATCCTCCATATATCCCTTTCCCTATTAGTTTTTACTTTTCCTAATCTACTATGTTGTATGAAAAGGACCTTCATAGAAAAAGTACAAAAGGTACTAAGTTGAATATAGGGTTCCTCCACACTAGTCAAACCTTGGAAACACGTTTAGAGTAATGTATTCCATCTCAAAATGGAGCATAAATCAACTAAAATTTGAAATATAAAAAGGGATAAATCATAAGGTGTCTTATTTAGAAATTTTCACTCATAACAACATAATGTGTCCTATCTAGAAATCGGAATCATTACTTGGAGAATCGAAAACATCCCAAGTTGGATACCTAGATGTTTTTTGATTTGAACCCATTAACTATTTATTCCAAGTAATGATTCCAATCACGGAAAAACTCTAGCCTACTCCTTATGCACAAAATTTGGGCTCCGAATTGAAGCATTGATGTTGACTTCGTCAAATCTTATGAAAAAGTGTGCTCAATACTTTTGTTAGAAACAAAAAATCTTTAAGGGATGGCCAAAGGGAATCCCAATTTTTTTTACGGTGCTTCTTCTCTCACTCCAACCCTTCACTTTCACTCAATTGTCGAGACCTGTGATGCTTTCTCATGGAAATTCTTATGGCCAAAGTTTTTGCTCATGTTCCTATTAGAGAAGCACTAAATTTTCCTCTCTAGCTAGACTAGGCAAGAATATGAAAATATGCTTCTTATTACAAGATTACATAACTATTATAAGAATCCGACAACCAGCTCATATGTTTTTGAAGTCTAATTTTCTTTCCGAGCCTTCATGGACAACCTTGCAAGCTCTACTGGGAGAAGGGATCGGTTGCTTCGCGTCTCTCTCAAACGCCATCAGAGGGAAGGTCCTATGGAAGTTCTGGCGAAAAAGATGTGCTCATTACTTTGGTGACTCCCCCAAACAGTGGTCGATTGAGAAATCACTGTTCCTCCTTAATAATAAGAAACCCCCTTAGGCATCATCTAATACTCCTTTTGATCAACAACAAGCTTAAACCGATGTGGGCCCCGCATGCAAGTGATGAAAGGGTGTCTTAACTCTTGTGTAATGCCATCTAAACTGTGTAAAAGCTACTTCCGCTCTATGGGATTCGGGGGATCCTCCGGGCACTAGTCCCCTTCTCTTGTACTTTTCTTTTAGTTAATTCAAGTCTGGGAGAGTAGGCTAAGGCCGAACTTCCTCTATTTAAAAAACAAAAAAGATTCCGAGAACCGCAGACTGTTACGTATGAATAATATGACTAGATAGGATACAAAAGATCACACAACCAAGGATCATAGGTATGAAAAATCATAGCTCTAGGAATAAGTGTCATTGTTAGTATATTTATTGTATTCTATGTTACTCAATTCAAAAAAAGCAACTCTATTCATCGAGAAGTTTATGAGTAATTTTTTGCTCTTCCATTGCATGATGTACCAAGAGACATCCCTAGATATGGAGGTCACATTAATATTTTTAAAAGAATATGTGAAGAATTCAGCCTAACTATATTCGGCAAAAGTAAATATATGGAATCTTATTGCTCAATTTCTCTATTGAATTCATATATGTTGTGAGAGATAAAGGCTACTCCTATATCCCATGGCTGAAGGATTTGCAATCATGGTTTTCAATCGACAACGAAAGAGGAGAATAATTTCTCATGAAGAAACTTAGGTCATTAAATAGAATTGGGTGAAGCACACACTTGCTAATAGATTCGTTAAGTTATGGATATGTTCTTGGATAGAGATAAAGATAGCTCAAAAGGCTACAAAGGAGTCCATGGGATTTCCAAATATCTTTGCCTCTTATCACATTTGAAAGGGTTGTGAAGCATCCAGCCACCTTTAAGAGCATGGTTTGTTTCTAGGTGATGGACTCAGTGATCTTGAGGGTTTTTTCCACCAAATCCTAGATATTAGTGCTCTCAGAACAAGACAAGAATATAGGTTCCCTATGTTTTCCCTACTATTGATACACTTTTGCACCATTTTGGGGATCTAGATTTGGCCTAGATTCTAGGATGAAGGGTTTTCTAGTGTGGAAACACTTTTCGTTGCTCCACAAAATGGTTTCAAATATCTTGTAATTTGAGCTATCACTCATTTTGGTCATATTAGCTACTAGCCAGTGGAAGGCTCCTCTACAGCTCGGTTTGCACAAGGAGACTATTATAACACATGTTCTTATTCATTTTTATCTTTTTATTTTCTAGACACCTATACCACCTCTAGCTCATGAGAGCACATGATAGGTGCCTATGAGGACATACATAGGTTGCCTACAGTTGGAGTGCGACATAAACCCTAATTTATCTATATTATACATGCAACATGGGTTGTAGTTTAAAAGGATCATCATGATGATGATCACGAGGATGATCATGATGATGAGGACTTACAAGATGATGTGGATGAGGATGATCATGATGAATGATATATTAAATTAGATATAATATATTTTACGCACACACACACATACACACATATACATACACACACACACACATATATATATACATACATACACATATATATATATATATATATATATATATATATATATATATATATATATATATATATATATATATATATATTCTCATTTCAGTAATGTTTTGAATTGTGTCTATGGTATTAATTAATCAAAAGTGTTAATTAAATTATTTTTATTGATTTTTAAATTTAACATGTGATTTAGTACTTTAATTATATAACTCATCCATATTATATGTGTCGGGTGCATACATGTATGTATGTGTGTATAGTTGTGTGTGTATAAAATTTGTGTATGCACATGTAGGTATATATCTATATCTATGTAAGTGTGTCTATATGCATGTATATGTGTGTATATATATGTCCATATAGATATGTTTTATGCATATACATGTGTGCATGTGTATGTGTATGTTTATGTGTATGTATATGTGTGTGTATCTATATGTGTATGTGTAACTGTATGTGTGTATGTGCATAGGTATGTGTATCTATGTGTATAGGTGTGTATGTGCATGTGTATGTGCACATGTATGTGTATGTGTATAAGAGTGTGTATGTGTGTGTATATGTATGTGTAGGTACATATGCATGTCTATGAGTGTGTATGTGTGTGTACGTGAGTGTATGTGTATGAGTGTGTATATGTATGTATGTGCTTGTGTATGTCTAAGTGTATCTCCATATGTGTGTGTATGTACATGTGTATGTGTATGTGCGTGTATATGTATGTATGTGCATATGCATGTGTAAGTGTATGTGATGATGTGTGTGTATGTACATGTGTTTGTGTGTGTATGTGTATGTATGTGCATGTGTATGTGTATGTGTAAGTGTATGTGCATATGTATGTGTATGTGCATGTATACACATACACACTTATATATATATATATATATATATATATATATATATATATATATATATATATATATATATATATATATATATATATATATATATATATATATATATATACATACACACACACATAGATACACACACACACACACACACACACACATATATATATATATATATATATATATATATATATATATATATAGACTTATATGATGAGTGCTATGAATATGGTCTCACATGATTTTATCCCTCATATAACCATGCCATTCATTGGTGATATTCGAATTAAAGGGAGTGAGGAATGTGTAAAGGACATTACTTTAGATTCATGTGGATGTCGTAAATTTGTTCTTGACCATATCTATGATTGTGAAGAAATATTTCAATTATTTGAAGAGATAGGTCTCACATTTTCCATAGAAAATATGTTTTTGGTGTCAGCAAGGTTCTTATTTTTGGAAATTTGTGTGGTCATTATGGTTGAAAGCCATACCCCTAAAAAGTTGATGCCATTAGCAAGATTTCTGACACATATAACAACGTGAGTGAGATACGCAAATTTCTTGGTGCTTGCATCTTTTATGTTATTTGGATCCAATACTTTACTCATGTTGTTGATTGTCTCTATGATTTTTTAAGGAAGAAACTAAATTCTATTTGGACTCGCAAACACAAAAAATCTATTTGTAAATTGAAGAAATTTTTGCTTGGAGTTCCCATCCTTAAGCATGTAGACTATTTTGTTAACAGATCTATTATATTGAATGTTGATACTAGTCCTATTGGTATAGGTTGGGTCATAAGTCAAGATGATAGTGAAGGGAATAAATATGCAATTAGGTTTGGGGCTAAAATTTTACATGAAACACAACGAAAGTATTCACAGATCAAACGAGAACTATGGGGTATGGTAATAGCTTTCAAAACAGAAAAAGAATATTTTATAGGTGCAAATGTCAAAGTTGAGACTAATTGTTTGCCTCTCATTGGAATAATAGACAATTGTTCATCTCCTGATATATCCATGCTTAGATGGATCTCATATATTAAGTTCATAAATCTTTAGTTAGCTCGTATTTCACGTAAGTCAAATTGAGTTGTTGATATGTTATCGGGAGCTAGATTTGATGATGATCTTGAACGTGATTTAATAAAGAATGCGAACTTAGTTGACTATGTTCCACCTATATACAAGTATGAGCAATTTCATGAGTCTAAGTATGAAGATGAATGGAGAGACATTGGGAAGTATTTGAGTGCACTGCAACCATTACCTAGTTGGACTAGGAATATGTTCTGTAACATTAGGAAACAAGCTTATAATTTTTTTTCCTATGTAACAATTATCTTTGGAGACATGCTAAGGGTAAGGTTAAGAATCCACAACTAGTCCTAGGAAAGCGAGATCATCAATTGCAAGTAATGCACGAAATGCATGAGACATTATGGGGGGGGGTCATAAAGGAATTTTTGAAACATATGAAAAAATTAGAAGTACCTGTTCTTGATCTAGGATGTATGTTGACATTAGTAGCTATGTTTCTACATGTTCTACTTATCAACTTCATTTGTCAGTCAAACATAGAGATCCATTGCATCCTACTTATCCATCCAATGTTCACTACAAGTGGGTAGTAAAGGTATTGACCAAATGCATTACATTGTACTTGCAATTGAAGACTTAACTAATCGTGTAGAGGGATGTGCACTATGATCTAAGACCACTTACAATATTTGCAAATTCTTGCTTGAAGATGTCATAAGTCGCTTTGGGTATATAGAGAAAGTAGTTGCAGATCATGGAGAGCTAAATGAGAGAGAAGCTAAAGAGTTCTTTGAACATCATGGTATTTGGTTGTCATTCACTATTGCATATAATCCAAAGGCCAATGGTAAAATAAAGAGAGGACATCCACCTATTGTGAAATTCATATCTAAAACATGTAATGATGACATTAAACAATGGCCTAGATTCTTAACCCTTGCACTTTGTGCAGATAGAATGACATGAACATGTACCATAGGGTATATGCATGCTAAACTCATGTACTCTCAAAAACCATTGTTTCAGTCTCATATTTTTGCATGGTCAAATTTGCCTTGGTTTGAAAACATGTCTACTAATAATTTTTGAGTTTGCATATTAAACAATTAGAACAAGGTAAATTAAGACTTGATCATGCTATTGAAAAACTAAGAGAATCTAGAATGAAGAACAAGACTTATTTTGACAATACGCATCGATTGCATCCTAAGCCGATTGAAGTAGGAGATTGGGTGCTCATTTATGATAGTACACTTGACTCTCAATATGATAGAAACAAAAAACTTACTCAATGGTAGTTTTGGCCATACATTGTATCCAAATTAGACAACAATGGTATGTATGCTCTTTGGGAATTAAACGGTGTTGTAGTAAAAACTTTGATTGTAGGTAAAAGAATAAATCTATTCAAGAAAAGTGATAATTGCGAGTACATTTTGGATGAGGACATTGAAGAAGATGACAACAACGAGGCCAACTCGTAAACAGGAGTATCCATGTTGAAAATTAAAAAAAAAGGGAAATGACAAAAATAAGAATACCATTTCTTTTTCAAGGTCATCTTTTTAAATTTAATTCCACTTTTTTTTTCATTCTTGCTTGTTTCCAATTTCACTTCATGCATCTTTCCTTTCAATCTTTGCATTGCATTGCATATATGTTAGATATGTACAAGCTCAAATTTGTCTGAACCAAGGCTTTACTCAAATGCCGCATCATTTCACTTTTTGGTAAAGTCTACAACCACTTTTCCATGAGTTTTTTAGCTCAAGATTCCATCTACCTTGATTGAGAAAAGTGGGCAATTTAGGATGCATGAATTGAATTCAAATTCTACACCAACTTTTAGAGCATTATATAAGCAATAACTTGGAAGAAAGTTGTGGCCATCCTGAAGATTCATTAGTGCACTTTTAGGCTCTCATTGAGAGTGTATAGTCTAGCATTAAGATAGCCCCTAGCTAAGCTAGCCCCCCTACTTGTGGAACTTTTCTTTTTTGGTGAGAATTTGTATCGCCTATACCTCTTTTTGTAGTTGTCTATTTCATCCGCAAGAGAGCTCGTCTTAAAGATCTTATTTTGTGAGCTTTCTTTTGAATATAACCTTACTATCAAGTGTTCATTATCCTTGTGTATATTGAGCTTGAAACACCTCTTGGTCTATCTCTATAGACTCCCGATCATCTGTATGTGAAGATGTACACATAAGTGTAAGCTATTTGTCTGGGCAGATTTTGGTCTATCTTGTGCAAGGCGATTGTCATAGGTCACATTCTCCAAATTGGGTGATCTACAGCTTGTTGGAAATCTTAGAGAGTCTAGTTTTATTATTCAAGATTTAATAAGTTTATTCCTCATGTCTAGAGAGGAATTTAATTTTTGGTGGATTGTGCTAGTGAACTGTTTGGTCCTAGCAAGGGCCTATCATTCTTCTGCTACAACTAGGAGTGGATATAGTCAATCAATGGTATCAAATCTCATCATTGAGCACTGAGGACATCAGGAGGATTCCTTGAAGCTACTTGAGAGCCAAGGATTGAAGCAAAGACCATCAAGATTTGAAGAAGGATTTGAAGCAAGGGGGAGCTTCTATTATCATCGAAAGTTTCACAACAAGTGGAGACTCTTGTGGGAAGGTAACATATATTTATTTCTCACATCTATCACAATCCATGGAGGGATTAAGAGCTTCTTTAAAGTCTCATACATAATGGGAGAATATAATACTCAGATTCAGACGCTTTAAAAGAGAAATTACCAACCTTGGAATTTTAGAATCTCAAACTTCCTCATGTGAAAGGGCGTTTGGGGGTTGGTTAGTGGTAATGAGGTGAAACCATACATAGATCCACATACATCTACTGTGAATCAAAGGAGATCCATTAGAGAGTGGGGAGAAAGGGATAGGAGAGTGATCTTCATTCTATCTCAACACATAAGAAACTTCATGATAGGTCATCCAAGACCTAGATACATCGAAGAAGGTTTGGAACTGTTTAAAAAGGTTGTACTCTACCTGTGTGAAGGCTAGAAAAAATCAGCTCAAGAATGAACTCAACAACCTTAGGAAGTCATTAAATCAAAGCATGAATGACTTCATACTCAAAGTAAAAGAGACTTGGGATGCACTTGGTTCAACAGGATGTGTTGTAGATGATGATGAGGTACTTGCCCAAGAACTTAATGGGCTTAGAGAAGATGATAAATGGAAGGCATTCACAATGTCTATGTATGTAAAGAATTCATTACCAGATTTTGAGCAACTTACTTCTTTTATGGTGACAGAGGAGCTCTACCATGGAGGCAACAAGTCAAATGGTAGCCAAGATCAACTCTTCTATTTAGGCAAAGGAGGAATAGGAAAAGGCAATAGAGGTGCTTCAAGAGGAAGAGGTAGAAGCAACTACCAGCAAGGCAGCCAAAGCTATCAAGGGAGTCAATCAAGCCAAGATGAAAGTCAATCATCAAGAGGAAGAGGAAGAGGAGGAAGATATGGAGGTCGAGGCTACTCCAACTCAAATGGATGCTGCAATTGTGGGAAGCAAGGACACTATTCCAAAGATTGTTGCCAAAAGCAAGGTGAGAACTATTACAAAGGGCAAGATAATTATGCTAACTCCTCAACAAATTCAGAAAATGAGCATTTGTTAGCTATGAAGCATAGAAGTGAAGGTCAACCAAATTATGAGATGTGATATTTAGATAGTGGTTGTAGTAACCACTTGTCAGGTTAAGAGGAGTACTTTAACAATCTTCAAGCACCCAAGCAAAGAGGCTTTGTGGAGACAAGAGACAATAGAGAGCATGAGATAGAACAAATGGGAGATGTGAAGCTTGAAGGAAACAACAAAGCAAGAGGACTATCTGAGGTATTGCATGTTCCTACTATTACAAAGAACTTAATCTCTATTGGACAGATGGTTGAAAAGGGACACCAAGTCAAGTTCAACCACAAAGGATGCATTACTAAAGACCCAAGGAATATCTATGAGTTGATAGCCAAAGCAAAGAAGGAAGGAAGGATGTTCACTCTTGACATTGGCAAAGGACAAAGCAACAAGGCAATGTTCATCACCTATGGAGTTTACAAGAAGATTGGAGATTTGGATTTGTGGCATAAAAGGTGTGGTCACATCAACATTCAAAGGTTGAAGGACATGGAGAAGAGGCAATTGGTAAGAGTTTTACCACTTTTTCATTACAAATGTTGTATGAGATGTGTGAATCTTATCAAGTAGGAAAGTCTACTAGGCAGCCCTTCAAGAAGAGTGGATATCTAGCACATGTTGCGCTAGACCTTGTGCAGATAGATGTGTGGTGGCCAACCAAAGAGCCCTCTCCTGCAGGTAACAAGTACTTTGTAACCTTCATAGATGACTACTCAAGAAAAGTATGGTTGTATTGTATAAAGTAAAAATTAAATGTGTTTGATGTGCTCAAAAGATTCAAGGTGCAAGTTGAAAAGGAGACAGGTTGCTAAATCAAAACCCTAAGATCAGATGGAAGGGAAGAATACTTCTCCATGCCTTTTAGAATTTCTTGTAGCACCAAGTGGAAAGGAGACAAATCACTTCCAGGTATACTCCCCAACAAAATGGAATGGCAGAGAGGAAGAATAAGTATATTGTTGAACTTGCTAGGAGTATGTTAAATGAAATGATTATTGTGGAGATGTTGTATCTTCTGCTTTGTACTTGATGAATAGGTGTCCCACATCAGGGGTACATGACATGACATCTGAGGATGCATGGAGTGGAAGGAAACACGACGGTCACTCCTGGTGTTGGTATAAACATTGGAAAAGTCTATTTAAAGATACCGACGGTCAAGTGAGTGTCGGTATGACCATTTAAAATGGAACGTCGAGATGTCTCGTGACCACCGGTATGGGTGTCGGCATAAGCATCGGTATATGCATCATTATAAGCGTTGGTATAAGCACCGGTAATTTACTAGAAATTATCGCCGCCCATACGGATGGGTATATCGAGGCCGTGTTTTAAACATACGAGGAACCGGAGAGCAAAACTCAACATTTTGTGCATGTTTTACACTTAGTACTGCTTGCTTGTGTCGAACTTGCACCCATTAATGGAATTGTGACCTGCATTGTCCCATGCACACACACACACATAGAGATCTCTATCTCTACACACACACATACACTCTCTTTGTTTAGATCTCACATCTTGGTAACTAAGTGGTGGGCGTACTTTTAGCCTTTGTCTTTATCTATGCTTTATGTTTTATAAATTTTCTTCTCTTTGATTTTGATGAAGTTTTCTCGCATCGATTCTTTGGAGTTTGATGATAGACGACATACATTACACTTTGACGAAAACGATCCAAAAGAGGGACATACCTATAAGTGATTCTTTTATTCTTTGTTAATAGAGAGAGAAAGAGAGAGAGAGAGAGAGAGAGAAAGAGAGAGAGAGAGAGAGAGAGAGAGAGAGAGAGAGAGAGAAAGAGAGAGAGAGAAAGAGAGAGAGAGGGAGAGAGAGAGAGAGATGAGAGAGAGAGATAGATAGAGAGAGAGAGAGAAATATAAGAGAGAAAGAGAGATAGAGAGAGAAAGAGATAGAGAGAGAGAGATAAAGAGAGATAAAAGAGAGGAAGATAGAGATAGGAAGATAGAGCATACATACACACACACACATCTACATATGCATGCATACACACACATGTACACACATGCGTACATTCACACATATACACACATTCATGCATACATACACACACATATACACACATGCATGCATACACACACATACACATATACACACATGCATACATACACACACACATGCATACACACATACATACACACACATATAGACATATGCATACACACACACATACACACACATGCCTACACACATACATATACACACACATATACACACATGCATACACACACATATACACACATGCAGGCATACACACATATACACATATAAACACATGCATACATACACACACATGCATACACGCATACATACACACACATATACACATATGCATACACACACATACACACACATGCATACACACATACATACACACATGCATAAACACACACATACATACACACATATACACACATGCATGCATGCATACACACACATATACACACATGCATGCATACACACACATACACATATACACGCATGCATACATACACACACATGCATACACACATACATACACACACACATATACACATATGCATACACACATACATACACATGCATACAGACATACATACACACACACATATACACACATGCATGCATACACACATATACACACATGCATGCATACATACACACACATATACACACATGCATGCATACACACACATGCATACATACACACACATACAGATATACACACACATGCATACAAAGACACACATACACATATACACACATGCATACATTCACACAAACACATACATACACACATGCACACATACACACACATATACGATTTTAGTATAGATAAATAAATATGAAAATAGCTAGTGTCTTAATTCAATATATAATTAAATATATCAAATTACGGGTTTAAAGTTCTTTTTTATATCAAATATATAAAAATAGGATTAGGTTTTTAAGGCTATTTACACATACATACACATATACATATATATACATACACATATATATACACATGCATACACATATATACATGTTTTAGGTATAGGTCTTTTCGATTAGGGTTTTAGGGTTTTAGGGTTTTTACACATGCATAACATATATACACACACACATACACATATAATAAATATATACATGTATATACACATGTATACACAAAGATAAATATTTTAGGTCTATATCTTTAGGATAAGGCTTTTAAGTATTTTTATCAGAGTAAATATATATACACATACAAACACACACACACATACATATACATATACACATACACGTATAATACATATATACATACACATACACATACACGTACACGTATAATACATATATACATGTATATACACATGGATACACATACACATATAATACATATATACATGTATATACACATGGATACACAAATATACATATTTTAGGTCTACATCTTTAAGATTAGGGTTTTAGGCTTTCTACACATGCATAACATATATACACACATACACATACACATGTAATACATATATACATGTATGTACACACGGATACACAAATATACATATTTTGGTTCTAGATCTTTAGTATTCAGGTTTTAAGATTTTTACATACATATAATTCAACTAAATTTATATAAAGAAAATATATAGAAAAAATGAAGAAAAAAATTTTAATATATATATATATATATATATATATATATATATATATATATATATATATATATATATATATATATATATAGAGAGAGAGAGAGAGAGAGAGAGAGAGAATAGGATAATTGTATAGATAAATAAATATGAAAGAGCTAGTGTTTTAAATAAATTAATTAATTAAATATATAAAAATAGGATTAATTCTAAGGTTTTTTATCAGAGTAAATATATATTCACACACACACACACACACACACACACACACACACACACATATATATATATATATATATATATATATATATATATATATATATATATATATATATATATATATATATATATATATATATATATATATATATATATATATATATATATATATATATATACATACACACACACATATATACACATACACATATATATACACATGCATAACATATATACACACATACACATACAAATATAATACATATATACATGTATATACACATGGATACACAAATATATATATATATTTCAGGTCTAGATCTTTAGTATTTGGATTTTAGGCTTTTTACATACATATAATTCAATTAGATTGAGATAAAGAAAAAATATAGGAAAAATTCAGAAAAAAATATGAATATATAAATATATATATATGAAATAGGATAATTATATAGATAAATAAATATAAAAAGAGGTAGTGTTTTAAATAAATTAATTAAATTTATATAATTAAATATATAAAAATAGGATTAATTTTCAGGTTTTTTATTAGAGTAAGCATAGATACACATGCATGCACAAATATACATATTTTGAGTCTAGATCTTTAAGATTAGGGTTTTATGGTTTTTACATACATATAGTTCTATTAAATCTATATAAAGAAAAAATATAGAAAAAATTAAAAAAAAAATCTGAATATAATATATATATATATATATATATATATATATATATATATATATATATATATATATATATATATATATATATAGAAAATATGACAATTGTATAGATAAATAAATATGAAAAGAGGTAGTGTTTTAAGAAAATAAATTAAATATATAAAAAGAGGATTTTAATTATATAAGAAATAGACATATATATAATACATATATATAATACATATAAGACATATACACATATATAGGTCTTTAGGATTAGGTCTTTAGGATTAGGGTTTTAGGATAAGGGTTTTAGGTTTCTTTAGTTCTTTAAGTTTTAAGGGTTTAGTATTTCAAGTTTAAGTCTTTAGGAGTGTAATTTTTAGGTTTAATAAAAAAAACCAAATATCCAAAAAGGTCCATATTGTATCAGATGGCTACTTTGGATCCAGAAGAGAGAATGGCATGTCCTTGCACTCAATGCAAGTATCAAATTTATCGAAAACGATGGATTTGTACTGCACATGTTAGAGAGTATGGATCCTTTGATAAAAGTCGAATAAAAAACCTATGCTACGATTTGCATGGTCCCCCTAGTGAGCAGATGGACCCAAATGACATTGCACCGATACCCTCTCGTGGAAAAAAGAGAACAAAAAAGGAGTTAGATGTACAAGCAAGTACTAATAGCATTACACGAAATGAAATTATGGAAGAAATGCTCGAAGCATTTTATGAGATGGACGAAGATCATGATGGTGGAGAAGATGTTGAGAGTTTCAAGGACACAATAGAATTTCCACAATCAGAAGTCGATGAAGAATATGAAAACATGTCAAGACTAGCTCGTTTACCACTTTACAATGGAGCAAAGATATCTATACTATGTGCGTCACTCGGGATGCTCAATTTGCAATCCATTTATGGATGGTCATATAGTAGTGTCACTAAATTGTTCAGGTAAGTGGATTTGGATAAACTTTCATTGTTGTATCAAAATAACATTATTTACTTATATCATTCTAATTGCATATTAGATGCTTCTTAAAGATCAGTTTTTGCCAGAGGGCAATGACATGCCTCCAACACGTGGAGATGCCACGTAAGTATAAGGTAAGAAACATGGATGTATATCTTGGACCACTTGTGTAAGAACTACACATTTTATGGGATCGGATTACTATGCCTGAGATGTCCCAACCTATAAGAAGATGAGACATGTGAGTGCATGATTGGCAAGATTATGGTGAATGTTCAGGTTTGTTGATTTGAGGTTATCAAGATTATCCCTTATGCGAACGGTGACTCGAAGCACGCTATTCCAAAGCACTGCATAAAACTCTCCATTAAGGACACCATAGATCTTTGCCTGATGGACATGTTTTACCTGAAGGACAAATTGGTCGACAAGCGCAATGCCAAATGAAAGCTAATGACTAGAAACAACTGTGGGATCGCTCGCATGAAACGGTTGTCCAATTTTCATGAACCCCCTTATTGGAGTGAATTATTGATCAATCATTTGGTAGACCCGATGCATATTTTTAAGAATGTGGGAGAGATTTTGTGGAAGGCTTTGATCAAAAAGAAAGAAAGGAAAGCACAAAAGGAGGACTTAGAAGAGCGAGGTCATATGCGAGAGTTGTGGGCAATTACTAAGGCCAATGGAATAGTATCGTTACCAAGAGCTCCTTGAGTGCTTTGTAGGATGGAAGAGCAACAAGTGAAGAAAACAATTTCAGAGTTTCAGACACCTAGTGGATGCATGAGGTGCCTAAGACCGCTTTTACATGAAACGAAAATCTTGGAGGGCTCAAGTCTCATGATTGGTACAAGTTTTTACAGTTTGTGCTCCCTGTAGCCTTAAAAGATTATCTTTTAGTGTACGAAGAACCATTTATAGAATTAGTTCTTTAGTATGGTGGATCTCTTCTAAAGAAAAAATAGAGATAGCATAGAGAGTGCGAAACTCAATGTTATCAAGGTTGTTTGTATGATAGAGAAATACTTTCCCACAAGTATTCTCACTATTCAACTTCATTTACTGGTTCATCTCATAGATGAAGTTGCAAGAGCTAGAACTATCCATAGTCGATGGATGTTCTTCTTAGAGCACTGTATGAAGACATTAAAAAGGTTTGTTCAAAAGAGAGCATGTCTAAAGGATAGCATGGCAGAGGGATGGCTTGTACAAGAGTCTCTTGTATTCATAACTAAGTTTCTATGTATGTCGGATTCAGAAATGCCTCGCTTATGGAGCGATGATGAAGATGTTCATCTCATAGGCGATGAACCACAACGTAAAGGCTTGTAAATAAAAATGGATGTAGCTTTCAGAGAGAAGGCAATGAAGTTTTGCATAGTTAACTCTGAGCCTAAGTAGAAGTGGTTAGAAAAGTATGAGCTTTCCAAGGAGACCGACACAAAGGAAAGAGCTTAGTCTCGAAGGAATCGTTCCACTCAATTTTTGCCTCTTTGAGAAATTCTTTGACCTCTTCCACCTTTCCAATAAGCAGATGGCTAGAAATAGCAGTTTCACAAGCAAAGATAGCAGGTGAAGATATCCGTGAAGAAGAAGAAGAGCTCGCAAAGGGGTGTGATTGGGAGTATACTGAATACTGTGCACTATGGTCTCATGGAAGACACTTTTGGATCCCATGAATCGATACAAATAGGTCTACTTTTGATAATGGGGTGATGGTGAGCTTTTTGCAGTAGATTATAGCGAGTGCAAGAGATGATAACGCTCAAGAAGGCGTGCTACATTATTGTGGAGTGATTCAAGGTATCTTGAAACCGTCCTTTAGGAAGTTTGATTACTTTGTTTTTTATGTGAAATGGTTCAAAGTAGTCACCTCTAGAAGAAACATAGCATTGAGGTGGGATAAAAGCGGGTTGCTTCAAGTCGACTCCACAAATTTATGGACAGACAAAAGAGATATATTTCTTCTTCTCGAACACTATGAGCAAGTTATTTTAATACCGGATTCAAAAGAACCAGAGTGGCTATTTGTTTTATAAATTGCCCCACATAGTAGACAAATTTGTGATAACAAAGATATAGAAGAAAGTCCATCTATAGTGGACTTAGAGACTCATTCGATAGATGAGGAGGAAGAGATCATTGTTCGAGAAGAAGAGGTCATTGAAAAAGACAAAATACAGGACGAAGCAATACATGATGATCACGAAGAAACTAGCATACCAAGTGATTTAGAAGTCGTCAATATAGAGATAGATATTCTCTGTGCATCGGATCTCCAAGAGGATGCTAGAATAGAGGAGTTTTGAATCAAACACTTGTACGTACTAATTTTTGTTTATTTTTTTTCTAGGTTCTTTTGTACACTATCATTTGTCTATATTACCTTTATTATCATATGCTAATTATTTGAGTTCTTTTGTTATAGAGCATGATGGGAGATAGTCCTCCAGTCACTCCACATTCCATGACAAAGGAGCAATTCTTAGAGTTCATCTCTCAGGTACCTCCCACGTATATGGCCGTTGCGTCATAGTATTGGATCGCTAGTGGTAGCACTCCCCCCGGACTCACTCCTGATGGCCTCACTCCTGCTGCTCTCACTCCTGCCAGCCTCACTCTCACCGATGTCACCCCAGTCGATGTCACTCCTATCGGCATCACTCTTGCAAGTGGTGCTACTCTCGCTAGAGGTATGTGTCCTAGCTTTATGACTTCACCACGAGCATCTTTTAAGCCATCCCCTATGGGCTCTAGTAGTAGACATGTGCATTCAACACCTCAGCTAAATATAGGTCCTGGCCTGTCTCGTAGGTCGAGGTTACGCTCTACAGCAAAAGGTTCTACGAGTGGATCTACAAGTAGGTCTGGAGGAGGAGGATGTTGTGGAGGCAGTGCGACAGACATTGTGTCACCCACTTCTACTCCGAGAAGGAGTACCTCAGATGTACGTACATCACGTGGTACACCACATGGAATATCACAGAGTGCTCATGACCATGATGACTCCAAGTTGTATAGTATTCGAGATGGAGCTCCGATGATGGATGCGACCGAAAAAGGAATGCATGCACATATATGATAGCTTTGCTCTATATAGTTTGGACGCTCTATCATGTTGAAATGGAGTGAACAAGATAAAGATCGAAAGAAGTATATCACAGAGACGATTTATCAAGTGTTCTGGCTAGTTGATGGGCAACGTCTTGTCAGTTTAGAGTGGATTCTACACATCGCACGTAAAGTTATGTCCCATTGACCATCCAAGGCTCATGATGCTTTCAGAGCAGGCTTACCAAAGAGTGTATGGTTAGATGCTGAGGAGTGGGATATGATTCACAACAAGCAATAGCAGTCCCCTAACCGATATCACTAGTAATGAGATGCCACAGTCCCCTAACCGTTCGTGTTGGCTGTGGCATCTCATTACTAGTGATATCGGTTAGGGGACTGCTATTGCATTTGGGCAGTGGCGGATATGACACAATGTGTCACGAGTTTGTAAGTACCATTTGGATTATTGAATTTTTTTGTGTTAAGCTTCTCATGTATGTTTCTCTAATGTTTTGTATATTTGTTGTAGGATCTGGCAATGGGTCATCCTCCAACATGAATAGAGGAGGCTTATGGATATCGTCATGGATTGACTGCACTATTGGAGGGCTTGGAGGGACGCGGTGCAGTCATTTCATGGGAGCATTTGTGATGAGGTGATGAATTTATAAACTTGGTTTTTACTTGTTGTTTGTAAAACTCATGTGAATTTATCTCATTTCATGAATGTTCTGTGTTGCAAGACTGTTGATATGGAACATTCTTTGCATGTGTATGGTAGTGGGACACCAAAATTTTGTATTTGATTCTTATATGGTGATGCTTTGCTACATTTTTTAAAAGCCTCATATATGATAGTGGTTTGCCACACTCTTGTACATGCTTCATCTATGAAATATATAACTCTTTTTGTACATGGTTCATGGTTCATGGTTCATGGTTCATTCTGATTATCTCTTTTGTGTCCAATAATATTTTGTTTTGTGAAATCATATTTCGGTTGCCATTAGAGTACACATCAAATGTACTCGGTTTTTATTTGGTCAGAGTGTATTGTATTTTGCTAAGAAACATCATGGTAATGTTGTTGTAGCAAAGGACAACACACTCTGCCTAAAAACATTTTGTAGATATGGTTACTAGGATAAGCGATGGTAGTCCTAGTAATGCCATTAGAATAAGCGTCGATACACCCTGCGAGCGTCCATATATGTGACGGTGCACCTAGCATAGGCATCGATGTAATTGTCGGCATGAGCGCCGGTATTACGGATGCTCATATCGATAGTTATACCGACGTGCATATCCACACCTACACCGATGTCAGGGCAAAAATGTGCGCATTCAATTTCCTCGATAAAAGCCTTGATATACGGCCGATCTGATGTAGTGAAACCAGACCTTCTACACATTAGAATCTTTGGTTGTTTATGCTACACACATGTGCCACATGAGTTGAGAGGTAAGATGGATGCAAGGGCTGAAAGATGTATGCTTATTGGTTATGATATGGAGCAAAAAGGTGAAATGTGCTAAAATCCTAATACAAAGGAGTTAAAGGTATCTAGAGATGTAGTGTTTGATGAACTCAAACCATGGTATGCTTCCAAAGTTCCATTGTAGGATGAAGATATAGAAGAGGCAGGAGAGAAGATATGAAGCTAGTTTTCAAGATAGCTTGGAAACTAGTGGTCCAAGAATACAAAGGAGTTCAAGCATGGATTCATCCCATCAATGAGTGAAAAAAGGAAAGGCAAGATCATTAGAGCTTGATGAAGATGAACATGACGTTGAAGACTTTGAAGAACCTGTGTTAGAAGGGGGAGCTACATCAAAATCAGAAATCAAGGCACCAAGGTAAAGAAGGTTCATTCCACCAAAAGGAGAATAAAGGAGGTCATCAAGGGTAAAACATCAAATCTCAGGGCTTTTTTATGATAGTTATATTGCTTGGCATTATGCTTTCATAACTAAGATTATCAAAGGTCATGAACCTTCCACCTATGAAGAGGCCAAAGACACAAAGGAGTGGCAAGAAGCTATGGAAGAAGAGTACAAAGCCCTTGAACACAACAACACATCGAGGCTTGTTCCAAAACAATAAGGGATGAAGGTAATTGGCAACAAATGGGTCTATAGAGTGAAGAGAAGTTCGGATGCTTCAATTGCTAGGTACAAAGCAAGGCTTGTGGCAAAAGGATTTCCTCAATCCTATGGGATTGACTATAAAGAAACATTTAGTGTGGTTGCAAAGATGACCACAATTAGCGAAAGCATTGGGGTTTCCATATCTAAAAGGTGGCTAATATATCAATTGGATGTAAAGAATGCCTTTTTGAATGGTGATTTGGAGGAGACAGTCTACACGACTCAACCATTAGGGTTAGGGAACCTTAAATATTCAGATTTTATTTGTAAACTTTGAAAAGCATTGTATGGTTTAAAGCAAGCTCCTACGAAATGGAATCAAAGGCTTGTGGAGTATTTTTGCAGGTGTGGATGCAAGTCAAGTGATGGATATCCTTCCTTATACCTCAACAAGGAAGGAGGAATGGTTGTCTATGTATGCATACATGTGGATAACTTGATTATATCAAGAAGTGATGATGCAGGTATCACATGGATCAAGGCCAAGCTAATGAATTCAAGATTTCAGATCTTGGATTGTTTAAATAATTTCCTGGGGTTGAAGTTATTTACGTGGAAAATGGTATTAAACTTGTTCCAAAGAAATACTTTCTAGATGTAATTTATAAGTATGGTATGAGTGGATGTAAGCCATTCACACAACATGTGGATCCAAACACTAGGTTATGTGCAAGTGAAGGCCAACCTCTTGAAGATATTTTAGCATATAGAAGCATAATTGGAAGCCTTATATATGCTACCATCACAAGACCTAACTTGTCTTATGTTGTAGGAGTTATTTCTCAATTTCTAAATTCACCAACTAATGTTCATATGAATGCAGCCAAGAGAGTTCTTAGGTACATCAAGCACACTATCAAACAAGGGGTGTACTACCCTTATGGAGATGTATTACAACCTCAAGGCTTTAGTGATGCTGATTGGGCTGGTTCAAAGGACGATAGAAGGAGCACATTTGGCTATGTCTTCATGCTAGGTCAAAAAGTCATTTCATGGATGTCCAAGAAGCAACCTACGGATGTATTATCATCTACTGAGGCTGAGTACAGATCTTTGGCACTTGTTACATGTGAGATCATGTGGCTCAAGCGAGATAAGAGGTAAGCTAGACCCTAAGGCAGAGAAGTTCATCTTCATAGGGTATGATCTAAATCAGAAAGGATACAGGTTCTACAATCCTTCAAACAAGGTATTCATGGTCAGTAGAGATGTTGTCTTTGATGAAAATGACTCTTGGTTTGATAGTGAATGTAGGAAAGTAAAACTATCTTATGACTTGGAAGAGGATTTTCCAAGCCTCACTAAGGAGGAGCCTACTCAGGATGGAGACATCAACTCACATGATTAGGACATCATCAATTTAAAAGAACTCAAGGCATAGAAGTCCAAAAGCAAAGTCAAGATGAAGAAATTGGAGGATATAGCTGAATTATCCATTCAAGCAATGAGAAGATCACAAAGGGAGAGCAAGAAGCCAATCAGATATGGGTATGATACTTCCCTAGCTACTAAGCACTCTATTTATCTTGCAAGACTTGTCAATTGAAGAACCTGCATCAAATGAAGAGACAAAGACCAAGGCAGAATGGAAGGAAGCAATGGATGAGGAAATTGAAGCACTCAAGGAGAGTGATACTTGGGAACTAGTACCAAAGAAGGAGTCTATGAAGGTAATTGGTTCTAGATGGATATATAACATCAAAAGGAATTTTGCTGGATCAATAAGGAGGTACAAAGCTAGACTTGTCGTTAAGGGTTTTGCACAAACGCAAGGAGTTGATTATGCAGAGACCTTCTCACCTCTGGCCAAAATGCCAACCATCAGGGTATTGGTAAGTGTGGCTGCATCAAAGAATTGGAACATGTATCAGTTGGATGTAAAAAATACATTTCTAAATGTATGGATTTCAGAGGAGGTGTACATTTCTTATCCTCCTGGCTATGAGGACCAAAACAAGGCAACATATGTATGTAAATTGAACAAAGCTCTTTATGGATTGAAGCAGGCACCTACGGCATGGAACCATAGGTTGACCACATACCTTCAGGATCAAGGTTTTATCATGAGTAAAGCAGATACTTCTCTATTCATCAAGAGAAGAAATTCAAAGGTAATATAACTATGTGTATATGTTGATGATATCATACTTACAGGTAATGATGCTAATGGCATCAAACAGATCAAGAATGAGATGATAAAGGAGTTCAAAATTAGTGACCTTGGATCACTAAAATAGTTTCTTGGACTTGAGTTAGTCTATACTAACTCTGGAATTTATATTACTCCGAGAAAGTATATACAGGATATGCTAAAGAAGTTTCACTTGCAGGATGCCAAAGTTGCAAGTACTCCAATGGAGCTAAACCTAAAACTAAGTGCTCATGAAGGTGATGTACTTGAGAACATTGCAGGTTACCAAAGCATAGTGGGAAGCTTGAACTATGCTACATTGACAATGATTGATATTGCTTATGGAGTAAGTGTTCTAAGTCAGTTTATGCATAAGCCTAGGGCACCTCACTTGGAGATTGCCAAAAGGATCATGATGTACCTTAAGGGTACTCAACGTCATGGATTATATTTTCCTTATACATCTGACTTGGACATCAAGATATATTCAGATGCAAATTGGGCAAGATGCAAAGATGATAGCAGGATTACCTTAGGATATTTATCCTTTGTGGATGATAAGCCTATATCATGGTCTTCAAAGAAGCAACCTACTGTTGATTTATCTTCTACAGGGGGAGAGTATAGAGGATTGGCCAATGCTACTCAAGAGGCCATATGGATCAGGTTGTTATACACAGATTTAGGTTTTCATACTACATCTCCAATGATTTTTAGCGATAATATAAGTTCACTACACCTTGAAGCAAATCTTATTTATCATGCTAGGACCAAGCATATAGAGATCCACTATCATTATGTGAGAGAGAAGCTATTGAGCAAATATATTCAGTTGGAATATGTATCAACTAATATGCTATGTGCAGAATTGTTGACTAAGGCATTAGATGGTACAAAACTTTGCAAGTTTAAGTCAATGATTGGATTGCAAGATATTCATGAAGATTGAAGATGAAGACCAAGCCAAAATTTTTGGCTTGAGGGGGAGCTATTGGTGCAAAGTCCAAGCCCACACATTTGGCTTGAAGTTCATAAACACATGAAGCTCCATGGAAACCATTGCTAGAAGAACTTTATCTTTTTACATTTGTAAAAGTCATTTATTTGACTTGAGAGAATATTTGTAATCACCTACAAAAAACTCATGGACTTGTTAGTTAGAAAAGTAACTACTTCATTGAGGAAATCTTTCCTAGATTGAAGGACTATTTTTAGAGAGAGCCAAAAGTTGAATTCAACTTCAAATTTGAATGTAACGCTTATAAAAGGTGACATTCATAACTATGAACTTGTAGTGCTCATATCTTGATCAATTATCCACCATTTTTTATGACCTACAGCTTGTTGGAATCAGCTCCAAGGTACCTACATGCTAACAAATTTTGAAGGAAATATATTTAGCCAAGTTGGAGAAAAGTTCATCGAAGCACTCACTGGTCAAAGTCTACAAAGGTCCTAAAAAATCGAGGGTAAAGATTCAGTTGGTAAATTGATTGTTCTATGTATACTGCATCATTTCAAGTGATTCCACTTGGAATAATTAGCTTAATAAGCTAATTAGATACATCTAAAAGGAATTTTTATAAAGATTAGGCTCTCATTAGGAGTGTATAATCTAGATCTAAGCTAGCCCCCTACTTGCTGAAGCTTTCACTTTCGCTAAGATGTTGTATCGCATATATCTCTTTGTGTAGTTGTCTCTTTCATGCACAAGATAGCTTGTCTTAAAGCTCTTCTTATAAGATTTGTTTTGAACATAATAGTAGTATCAAAGTTTCATTATCCTTGTGTATATTGAGCTTGAAATCCCTCTAATCTATCTCTATATATTCCCCATCATATGTGTGTGAAGAGGTACACATAAATGTTTTTGGTGTATGAAACACCACAAGAACTAAGCTAAAGTGATATTATAATTCCTCCATAACCATCATTAGGTTAGCAAAACTCTAAATTTGAAACCCTTATCACTAAACTTAGAGAAATCCAAAAATTTACTTCTTAGAAATCTTCGCCTTTTCTTCTAGCTTCAAATCTGATCTGTATTAGCTTGATCTTTGTAAATTCTTTTGATCATTTGCTATAGAAGTTCTTGCTAACGTTAAGCAACACATTCCAAGCAAAACATTCAAGTAATAACTTCAGAATCATTTGAGTTCACTTCAACATTTGAACTATGTCTGAAATCTGAAAAATCACTTCATCGATTTGACATACCATCACTGCTAGACTCATTTCTCTGAGTACACGTCTCGGTTTTCAAAGATCTTTTGGATGATTGTAGTTGAAGGTAGTAGCTTCAAAATGGACTATTATCGCCAAAAAACTCGTAACTGTTAACTAACTTTCACACTGATATGAAATCACTTAGAAATCTCTACACAAGAGGAATTAGATCAAACCCTTCTACACAAACATGTGTTATCTATTAGAGAAGATGTGTACAAAATGGATTGTCTTCATCCTGCTCGTAGCCATGGAAAACTCTCCTACTCTTAGTAGTTCTTCCTCAACATCTCTCTCAAAAAAACGCGAATTTTTCTCTACTCACTCAAGACTTACAAATCAAATTCATCTACTTGTTTTTCAACTCAAATTGTCTTATATACATATATTCTACATACTCCTAGACTCAAACTCATAATTCTAGAAGTTCTATGTCAAAACTAGACTTTTATTTTGCAGTACATTATAAGTGTGAATTTGTCCCTTCACTTAGGCTTAATTTTCTGAGTGTTTTTCTTCCACTTCTCTTTGTCTTTCTTCTTCCTTCATATACCTTCATGTATTTATATCTAATTAGTGAGTGAATCCCCAACAACTCCCCCTCAATCACTAATTAGCATCCTCTGTCTTCTTCATACATCGTTCTTCTCTTTTATTCCTGCTATTTCTTTAAATCTACTTGTCTTTACTCCATCCAAGCTCTTTGTCATAATATCTGCAATCTGATCTTTTGTAGAAGTATATACCACTTTAAGCTCCTTCTCCATTACCTTTTCTCTCAGAAAATGATATTGAATCTCTATGTGCTTTGTCCTTCCATGAAATACAGGATTTGCTGCAAGATACAATAAACTCATATTATCTCCATGTATGATAAGTATACGTTGATCAATGTGCAAGCTTTTGAACAAGGTCTGCATCCATATCACTTCTGTAGCTACTTCCACAAGTCCATTGAACTCTGCTTTAGTTGATGATAAAGCCACTGTATGTTGCTTCTTTGAACACCAACTTACAAGTTTATCTCCTACGTATATCATATACCCATGTGTTGACCTTCTATCATCTTGACTTACAAGTTTATCTCCTATGTATACCATATACCCATGTCTTGAGTCACTATATGCTCTCAACCTTATATCTAATGTAAAAGGATAATATAATCCTTCCTTCAAAGTTCCTTTGATGTATCTAAGAAGTCTTTGACCTGCAATCCAATGTGGATCCTTTGGACAATGCATGAATTCAGAAAGAACTCCCACTACATAACTAATATCAAGTCTTATCAAGCTTCCCACTAAAGATTGATACTTCCTCATATGCTTCAACTCTTCACCATCATATTTACTACATTTATGATTAACCTCAAGTGGTGTTGATGCCTCTCTGCAATTCTCCATGCTAAACTTTTTTAGAAGATTCACAAGATAGATTTCTTGTGATACATATATACCATGATCTGCATAAGTGATTTCCATTTCAAGAAAATATGATAATTTTCCTAGATCACTTATCTTAAATTCCTTCTCAAGTAACCTCTTCACCTCCTTGATTCCTTCATTTGAAGTACCTGTTATTATAATATCATCTACATAAATACAAATGTAGATCATACCTTCAACTGTTCTCTTGATAAGTAAACTTGCATATGGCTTTGAACTTTGATATGCAAGATCATTAAGATACTTCACAAGTCTAGAATTCCAAGCTCTTGGAGCTTGCTTTAACCCATAAAGTGCTCTTCTCAATCTGCAAATATACTTTGGATACTTGTAATCTAAAGACCCTTGAGGTTGCTCCATCGACACTTCATCGTATATATATCCATTTAAAAATGCATTCTTTATATCCAATTGACTCAATGTCCATCCTTTTGATGCTGCAATAGCAATGATTGTCCTTATGGTTGACGTCTTTTCTATGGGACTGAATGTCTCATCATAATCTATGCCATGAGTTTGAGCATAGCCTTTAACCACCAATCTAGCTTTGTATCTGGCTATTCTTCCATCTACATGCTTCTTTATTTTGTAAACCCATTTATTTCTAATTACTTTCTTACCATAAGGTTTTGGAACAAGTTCCCAAGTCATGTTCGCTTCAAGTGCATCAAACTCTTCCTTCATTGCTTCTTCCCATTGTTTCTTACCCTTTGCTTCATCATAGCTTTGAGGTTCTTCATCTTCCTTAACCATGTAAGCATAATTTTTCTGAGTTAAATAAGAAGTATCATAGGAATACCTCATTGTTTGTTTCCTCAATCATCTTCTTGGTTCACACTCTTCATGTGCATCAAGATATACTTCTTTATCAAATCTAGGTACATCTTCATTTTGTCTATATGATCCAATCCTGGATGTGCTTGCTTGCATATGATCTTCATCTCCATCTACCTACATGTGTGATTTACCTCTTTCAATTCTTCTCTCTTCTTCAAATGTTTCAAGATTACACTCTTTATCTGCATGCCAACTTTTTTGTTCATCAAATGTCACATCTCTGGAAACAATAAATTGTTTTGTTACAGGACTCCATAGCCTATAACCCATCTTCTTTTCATCATATCCAATAAACACATATTTTTCAACCTTTGGTTCAAGCTTATGTCTGAGTTGTGATGGTACATAGGCATAGGCAATTGATCCAAACACCTTACAACGATCAAGTGTTGGTTTCTTATCCCACCAAGATTCATAAGGGGTCATTCCATTTAGAGTTGCACATGGTAACCTATTCACAAGATATGTAGCTGTATTTACAGCTTCGGTCGAAAGGTAATTAGGACAATTCTTTTCCTTTAGCATTGCTCTTGCAAACTCAACCAATGTTCTATTCCTCCTTGCTACCACTCCGTTGTGTTGAGGTGTATACCTGCAAGTTGCTTCTCTCTTGATACTTGCATTCCAAAGATAATCATTGAATTCTTGGGAGAAGTATTCTCCCCCTCGATCAGACCTTAGCCTTTTGAGCTTTTGACTTGTAACTCTCTCTACATATGCATGAAAATGTTTGAAGGCTCCAAACACTTTTGATCTTTCCTTCAAAACATAAATAGTTATCCATCTTGTAGCATCATCAATGAAAATAATATAATACCTAGAACCATTGATTGATCCTTCTTTTGTTGGTCCCCATACATCTGTATGTATGAGCTCTAGCAAACCATCATGTTTGAGCCCTTTTCTCTGAAATGATAACCTATGTGCCTTTTCCATCTGACAAGCTTCACATTTGTAGATCATAAGTTGGCTCTTTACATTTGGTAGCCCTATTGCAGATTGATTCTCCACCATGGTTTTAATTCCTTTTTCATTGAAGTGTCCTAACCTGTTATGCTAGAGGTCTAACTCTGTAAGTACTTCATCACCATGTGTAATCATGGCTTGACCAACATTCCCTTGCACTTTAAGAGTAAAAATTCTACCTTCCTTCTTACCATAGACAATTTGATTGTATCCATCCTCTGGATCTTCAACAAATACTCCTTCATTTGTAAATCTGACTTGAAAAACTTTCTCTAATATTTGTCCCACACTAATCAAGTTCTTTGGTATTGTTGGGGCATACAAAACATATGTTACCAGATCAGCTCCACTCGTACACTTCAATTTTCCAACTCAATGCACATTATGTTTTGTATTGTCACCTGTTTGTATTGTGTGGCTTGAAATACCTTCTTCCAATTCTGATAACAATTCTATATTACTTGACAAGTAGTTTGAACAACCAAAGTCAATATAGATGACCTTGAGATCCTCCTTCTCTGATGCACTTATTGAATTCATCATCAATGTTGTATGGTTGTCAATCTATGTATCATTTGCATAGTTGTAATAAGTAGTGTTATAAGATTGATTGTGATTCCGATTTCTTCCACCACCTCTACCAAAACTTCTTCTTGGGTTTTGTCTTCCTCTTTGAAATTGATTCTCAAACCTTCCACCTCTTCCTCTGCCATTGTTATTTTGATTCTGATTTGATCCTTGTTGGTTATGCCAACAATCATAAGCTGGATAATTGCTCAATCCACAAATCCAACATGTCTTCTTGTTATTGTTTTGAATACCTCTTCCTCTTCCATTTGCTCGACCTTTACCTCTGCCAATACTTCTTCCTCTTGCATAATTTTCTTGAGTAGTTAGCTCTTCTTCATCCTTTGCTTTACATTTCTCACTTTTCTTCTTATTCTTTGCATACATAGAAGAGTTATATCCTTTATCTCCACCTGACTTCAAATCTTGCTCAAATGTAAGCATCAATCCAAGCAATTGGTTTAATTCTGGTACATAATGATTTAATGAAAGTTCAGTTGACAGTACAAAAGGTTTCCGACTTTCATCTCCTCTCAATCCTGCAGGCAATTGTGCTATCAACCGATGATCTTCAATATCCTCATCAATAGATCTAAGGCTATCTACCAAGTCCTTCATCTTAGTGACATAATCACTAATACTCTAACTTTGCTTCTTCTTAAATGTGGTAAACTCTGACCATACGCTAGCCTTCCTAGCTTTAGTAGTATTTTGGAGATGATCTTCCAAAGCATTCCATATGTCTTCAACTGTTTCTAAACCTCTGATATGTGGTAACAAATGATCTGTGATAGTGTTGTATAGATAGGCCCTTGCACTTGCATCTCTCCTCTGCCATAGCTTCAAAGCTTCTAGTTCTTCTTTCCTTGGTTGACTATCATCTTCAAATGTAGGCTTTTCTTCTTCACCAGTCACATATACGATTAGATCCTTACTCCTAAGTGAGACTTACATTCTCATTACCCAAGCACGATAATTATCTTTGTCCAATTTGTCAATAGATACATAATCTGCCATAGTCTTCTTGCTTCTGTTGCAACCTGTGGGTATAAAGTTAAAGTATGGTACCTTCTGTAGATCTTTACCCTTGACAATAACTTCAAAGTGCTCCTCTTATGTCTTTTTGTTGTTGAACACCTCAACTTTCACCTTTTCAAGGAAGAACTCTTCAATTCCTCTTGTATCTGCACCTATTTTCACTCTTGAGGAACTTTTTGCTCTGATACCACTTTTTGGTATATGAAACACTACAAGAACTAAGCTAAAGTGATATTAGAATTCCTCCATAACCATCATTAGCTTAGCACCACTCTAAATTTGAAACCTTTATCACTAAACTTAGTGAAATCCAAAAATTTACTTCTAAAAAATCTGCACCTTTTCTTCTAGCTTCAAATCTGATCTGTATTAGCTTGATCTTTGTAAACTCTTTTGATCATTTGCTAATATAAGTTCTTGCTAACGTTAAGCAACACATTCCAAACAAAAATTTCAAGTAATAACTTCAAAATCTTTTGAATTCACTTCAACATTTGAACTATGTCTGAAAAATGACTTCATCGATTTGACATACCTTCTCTGTTAGACTCATTTCTCTGAGTAGAGGTCCCGTTTTGCAAAGGTCTTTTGGTTGATTGTAGTTGAAGGTAGTAGCTTCAAAATGAACTATCACTAATTAAAAACGTTGTGGTCGGGTTCTTGTGCGCTTAGGGGTGCACACAGGGTGCCAAGAAAGTGACCTTGACTAAAATATAGTAGTCATGGAAAAGAGTGATGATTAGGAATTTTGGTCTTGGTTAGATTCTAGCCACAAGTCAGTCCTCGAATAATGGAAATATCTTTGTCCTAAGGTTCGATTTTCATGTATTTTCTCCTTTTGGTCATGAACATTAAACCTCACTTTCAATTTGCTAGCCCTATGATTTACTCACCCCTCCATTCACGTCGGGTTTCGTGAAAAAGAGGGGGCATGTGAACATGGGGTTTCTAATTTAGTGAGGTCTTTAAACATTGTTGGAAAAGGTAAGAGTCCACTAACTTAAATGGTGCACTTTTACTAGTTCTTTATTCCGAGAGTGCTACCCAGTGTCACTTTACCCGTATGCAATTGGCAAATCTAAGTTCATTTCATTTAGATTTATTTACTTTCATCTATGCCATAACTTGTTAAGAGACAAGCGCATCATATTATTACTTGATTGGTAAAAACCAAACTACGGATCACAAGTCGAGCTACATTCCTTCCAAGAATAGAAATTTCACTTCATAAATAGTAATCCGTAACGAAACAAGGAAGCATCCTCATGGCAGGAGCATCTCGTGAAAAAAACTAAGACATATTAATATGGCTTCGAGAAACTTTCCTAACATGCTCACGTTCTCATGGGTAGGAAAAAAAAATCGTTCCACATTCATATACTATCAACTCACCCAAATAATTTGTTGGTCCACATTATCTCTTCAGGTTTTCGTTAATACTCCTGTGTATGATCCTCAATCGAATTGTGCAAGGCTTCCGGAACGGGTTCAATATTCAACAGCCTACTCACAACTTTAAGTTAATGAATTTATGCATTTATATATAATGCAAAAGTATTTGCGAAAGTTCGTAAGATCCTCAGTTTAAAGAAATGGGACATGCTTTCAACATATGTAAATCTGTGCACAAACACATTCATGGGTTTTGGGTGGGTGAGCAATCAAAATTTATGCACCTAAAACTCTTTCCTGACCTTGGACTTATCAAAACTTCCCTTTTTACTCAAGGCAAGCTATCTAACAACAAAATCCCACTCAATCAGCTATGAACAACACGCAACAGATATCTAGAGGCAAGGAAAACAGAAATAAAGATGGATTTACAATCTTTGCGCTAACCAAGTACGTAGATCTCAAACATTTCACAACATTCAAAGTTTCTGAAATTGAATTGTAATTCATAAATCAACAAACACCTTCATAAAGGTCGATACACAGACTCAAACCTGAGACTTTTGACTCAGTAATATGAGATATACCAAAGGAACAGTTCTTCGAAATTCTAGCATAAATGAAGATTTGATTCTCTGCCCACCAAACAAAGTGTATCCTGTGAGCTGCACACAAAACAAAGTGTTGTCTTTTGTTTCCTTCCCATGATGATGAACGAGAGTGAGACCTCCTCTTCTTGGATTCTGCCCTTGCACCCTTCTTTAGTTGTAGGGGATCAACTCCATGCCTAGCCAATTCTGCGTAGCATTAAAGGAACTCTTGCTCTATCACATGATGTATTCATTTATTCCATTTGTCAACATTGCGCAGCTGTTTGCTCATCCTTTTATGCGTAGCTTTCCTTGTGATGCTTTGGTTCGTTCCTATCTTGCAGCCAGTCCTTTGATATGCAGCTCCTTTGCTATTTTGTTCGTAATTATAGATTCAAAATAACTTTCCTGATCCTTAGTACCTTGATATTACATGCTTCTATTTTCCATGGGCTGCATATACATTCAGCAAAGCATTGAATATTCTGGCTATCAACCTTCTTCTCTCTCTTTCTCTCTCTCAGCCTTACTGGCAAGATCCGCTACTTTCTTGATCAAACCAAATTTTCCTAATGACTCGATCATCACCCCATACCTGCAAATTGAGACTTTGTTGGAACTCTGTATACGGCTCCAAGCGTCTTAAGTTCGCTTTTCTTCTCATGATCTTGGCCTCTATATAATGACAAACTGACAAAAAATCAGTGCTGACTTCAACTTTCTGGACTGTTTAAGCTTTTCGATGATAATTTTAGTCTTAGCCCCTTACAGTATAGCATGAGATAAGCTGGTTATAAACAAGCTCACTTCAGCATTCTTCTGGGATCCCCTCAACGCATCTTTCAACATCCTTAGTAGTACCCACTTGTCCTATGAAGTACAGCCTGTACATATGATCTGTATCATTCTGTTCATATACATTCTTGTTCCAAATATATTCAGCAACCTCCGAGGCGTGCTAGAATCTTCGCTACCGCTTGAAGTTGGTCAATACAATAATTATGATATCCTTAGAAAGATGGTTTCCATCATCAACCCATTGCTCAGGTAAGTACGCAGCGCTAGCATCGGCACAAAGCTGAATCAATTGCTAACTAGAAATTTTGATTTTCCTGCAGTAAAATGGGCTATCCCGTCTTGCATTAGTTGCTTTGCCAGTTGCCAAAGCATGGCAGCTCTGCACACAGCGATTCATGGGGAATCAAAACTCAGAAGCAGAAGAGCCTTAAATCCTGAATTGAGATCTAGCGGCTCGAACCCACTAATGGCAATAGCAAACCCTTGTCCTTCCCTTTCTGTACCGCCACCAGCTCAAATGGAGGCTCCACAATTAGCAACTCCCCATGAGAAGGTATCAATATCAACTGTCTCTTGTCCACCTGTTAACCCCTCGCTCATTCTCTTCCCCGTATGCGGATATATACTCCTTGTGACACAATCCCCTAGATCACAAACATAAGAAGAACTCGAGAGAGAAGAAAAAGCTCCACGCACACCTCCTCTTCTTTTTAGAAACCCTTCCGATCCCCTTTGAAGCCACCGAGATCGATTTTTCTTCCCTCCAAAAATGCTAAAGCTACACCTCTCCACCTATCCAGCTGAGAGCAAAAAATGAAGCATCAAAATAAAGCCTCGTGGCCACCTCCAAACATGTCCCCTTTTTCCATATAAAAAAAAAAATGGTCAGCCATGACAATGCCATCATGGAGAAAGAATCTCCACGACAACGTTCCACTATACTGTGAGATTTGACCTTTACAAGATCAGGGAAAAGAGCACCAGAAAACTGGTAATTGTCAACTAACTTTCACACTAATAGGAAATCACTTAGAAATCTCTACACAAGAGGAATTAGAGCAAATCCCTCTACACAAACATGTGTTATCTACTAGAGAAGATGTGTACAAAATGGCTTGACTTCATTCTGCTCATAGCCATGGAAAACTCTCCTACTCTTAGTAGTTCTTCCTCAACATCTCTCTCAGAAAAACCCAACTTTTTCTCTACTCACTCAAGTCTTAAAAACCAAGTTCATCTACCTAATTTTCAACTCAAATTAGCTTATATACATATATTCTACATACTCCTAGACTCAAACTCGTAATTCTAGAAGTTCTATGTCAAAACTAGACTTTTATTTTGCACTATATTACAAGTGTGAATTTCTCCCTTCACTTAGTCTTAATTTTGTTGGAGCAAGTCTATCACAAGCCTAAGTATTGGCTTGAGTCCCACAAAGTCATAGAAGAAGCCTTAAAATGAAGACAATGTAAAGTTCACTTGTGAACTACCTCTTGTAACTTTTGAAGACTTTACTTAATGTAAAAGTGAAAGAATCTTAAGTGGTTGAGTCGACTTGATCAAAAAGGGAAAGAAGAGCCACAAATTCGTGATTTTTGGTAGATAGAGAATCAAATCAATCACTAATTGATTGGAAAGTGATTGAGGTAGCCTCCCAAACTCAACTATAAATAGATGGCAGCATTAGTCATGGTTAGAGAGACCTTAGAGAAGACCTCGAAGAGCTAAGCTTTATGCCATATCAAGGTGTGCTTCCAAGGCACACATATGTATCCCGAAGTTGATTGTATTGTACAATCAATATTCTTTCATTTTCATGATCATTTGAGTTCATATTTCCATGTTCTTGTGAAGTGTACTACTCACTCCCATATCTCTCGGTTTTCTCAGTCAGATTGCAGAGATGGTTTCTCTGAGCTTGGTATATCATTTTTAGTGATTTAACTTGGTAAAGCTAGCTATATAAGTCTAGTATATGTGCACTACGTTTAATTTCATTTGGGTGTTGCAATCTTAAGTTATGTTCAGTTGAAGTCAAGCCTGTCTGTTCATTTTCACTTCTCTGTCAGGTACCCGACTTTTTTACTCATGTTGTCAGAGTTGTTTCTCAGTGTGTACTTACCTAAACTCAATGATTTAGAGCTTGATGGACTTAGAATACTATCTAGTATAAGCATAAAAATTTTCATAATCATTTGAGTCTTAAATTTTGAGTTATGTTCACTTTTCTGCTCACTAGTCTCATTACTGTGGGAGCCCGTGAAAATCGAGATGATGTCATCACTTGCTAAACATCATTCCCAGTGTGTGGTTCATTATTTTTTATGAGATTACTCATGAACATTAACTCTTTAAGTTAACTAGACTTCCCCAAAAGGAATTAAGCTAATTACTATTGTGCTTAGAGAATTTTGCAAAACACTGGACAGGTGTATGAACCAAAATAGCACGTTCTTCACCTCTGAGCTAACTCCAACTTATCTGTTTTGATCTATCTTTTTGAGAGTGATCTTCCAAGGTACATAGGGTGTCTAATACATCCATTTGCAAGATAAAAGGGCCCACCACATACCCCTGGAACGCATTTGGCTGGTGAAGATCAAGGATTTTGCAACACCTCTTCATCTTCAAGCACATACCTATCCATCTCTTCACAGTGGTATCAGAGCAAGGTTGGACAACATGGCAGATGGATTTCCTTCATCAATTGACAAATTGGATAGAGGTAATTACTCAGCTTGGTCATTAAGGATGAAAGCTTTATCTCCAAGGTAGAAGTTTATATGGTTATGTGGCTGGAGATGAAGTTATGCCAAGTTTCAGGAACAAAAGTCAGCCAACACAAGAAGAGCAAGAAAGATTGAGCACATGGTGCTCCAAGGATGCACTTGCAAGGTCTTATCTCCTCAACTCTATCTCATATTTTTTGTTGCATCACATTAGAAGTTGTAAGACATCTCAGGAAGTGTGGGATGCACTTGAAGTCTTCTTCTCTTCAAGTACCAAAGCTAGGAAGAATCAACTATGGCTGGATCTCACAACTCTCATGAACGCTCCCAAACAAAATGTGACTGATTTTGTCACAAAGCTCAAGGAAATAGCAGATCATTTGGGAAGCATTGGAGAGGTAATAGATGAAGAGAAAATTGTAAGGCAGGTCATCAATGGCTTGAATGCAGATGACAAGTGGGAAGCATTCACCACAGCTATGGATTTGTACATGGACATGCATGTACCTGATTTCAATACACTCATTGGACAACTACTTACTCAAGAGGCAAAGCTTATCAAAAATGGAGAAAGCTCTAAAGGTAATCAATCTTTAGCTTTATACACTGATAAAAGTAAGTCCAAAGATAACAAAGGAAAGGCAAAGAAAGTGGATGATGAAGTAGGTACATATCAAGCTAACTATGTAGGTAGAGGAAGACATGGCAGAGGTAGAGGAAGAGGAGGTAGACAAGGCAGGGGGAGATCCCAAGACTCCAACTCATGTTCTATTTTTGGATAACTAATCATACAACTGAAAATTGCTTTAGGAATTCTAGAAATCAAAGAGGCAGAGGATACAATAGAGGAAGTTATGGCTACTCAAGAGAAAGGTTCAATAATTCTCATGGCAACTACAACAACTACAATCATTCACACTATCAAGGAGGCTACAAAGGAAGGAGAGACTTCAATAACTACACAGAAGACTCAAACAAAGAGGATTCATTGTTGATCATGAGCATGGCTATGCCACAAGGTAAATTTGATGAGCATGTTTTCTACATACATTCAGGTTGTTCAAATCATGTGGTAGGAAATGTGGCACTCTTATCAGATTTAGAAGATCCAAGGAATAAGCATGAGGTACAAATAGGAGATGATACAAGACATTTTGTGGAGAAAATAGGCAATGTCAAAGCACCTGATGGGAACATCAACCTACTCAATAAGGTACTCTATGTCCCTACCATCACAAAGAATTTGATAAGTGTTGGGCTGATAGTAGAGAAAGGTTTGCAAATCAGGTTCACAAAAGCAGGAGCATTTGTTGAAGATCCAAGTCAAGGATTCAGAAGAATCACAAAAGGTGAAAAGAGAGGTAGATTGTTCACATTTGAATTACAAGACACTAGAAACATTGCTCTCTTAAATTATGGTAGTCAGACAGTCACAAAATTGGAAGTATGGCACAAAAGATTAGAACATATTGGTGAAAGGTCATTAAAGCAAATTTGCAAGTACCAAAGTGTACTTTGACTCCCTAATTTTTCAAAACAACATATGATTTATAAGTGTAGTGCATGTCAATTTGGAAAGTCTCATAGGTTACCATTCATGAAGAAAGGTTATATGCATGGAGATCTCTTGGAGTTGGTTCATACAGATGTATGGGGACCTAGCAAGGAAGCTTCAATATGTCGATCAAGGTATTATGTCTCCTTTATTGATGATTGCAGCAAATGGACTATCCTATTATTTATGAAACACAAAGATGAAGTTTTTTCATGTTTCAAAAGATATTTGGCTCTTGTGGAGAATCAAACAGGCAAATCACTAAAAAGGCTCAGGTCAGATGGAGGGGGAGAATACTTCTCCCATGAGTTTGATTCTTTTATTCAAGAAAGAGGAATCAAAAGAGAGGTAACTACAAGGTACACTCCTAAGCAAAATGGAGTGGCAAAAAGGAGGAATAGGACGATTGTTGAAGCTGCAAGGTCCATGATAAATGAAAAGCATTTGCCTAATTATCTATGGGCTGAGGCTGTATCTACAACCACTTACTTGCTTAAGAGGTTGCCTTCAAAATCCCTTGATGGGATGACTCTATATGAGGCTTGGAATGGAAGAAGACCAAGCTTAGATCATTGTAAAATTTTTGGATTGTATTGCTTTTGCTCATGTTCATTCACAGGTTAGAGGCAAGATGGATCCAAAGGTAGAAAGGTGTGTATTTATTGGATATGACAACAATCAAAAGGGTTACATGTTATACAACCCTACCAACAAAGGATTCTTGGTAAGCAGAGATGTAGTTTCTGATGAAAACAATTCATGGTATGAAGATTCGTGCAGGAAGGTCAATTTACCATATGATCTTGAAGAAGATTTTCCAAAGCTTGGTAGAGAACAACCGAAGAATGAAGAACAAGACACCTCAGAGGATGATGAAGAATCTCAGATGGAAAAGATCAAAGCATGGAAGTCTAAAGGTAAAGCAAAATTGCAGGAACTTGGACATGAGGCAGAATCATCACATCATGGCCTAAGAAGATCTATGAGGGAAAAGAAAAAACCAGAAAGGTATGGGTTTGACACCTCATTAGTAACTAAAAATTCTATCTACATAGCACAGGATATAAACCAAGAGCAGCCATCATCCTTTGAAGAGGCCAAAGCAAAATCAGAATGGAAGCATGCAATGAAGGAAGAGATTGAAGCACTTGAGGAAAACAACACTTGGGATTTGGTTCCCAAGACTTCATCCATGAAAGTAATAGGCTCAAGATGGGTCTATAAACTCAAGAAGAATTCTGATGGTTCCATTAACAAGTATAAGGCAAGGCTTGTAGCAAAAGGCTTTGCACAAAATCAAGGAATTGATTATGAGGAGACCTTCTCTCATGTGGCAAAAATGCCTACTATTAGGTTTTTGCTTAGTATTGCCTCTTCCAAGAATTGGAAGATACTTCAACTAGGTGTAAAGAATGCATTCTTGAATGGTTGGATAACAGAAGAGGTATATATGGCCCAACCACCTCGTTTTGAGAATCAAGTTTATCCTGATTATGTGTGTAAACTTAACAAAGCATTGTATGGTCTCAAGCCAGCTCCAAGAGCTTGGAATTTCAGGCTTGTTTCATTCTTACAGGACAAAGGCTTTCAACCAAGCAAGGTAGATCCTTCACTCTTTATTAAAAAGAGTAATTTTGAGATCATCTACCTATGTGTATATGTAGATGATATTATATTGACAGGAAATGATGTAGATGGTATGAAGAAGATCAAAGATAAGATGAGAGAAGAGTTCAAGATAAGTGATTTGGGTTCACTTACCTACTTCCTATGCTTGGAAGTTGTCTACAAAGATCATGGTTTATTTCTCACTCAAAGAAAGTACATTAAGGACATGTTGGCAAAATTCAAGATGCAAGATTGTAAGATTGCAGGTACTCCAATGGAGGTCAATCACAAACTGAGCTCACTTGAAGGTGAACTCATAGAGGACATCACATCATATCAAAGTCTAGTGGGTAGTCTCAACTATGCCACATTGACAAGGAAACCACATATGGATGCTGCCAAAAGGATTCTCAAGTATCTCAAAGGAACCATAAATGAAGGACTTCATTATCCTTATGTATCTGATTTAGGTTTGAAACTATTTTCTGATGCAGATTGGGCTAGTTCCAAGGAAGATAGAAGGAGCACTTCAAGCTATCTTACTTTTACAAGTTCAAAGCTTATTTCATGGTCATCCAAGAAGCAACCTAAAGTTGTTATTTCTTCCACAGAGGCTGAGTACAGAGGTCTTGCCATAGCTACTCAGGAAGCTATGTGGATGAAGACATTATTCAAAGATCTTGGCTTGGATTTTGGAACTCCAACTATTTTTGGTGACAATATGAGTTCTATTCACTTAGCTGCTAATCCTATTTTTCATGCAAGGACTAAACATATTGAAGTTCACTATCATTAGGTATGAGAGAAGGTTCTAAGCAAAGAGATTCAAATATCATATGTGTCCACTCATCAACAATGTGCAGATATTCTAACCAAAGCATTGGATGGTACAAAGCTCTGCAAGTTCAAAGCCATGATTGGTTTGCAGGTAATCTTTGAAGATTGAAGACCTCAAGCATACTTGGCTTGAGGGGGACCTATTGCAGCAAGTCTATGACAAGCCTAAGTATTGGCTTGAGTCCCACAAAGTCATAGAAGAAGCCTTAAAATGAAGACAATGTAAAGTTCACTTGTGAACTACCTCTTGTAACTTTTGAAGACTTTACTTAACGTAAAAGTGAAAGAATCTTAAGTGGTTGAGTCCACTTGATCAAAAAGGGAAAGAGGAGCCACAAATTTGTGATCTGTGGTAGATAGAGAATCAAATCAATCACTAATGGATTGGAGAGTGATTGAGGGAAGTTAGCCTCCCAAACTCAACTATAAATAGATGGCAGCTTTAATCGTGGTTAGAGAGACCTCACAGAAGACCTCGAAGAGTTGAGCTTTATGCCATATTAAGGTGTGATTCCAAGGCACACATATGTATCACTAAGTCCATTGTATTGTAAACTCAATATACTTTCATTTTCATGATCATTTGAAAGCATATTTCCATGTTATTGTGAAGTGTACTACTCACTACCATATCTCAGTTTTCGCAGTGAGATTGGAGAGATGGTTTCTCTAAGCTTGGTGCATCATTTTCTATGATTTAAATTGGTAAATTTAGCTCTATAAGTCTACTATACGCTCACCACGTTTCATTTCATTTGGGCGTTGCAATCGTCAGTTATGTTTAGTTGAAGTCAAGCCTCTCTGTTCATTTTCACTTCTCTGTCAGGTACACGACTTTTTTACTCATCTTGTCAGAGCTATTTCTCAGTGTGTACTTAAGTTAATTCAATGATTTAAAGCTTGTTTGACTCAGCATGCTATCTAGTAGAAGCATACAAATTTCCATAATCATTGGATTCTTAAATCTTGAGTTATGTTCATTTTTCTACTCAGTGGTCTCATTACTGTAGCAGCCCGTGAAAATCGGGATGATATCATCACTTGCTAAACAACATTCTCAATGTTTGGCTCATTATTTTTTATGGGATTACTTTTGAAAGTGAGCTCTTTACATTAGCTAGACTTCCCCAAAAGGAATTAAGCTAATTACTGCTGTGCTTAGAGAATTATGCAAAACACTAGACATGTGTATGAACCAAAATAGCAAGCTCTTCACCTCTGAGCTAACTCCAACTTATCTATTTTGATCTATCTTTTTGAGAGTGATCTTCCAAGGTACATAGGGTGTCTAATACATCCATTGGCAAGCTAAAAGGGCCAACCACATACTCATGGAGTTCATTTGGCTGGTGTAGATCAAGGATTTTGCAACACCTCTTCATCTTCAAGCACATACCTATCCATCTCTTCACAAATTTTCTTAGTGTTTTTCTTCCACTTCTCTTTGTCTTTCTTCTTCCTTCATATACCTTCATGTCTTTATGTCTAATTAGTGAGTGAAGGCCCAAACAAATGTAAGCTATCTTTTTGGGCAGATTTTGGTCTATCTTGTGCAAGGAGGTTGACATAGGTCACCTTCTTCAAATGAGTGGTCTATGGCTTGCTAGAAAGCTTAGAGAGTCTATTTTTACTATGCAAAACTCATAATTTCAGTCCTCAAGTCTAGAGAGCAATTCAATTTTTGGTGGATTGTGTTGGTGAATTGTTTAGTCTTAGGAAGGGCCTTTCATTCTTCAGCTATAACTAGGAGTGGATATACTCCATCAATATCCATATCACTTTATTCAAAAGGGCAATTGTGTAAAATTTTATCTTAAGTAGTAAATTATCTATTAAGAAATTGATTTTAATCTAGCATTATGGAAAGATAGGGCATGTAGACTTGGATGTTTATTTTGGTAACATGACTTTTATATAAAACATGCATATGTATCTTGTATTGAAAGGATAATTGTTGAAGTCCTAGCTCCTACTACTTCATATTTCTACATCCTTAGTCCACCTCACAACACTTGTATCAAAGTTTAAATGACTGTTCTCCATCATACAAAATGGTTTTACCTCGTATCGGGGTTTAATTTTTCTTCGTCATAAAAAAAACAATAAAGGAAAAAAAATCATTACATGTTATTAGGAAGTTAACACTTTCTATCACCCCCAAAAAAAGTGAACGTAACCATAAAATCTTTGAATCATCATAAAAAAAAACCAAGAGATCAAGCCAAATGAAGCTAAGGAGGCATACAAGAAAAATGCACAGGCTATATAGGTAGACGTATGCATTAGTGGAGTTTAGTTAGATTTCCTTGCTTGTAAGTAGAGAAAGAGAATATTCATACTTATGTAGGAAAGAAGCTGATGTATAATAAGCTAGAGATGAAGGATGTCTCTTGAAAATCCTAAATCTTTTTTTATGATCATATTTAAGGTACATTGCTTTATGAAAAAGGTACAAATGTTTCCTCAAGATGAGAGGAACTGATGCCTAAAATGACTCAATACGTTCACTTCCACTTCATATTGAGACTTGTTTTTTTCTGTTTCTTTACATGTTGTCAATGTTGCCTATTCATTTGCATATATGTTGCCTATTTGTTCATGCATATTCATGTTGCGAGTTTCAATTCTTTCTTTCATGCAAATTTTGCTTTATGTCATAGTGCCTACTCATTTATACATATGATCAATTTTTTCTTCCATGTTTCTTATGTTTCCTATAAAAGAATTTGGTGCCTCGAATTTTTTTCTCAAAAAGACTAGAGTGGCACTTCTAGAGGAATCACACATTTAGGGGGGCGAATGTCATCGAGATCTTCTATCCTCTTTCATTCATGAACGCCTACATGAAACACATTTGGTGAAGGTCTCCAGAATTCCCTAAGAAGTCTAGGATGCATCAAGGATGTCAAAGGGAGTTCACATGCAAACTTTGGAAGAAATGAAGCAAATCTAGGGTAGCGATCAAAGCTGGTCAAATTTTGGAAATTAGGGCTAAAATGTCAATGTCTCTGAATCACATTAACATTCATATACTTGCAAAGCCTAGCAAAGGTAGTCTTTAGCCTAAATATCACACGTAAATGGATTTTCTAGCACATTGATATGCCATGTGCATTTAGTAAAAAAAATGTAATTTTTCCACTTAGATCCTACAAAATCTTGTATAGGAACTTTTGTTAGCCATGCAATTTGGCACGTATAGATATCATATGTGGCTACATATTTGTACACATTTTCAAGACTATCAGAGCTTTCTAGACACCTTAATGCCACCTTGCAAACTTCCAAATGTGGTCAAACTTATACAATGGAGATTCAGGTTATTTGGAGGGTCAAAGAGAACAAAAACTAGTTTTGAAGGTCATCGTAGTTTCTTAGAATAAAAACAATTGAATACTTCATCTTTGTGCTTCATAAAGTACAATACAGTCCACCTACTGTAATCATCAATGAAAGATACATAATACCTTGATCCAGAGATTGACAGATC
This sequence comes from Ceratopteris richardii, assembly GCA_020310875.1. Classification (NCBI taxonomy): domain Eukaryota; kingdom Viridiplantae; phylum Streptophyta; class Polypodiopsida; order Polypodiales; family Pteridaceae; genus Ceratopteris; species Ceratopteris richardii. The sequence goes on along the minus strand of CM035422.1, from coordinate 124,723,656 downwards.
CTTGCTTGGTCCCCATACATCTGTATGAACAAGTTCTAGGTAGTCCTCATGCATGTAGCCTTTCCTTGAGAAGGGTAACCTGTGAGACTTTCCAAATTGACAAGCACCACACTTGTAAAACATGTGTTGCTTGAATACATCAGGTATCCCAAGCACACATTGTCCCTGCATATTTGTTTCAAGTTTCTTTCACCTACATGCCCTAATCTCTTGTGCCAAATTTCAAGCTTTGATAATGTTTGATCCTTATAGCTATAGAGTGCTATTTTCCTTGTATCCTCAAGTTCAAAAGTGAAAAGTCTACCTATCTTATCTTCTTTGCCAATTCTCTTGAACCCATGCTTGGGATCCTCCACAAATGCTCCATATTGGTTGAATCTAACCTGCAAACCTTTTTCCACAATCTGTCCAACACTCATCAAATTCTTGGTAATAGTTGGTACATATAGAACCCTACTCAAAAGATTTTTGTTCCCATCAGAGGTCTTAACATATCGAACTTTAATTACTGAGTGCTTGGTGTCATCAGCAAACCCTATTTTCCATGTAAGAACTAAACACATAGACGTGCATTAACACTTCATAGGGAGAAGCTCATGGCAAAGGAGATTGACATTTCTTTTGTTCCAAATGAAAAGCAAGTAATAGATATGATGATGAAGGCACTTGATGGAATAAAGCTTTGTAGATTCAAAGCTATGGGAGGCATTCAACCTATCAGAGAATGAAGGCTAAAGCATACCTCAGCTTGAGGGGAGCTGTTGGAACATCAAGCTTACACTATGCTTGATATGGATTTGATCTACATCAAAAAGCTATCTTTTGGATTACGGCGAAAGAATATCCATTTGAGATTTCTGTTGGGTATGCTCACTTAATGTATTTTTTAAAAAGGATTTTCACAGATCTTTTACCATTGTAAAAGCCTTGAGCCTTACACATGCAAAAGTAGAAAGAGGGAGGCCAAGTTCCTTGAATTTCTGGTGGTTGAGGTGCATTTAATCAATCAATCAATTACTTAGAAGTAGATCAAACTATATCTTCACTTTTCCTAGATTGTAGGAAAGTGAATTGATTCCCTCCAATAACTCTTACCACCTTCATTTGAATTCAAAATACACTTGTAGAAGTTTTTGTCCACTCCTAAAGTTTGAAGTAATATACATACACTTGTGACCACCATTGTCTTGCTCCTTCATTTCTCTCCATCATCTTCTTTGCCAACAATAATCTTGTAGAGGCTGGCGCTCTCTCTACAGAGCTCCAAATTGGATGAAAGATGGCTCATTGGAAAGCTATTGCTGTCGAGCATCTAGGGTATGCTTGTAGAGTTTAAAAGGATTAAGTTTGGTGTATTGAGAGAAATCGTAGTGTTTCTGTCTTGGGGTCAATCTCTACATATTTTTGAACAATAGTGCCACCGTTGTGTCTCATTAATTCCCATAGCATATTTTATTATTCCTTATATTTTTGTGCATTATATACACTCAACGCTTTGTGTATTACTCCCATAAAAGGAGTTTTCTAATTTTAATCACGCTTGTTGCTATGAGCATCTCATGCTCATTATCTCTTCCATAGATAATAAGTTTTTTTCAGCTAGTCGATGTGCAAACCTATCTATTTTGTATCCACTCTTTCGCCTTGATGCTCCAAAGTACATAGTGCATATTATTGCAATTAACACATTCATATAAGTTCTATTTCCATAAGCTGAAGGGCGAGTCTTCTACCGATTGGCAGGACCAAACTTTGTCACTTTGCAACTCACTTTTCTACCTCCTACAAGCTTCTCCAAGGTCTTTCACTTGTATCATCTCTGGTCCAATTATTCATATCTATCAATCTTGGGTTTTGGGACACCTTGTATCATTTATGTATTCTTGTATCATTTCCACTATGTGGATGTCCTTCTAATTAGAAGCGTATTCCTCAAATCTTGTCTACTATAGTCACAGAGCACAATCTAGTGCTACCATGACATTTTGGCAAGACTAGCTTCTATCCAAGACCAACCATAATGGAGAATGCTTATGAACACACACATTGTTGATCACTTTAGAGTCTCCAGCCACAAGTTGAGGACTTAACTCATCGATAGACATAAGTCAAGATGGGACATCCGGTGCATGTATAAGGTGCACTCCTCCAAGAATTACAATAATCAATTGGGATTCTTCAAGCAAATCAAGGGAGTATTCAAGTGAATCAATGGCCTAGTACATCCTTTATGAAGGAACCCAAGATTTGCATGCCAGAAAAGTTCGATGGGGATGGCACAAAATTTCGTTGATTTTTCCAACAAGTTAAATTGTACATCCATATGCAACCTAATAGATATCCTGATGAGGCATCCAAGGTCCAGTTTATTGGAATGTTGCTCTATGGCCAAGCATTATCGTGATTTGCCACAATCTTGGACAAGAACATGATAGTAGTTCAAGACAATGAGGGGTTTCTTAGAGAACTCTCTGCCACATTTGGAGATGCAGATGTAAGTCGAGTGTAAGAAACAAAACTTTGGAAGTTATGTCATGTTAACTGCGATGCCTCTACCTATGCATCAGAATTATGGAAGTTGATATGTGATCTCACTTGGCATGAAGATTATTTTATAAGAAAATTCAGCTGGGGTTTAAGAGATGATGTGAAGGACCTTCCACTAAGAATGCTAGAGGTTAAGACATTGAATGAATACATCATGCAAACTATTCAATGCAATGATTGAAATTTTGAAAGGAAACAAGAAAAATAAGTAGAAGGAAGACCTCACCAATGAAAACCCTTCAAGCCCACTCCTAAAGATGAGTCTATGCTTGAACCTATGCAAATAGATGTAACTAGGTTCTAGCCTCTAACATCACAAGAGAAATAGAGAAGGAGAGTTAACAAGTTATGCCTCTATTGTGGAAACCATGAACATATTGCACTTAATTGTTCCAACAAGCTAACAAACTCTAGATTCACAACCGCCCTTGAAGAGCAAGGAAACGAGGAAGTCCAATTGTAAAAGCGACCACACAACTAGATCATGGTGTAAGAACGGGTCTCATAATTCCAACTACACCCATACAAACATGTCTTGCACCTATCAAGTTAATCATGCCCAAGAAGACCCTTTCCCTTACATCCTAGTAAATTTAGGAGCCTTGAGAATCATGTTTCATCGATGATGAATTGGTTAAAGAACATGGAATTTTGATACTTCGGAAGAACAAACTAGTAGTAGTTGAAGTAGTAGGTTGATGAGCTCTAGCATATGGGAATATAACCATAGAAACCATAGCATTAAGAGAAAACCTTGGTGACCATGAATCCCACATATGTTTCAATTTAATTCAACGCCTCATACATCTAGTTATCATCGGAATTCCCTAGTTAAAGAGACCTAATCTAGATATTAATTGGGAAAAGAATAAAATAACTGGTCAAGATATCCAAAAGAACCTGATATATGTTGATGCCAATGTGTTCATACATGCAATAAGGAAGGAACCCACAATTATGATCTATACCATACCAGCTCAAGAATCCAAGAAAGATGATCTTGTGCAGCTACTTAATCAATACAAAGGCTTTGAAGATGTTTTTGAAAAGAAGAATGCAGATATCCTTCCAGATCATAGATCTTATGATTGTTCCATAGAACTTCAAGAGGGACCATAACTGCCCTTTGAACCAATCTACAGACTATTCCGAAAGGAACTTATAGAACTACACAATAACATTGATGAGAATCTAATAAAGGGGTTTATCAAAAACTCAAAATCTCTAGTAGGAGCTCCTATTTTACTTGTAAAGAAGAAGGATGGGGCTCTCCGGATGTGTGTAGACTATCATGGATTAAACAAAGGCACTATAAAGAACAGATAACCTCTACCACACATATTGGAGCTCTTAGAACACCTTGGAAAAGCAAAGTTTTTCATGAAGATTGACCTTCGAGGATCTTACAACCTTGTTAGGATCAGAGAAGGAGATAAATGGAAGACAACATTTTGAACAAGGTATGGCCATTTTGAATATGAAGTTATGCCATTTGGTCTCAAAAATACTCTATTTGTCTTCCAACATATGATGAATGATATCTTTTGAGAGTATTTAGGTGATTTTGTTATAATATACCTTGAAAATATCTTGATGTTCTCCAAAAATCTAGAGGATCATGAATGTCATGTAAAGATAGTCTTGGAGAAACTCAAAGAAAAAAGATTATATGTGAACTTCGAGAAGTGCTCTTTCCATCAGATAGAAGGGGAGTTTTTACGGTACCCTAAGAAGATAGAGACAATCCTTGATCGGCAACCACGTTTGAGTGTTCGAGAAGTACAATGTTTTCTAGGGTTTGCCAATTTTTATAGGATATTCATCAAAGATTACTCCAAAATAGTGACACCGGTTACCAAGTTTATAGGAAGCAAAAAATTCCCATGGAATGAAGATGTAGAGAAAGCCTTTCAGATCTTGAAATCATCATTCACTAATGCTCCAATTCTAGTTCACCTAGACTCTACCAAGCTCTTTTTCTTAGAGACAGATGCATCATACTTTGCCTTGGGGGTGAACCTATCCCAACATGGGGATGACAAACACCTACATCCTATTGCATATCATTCAAGGAAATTCTCTCCTCTAGAGATTAACTATGAAGTCCATGATAAAGAGCTTTGTACGATCGTAGATGCATTTGATACCCGACATCAACATCATAGAAATTTTGAGTACTTTACGATTACTCGCATCCTCAATCAAAGGAAATTTGATGATTCTGGCATCATGTATCCTCCAAGTTGCCAAAAATGTTAGTTAGATGCCTTGTCAAGAAGATTGTGTGTTGCATTGAAGAAAGGCAAAGAGGCTTTTGATCAACAAGAGAGGGTTTTACTCAAGCTTGAATATCTCCAACTAGTAGCTATCTTTTCAAACCATCGAGAAGATTCGGCCTTGATCCATTTGGTTCGTGTGACCTTACCACATGATGAATTGTTTTGTAATGTGAGAAAAAAAGCAAGCAGGAAAACTTCATGAAGTAATCAAGTTTCAAGAAAATAATGGGTTAGTATTCAATAAGAATCTATTCTGTATCGTTCCAAGAAAGCCTAGGATCCAAGTACTTCAGCAACATCATGACAACCTTCTAGCAAGACATTTTGGAGTGAATAAAACAGTATAAATCATGTCTAGATAGTTTTGGTGGCCTCAAATGTGGAAGGAAGTCAATGAATATATCCAAACTTATGCAATAGATTGAAGGTAGCGCAACATAAACCTCATGGACTCTTGCAACCTTTACCTATTTGAGAAAGGGCATGATCTTCATTATATATGGACTTCATCACATATATACCAAGGCAAGATAAATATGATGCCATTCTTGTTATAGTGGCTAGATTTACAAAGATGGCACACTTCATTCCAACTACTAAGACAATCACAGGTATAGCCACTATGAGACTTTTTCTCATATACATATTTAGGCTTCACCGACTCCCTGTTGACATTGTGAGTGATTAAGGTTCATAGTTTATATCTAGCTTCTGGAATAGTCTATGCAAGCTCCTTGGTGTTCAAGTTAATTTATCTATAGCCAATCCTCCAGAGACTATTGGAAAAAGAGAATGGGTCAATCAAGTCTTAAAACACTATCTCGATTACACCATAAACTATCATCAAAATGATTTGTTTGAGCTTTCATCCTTTGCAAAGTTTGCCTATAATAACATTGTTCATACATCTACCAAGCAAACTCCCTTCTTTGCAAATTATGGATGTCAACATCCAAGGATGTATATATAACTCTTAAATCTTGTCAAGAACCTAGTTGCTAGAGATAAGGCCCAGTACCTCATGGACATTCACAAAGAACTCAAGGAAGAGATCCATAATGCTCAAGAGTAGTAGAAGTATTATGTAGATGAGCATCGTGTTCAAAATCCATCCTCTCAAATCGGGGATAAAGTGTGGTTACGTAGAAACAATCTACAAACTTCAAGGCCTTGTGCAAAGCTAGACCATTAAAGATTTGGTCCATTTACCATTTTGGCAAAGATTAATCCAGTCACCTTAAAGCTCCAATTACCAAGTACCACGAGAATACATCTAGTTTTCCATGCGTCCATGTTGGAACCATATCAGATTTACCATTGAGGGGGGAGAGAACCAGATTCGAGAATATCTCAAGGAAGATTGGAATACCTTGCTGTTGACCTAAGAACCAACTTAGGGACTTGCGGCGACAGAGACTATACCTCCATCTCCTCTCAAGTGCATATAGTGGGGATACACGCTTTTAAATATCAATCCAAAGAGCATACAAACCTAGCCGAGTGTATGATGACATGCAATCATGTGATGATCAATGCAAATGAACTACTCAAGAATGCAAGCAAGGCAAGTACTTATCCAAACGAGTTTCAACTGTCGGTCATGGCGAAACGATACTTGGTGCAGCAGCCGTCAGTATTTTGGACTTTTCTCCCAGCTCCGAACTCCAAATATAGCAAATAGTATATGCGTTTCAAAGCTCTCGAGAAGACGCATCCAATGGCAGTGTTTTCTCTCAATTCTGACGCTCCTACTTCAAGTTATGAGCGAAATACTGAGTCGCGGGAAAACCTTCCTACACTTCAGCACTTCCTATACTTCGCACACACATTACCTACAGCAAATAATCACTCTCATGGATAGACAACACTCACAAGCACTCTTTCCAAGCAATACACATGCATACAAGCTCACGAAGAAGAAGATACAGAGTGAAGAAGACACAAATTCGAAAATCTGAGCTCTCTATTCTCACAATGGCCAAAAGTCTTTACAATGAGTCAGATTTTGACTTATATACTAGTGCCCTAAAAGTGGTCCTTTCACACAAGAGACCGGCACTTTATTCACTAAAAGCTAATTTCCTATTATTTTACATGGGTAAGCTTCTATTCTTCTGTGGGGGTGCATCTAGAGGACTCCTCTAGTGCCTTTACAAAGGAAATTATGTTACAAGAATGACTATAATACAAAAATGTGATGTCCAAATCGGAAAAATTTTGGGGCCCGTCTTTTTCTCTGCCTTGTGCTCTTCTTTGCTCTGCAACACTCTCCCCCTCTTCGTCTCTGTCGTCCCTTGACAGGCTTTAGCTTTTGGTCGGCTGCTTGCTTCGTTTCACCGCGCGCACCCCTTGGTCAGTATTGCCTGTGTTTAAACAGACATGCAGATTTGATGGCCTTCTTGATTCAAGCTCTACTACTCGAGAGCCTGCTGGATTTGTCTTGCCTGTTGACTTGGGTTGCCACACACGCCACCAGTGACTAGGAATGTGATGTTCTTAGTCACCCTCTTCAACTTTTCAGCCTCTGCCCCTTTCTAACTTTTGGTCCTACTCTGATGTTTGAAAAATCCACTGCTCGGGACCCCGGTGTTTAGTGTTGTTGCCTGATGCGTGCCCCTGCGGGGCTCTGTGCAGAGATGGGTGTTGCGCCCCTGCGGGGCTTCCTGCAGAGATATATCTTCAAATATAATCTTTTTAGTGAAGCTTCTTTCGTTGTCTTCTTCTTTTCTTCTTCTTGCTTGATTCTCCCTCAACACTGCCCCCCTCCTGGACTCTGTCGTCCCCGACAGGCTTTGATAAGCGACGGGCATATGTTCTGTATACTTGTTGCTCTGTATCATTTAGCAGATTGGCTTCACGTATCATGAGCTGTTTCCATTGTTCAGCTTTTACTCCATCATTGGGTGGTTGTCTGTGATCTGCGAAGAAGCTTCATTCATATGCCACGAGTCTGGCATTCAGATTGGATGACATCTTCAAAAAAATCTCCGAATCTATTTCAAAAAATCCTGTAAAAAACGCTTCTTCGAATGTCTGCATATATGTGCTCGGCAAAAACATGAGCCTGGAGTAATAGGCCATTATTGTTGGTCGGCTAGGCATGACTGATAGATCAAAAATGAGGATGTCAGTTCCCTGATTAATTCCGATAAAATTCAGAAATGTGTATGCCGCATGTTTGAAGACCTTCAAAACTGTAAGTAGCATACTAAGTATTTTATTTGTCATTTTGACAGCTAAATCTGGTACTGTCGCATAATTCTGCAGCCAAAATTCTATGGTCTTGACCATGTAATCCTCCGTTGGCAAATAGTTGTGTGGCGGGCTTGGAAGTAGCGGATAATTTAGCCACTGTTTATTAATAGTGCCGCTACGTTGCAAATCCAAAAACTCCCTGGTATCCCTTCTGCGTGGTATTGGACAAAACAAAGGGTTTACCTGTAATAAGTATGGTGCTGCTTGCCAATGCACCCGTAGAGTGGGATGTTTCTCCAAAAATTTTCTTCTCCACACTGGTTATGCAGCTTCAAACTCTGCTTGAGAGTAAGTGAATGTGTCATGTTTGAAATTGAGCTGCTCATCTGGACTCTTCGTTGTGGTCTGCTTTATGTATCTTCTCGTCTTCTCTTTCAATAATCCGTACGGAATATTGAAAGGCTTCATGATCTTGTCCAGGTCTTTGCCTTTGATCTTTGCTTCCTTCATGACCTTGATTACTTCATTTTCAAAACTTTCCATCAACCGGGACACCACTAGTGCCCGTTCCTTCTGACCGATTTCTGTAGTGTATGGCATCGGATGTTCGTCATGTAGATCCGCCATCTGCTCGTGTATTGGAGAAATATGAGTCGGGGGAGATAGAGGGCTTACCTCTATCTCGTCAGTAGGATGTTCCTTTGTCAGCGCTACTGGTGTCCCGATAGGTGTTTTCTCTTTTAATTGAGTCTTCAATTGTGTTATGCACTCGTCTTTCTCTTTTATATCTTGCATGGCTGCTCTGAGTGCTTCTTTAGCTGCCAGTAATTCATTACCAATTTCAGCTACGTTATCCATATTTTCACTGTAGCTTGCTCCAAGCTTTCCATGTGCTATATTCAATTGCTTTGTTAAGTCATTGATCTCTTGATTGTGCTTGCTTTCTGCTTCTTCTCTTACTACGCGCTCTTGTTTTAGCAAATCTGCATATTGTGCGAGTTGATCTCTTAATTCTTTTTCTTTACTTTCGGTTGATTCTTGTTGCTCGATTGGTTGGTCATATAATAATGATTTCATCAACTCCTTATTTCTGCTGCGTAAAGTATCATTCTCATCTAGATATAACTTCAGCTGTGTCTCTAGTAGAGTACTTCTGGTCTTCATTCTCTCTTTTTCTGCTTCAGTAGCGTCATATAATTTCTGTAGATCTGCGAGCTGTTTTTGCAGTTGGTGATGCTGAGTGCTTAATGATTCATATTGCGTTTTTGTTTCCAGCAGCTCAGTGCTTTTGGCGGCTATCTCTTTTTGTGCCTGAATTATTTGTGCAGACAACTGTTCACTCATAATTTGAAACTGATTCTTTTCCCGCATGGCTTTGTCATAATCTGCGTCTATGTCCATCATCTGCTGTTGTGTATCCATGGCGGTTTGAATCATTTGCTTAACTACAGGCTTCAGCTGAGTAACATCCACATTAAGCCATGTTTTTGGTATACTTGGTTCTTTGCCTGTTGTCACGTCTTTTCCTTGAGCTATATGTAAAGTAGTGTCATGGGGCTGCCTAATCTGAAGTTGAATCCTTGGCTCAGCCTCCATGTCTCCCTTGTTTCCTTGCAGTGTGTCATCTGGCACTTCTATCACAAATTGTTCTTGGTTTTGTGGCTCCTCTGCTTTCTTACTCACTGGAGTTTGCTCTTCCTCTTTAATAGGTGGTTTTGCTTATGTAGCCTTGTTTGTATCTTCCTTGATGCTGAGCTTTGTAGTGGCATTCAATTGAATGACGTGTTCAGGTTCGTTAGCATCATTTACCTTCTGTATCTTTTCTTCGTGGTTGTCTGGTGTCACTTCCACTTGATTCATTTCTGATCCTTCTTCTTCATAAGTTTCTGTCTTGATATCAGTATCTAGAGTGTCTTTTTCCGGACTGGATTCCGTATTTGTACTAGAATCATCGATGCCCAATTCTTTGTATCTTCCCGGTGTTTTTAGGGTCTTCTCTTGATGCTTTGGTGCTGCTTGACTGGCCTGTCTATAATGATGACCTTGGACGTTGAGATTCACTTGTCCTTGCATATATTGATGTGTTTCCTCAAGGGCAGCAGATAAATCTCTTTTTGTAATTGGCATTTGTACTACGGGGATTGTGGGTAACACATGTGTGCGTTTGGATTGGGGTGTAGCCTAAGCTTCCTCTTCCCGTAATCGCTTCGTTCCCCTCATTGGTTTGTGAGAACTAGTCCCTGCCTCATCAGTGGCAATAGCTGCTTTCTTTTTCTTTGGAACTGTTGCGGATTTGGCATATTTAGCTAATCCTTCTGATGTCGGCATCTCCCTTAAACAATTCTTCATATCTAAGGCTTCATATATCAGCAATGTTAAAGCGGAACTACCATTCAGGAACTTTTTCTGACCCCATTTCTTCTGAGCTTCAAATAATCTTTCTTGTACATAACCTGTCAGATTCACTTTGTTGCCTATCTGTCTCATGGCATGGGATAGTAATTGAACTACTATCTTCTGAGGTGCAGTGTACCTGTGCATACTTGGAAAACAGAAATGCTGATGCACCAACCTGACTGCATCTTCGAAGTCTATTCTGTTGATTTCTAGGAATGATCTTTTCTTAGGGTCATGGCATTCATCCTTAATGTTAGTAATGCCCTCTTGGCTCCATCCAAACGCTTTATTGATCAATTCATGAGTGAATTGAATTGTCTTCCATGTGCCTACTTTATCCAATACCTGTGCTTCTGGAATTGATATCTTTGTTGCAGCAGGTTGCATAGTATTCATTACTTGAGTGCACCGCTGAAAATCTGGTACATAAATAGGCAATTTGAGAAATGCCTCTAGTCCTGCTTGGGTCCATACCTCTTCAATATGTGGTAGCCCTTGTATTATCGTTTTGAAATCTTGAGACATGATAGGGAAACAGTGATCCCCGTCCATAATCTTTATTGTTGCCATGAAGAGAAGTTCGGACACTGGTTGGTCATCCCGGAACCAATGGCCTCTTACTTTTGTGATCAACTCTAATGGAAAAAGCTGCACTTCTTCCTCTTGAGTGGCTTCAGAATTTGTTGACGACATCTGCACTCAATATAGAGTGTGAATTAGTAGCCATATATCATTGGAAATGTTCCTTTAGTTGTCTTAAGGTTGACATTGCTCCGAGTGAATGGTGTCGTCCCTTTCCCGTGGGTGTGAGAAAGATAATACCTGGATTCTTTACATTTTTTAGGCATCATTATATTTTCATCTGAAAAGGAAACAGAAAAGTTAGCTTATAGCCGAAGCGATTATTCTGTTTATAGTATTTTCCTTGGTGTATGTACAATCGCTCTCCTATTTCCCATGAGGGAAAATGTGCTCGTCTATCCTGAAATAGAAGGGTGTTGTGCCGAATGCGTGGCCTTGTAATGTGGCCCTATCGTGCGTACTTTGGGTCCTAACAGCTCAACATGTGTGCAATTGGATGTTGTTGAACTATGGGTACGATTTGCGGGATCCTTCGGCACCCATATCTGCTTCATTTGGTGGGGTTGTAATGCATTCGGAACCTTCTTAGCAATTGTGGGTCTCCTCTTGTAGTGCCCTTGCTCCATATGTTGTTGGATTCTTGATCTAGTAAGTGTTGTAGCTTAAGACTCTTTCTTTCTCCAATAGCTCCTCCTTTTGGGCTGGTGTGCCTGTGGACCCTGTTGATGGTGATTGCCCTTATGAGTATATTCGATCGTCTTTGGAGTACATGACTTTGGGATCCATATTTGTGTTCGATCCGGTTGTGCAGTTATCACTTTCTTCGGAATCCAAATGCTAGTGAGTCGAGGTTGACTGTAGTGCTCAAAATTCTTTGTCTTCTTATTCGATTGGACATGCTGATGTCGAAGACTTTTCTGTTGCTGAAGATATGCCTTCTTTTGATCCTTCCTTATCCAAGCTAGTGTAGAATGTGGAATAGGGTGTACTCTCATAGGTGTAGACTTCAATTCTTTCAAAGGAATATTCTCTCTTGTGCATTGTGTGTCACTGGGCTTGATTTCAGGTTCATGTGCACTCTTGTGATTCTCTATACTCAAAGATGGAATGCACACAGAACTCACGGTATTCTCACATGAAGTACTTGACAATGGGGTTTCTATCGTGCTAGTGAACATACAATCATGACTTTGTTCATTGGAATGGACCTCTGGCTCTACATTAGCGGCTTTGAGTGGTCGTTCATCTAGCAAACTAAATACCTCACGATATCCTATCCTGGCCGAGATGTATCCTAAGGCCAATTGAATGGTCACCTCATATTCGTAAATCCAATCTTGTCCTAACACCACATCTTCAAGCAAATCCTGATCATGACATACTAAGAGTCTCTGCTCCATAGTGTTGTTCCCCATATGTAAAGGTAGGGTTATCTCACCTATGCATTGAGTAATTTTTCCTCCTATTCCTATCAATTGTGCCATCGATGGGCGTAACTCCTCTTTAAGTTTCTGAGACAAAGAAAATCTGATGCAGCTTATGGCTGCTCTTGTGTCTATGAGAGCATTTACTAAGTGGTACTCCTTTCGTCCTGCTCCAAGATTCAAGTATGGTTGTCTTCTTTGTTGTCCTGAGTTCTCAGTGGCTCTAAAGTTAGCCATGGGGATGAGTTCTTCTCCCACGCGATATTTCTCATCTCTTTCTCTCATCCACTCATTCCGTTTTCTGATGCGTTCTAGGGCTTCCTGTCTCGCTTCGTCTCGTATCCTTTCCTCCTCAATTCGTCTCTTCTTGCCCTTAATTAATCGAGACATTGTTTCTTCGGTCAATGGTTCTAGATATTTTTTCACTCGACATCCACTGATGTAGTTTGGTAATACGTCTCCATCTAAGGTTGCTAGATTGATGGCTCCACTTGTTGATATGCGATTAATGATTAATGGGCCGTATCCTCTCTTCTGCAACTTCTTAGCGTGTTGTTTCAAGGTATATACTAAAACCAAGTCTCCTTCCTTCAAATTCTTGTCCTTGATGTGAGCATCAAAGTAGGCTTTTTGTCGCCTTTTAGCAGCATAAATGCCTGCTACTGCTTGTAACCTAGTTTCATGAAGCTTTTCTATTTGGTCCAATTGAGCTGATAGTTCATGTCCCGTCCACTCGTAAGTAGTTGCTACTCTGAGAGTGGGAATTAAGAAATCAATTGGCAAAATAGCATTTTGTCCATATACTAAGTTAAAAGGTGTGGTGCCTATGGCGGTTTTATAGGCTACTCGAAATGCCCATAAAGCATGATGTAACTGCTTATCCCAATCAGTTCTTCCCGTGTTAACAATTTTTGTGAGAACTGTACACAAAATTTTATTCGAACTTTCAGCTTGTCCATTGGCTTGGGGGTGATAGGGAGCTGATTTCTTATGAATTACTAAGAATTCATTCAGTAGTGCTTCTATGACTTCGTTCACAAAGTGCGTACCTCTATCACTCACAATTTCTATTGGTAGTCCAAATCTAGTGAAAACATTCTCAAAGAGAAACTTGGCCGTAGTTCTCGCATCATTTTTCTTGGTTGCCTTGGCTTCTACCCATTTGGTCAGATAGTCTGTGGCTACAATTATATATTCGGCATGGGAACCTTTCGCTGGTGGGTTAATAGGTCCTATGAAGTCTATTCCCCATTTGGTGAAAGCTCTGGCACTCAACATGGGTCTAAGAGGCATCTCGTCTCTTCTAATAGGATATTTGGTTCGTTGACATGTATCACATCGTTGCACATATGTCACAGCATCTTGATGTAGAGTTGGCCACCACATTCCTGCAAAGAGGATCATTTTTGCAGTTTTATCTGCAGAGAAGTGCCCTCCTGCAGCTCCTGTATGTGCCATCTCTAATACAGAAAGATATTCATCTTCGTGAATGCACATTCTTAATTGATTATCTCGCCCTCGTTTAAAAAGTTGTTTTCCTATAATGGCATAATCCTTACTTTGTTCTACAAGTGCACGTTTCCTTGCTGAAGTGGCTCCTTCTGGGTATTCTTGGGTTTTTAAGAACTTTACCAGAGGCATGCTCCATCTCGGTGCTACTGTGGAATAGCATAGAGTTGAGTTCTCATCAGGATTTTGTTCTTGGCAATTCTGGCATGCTGCTACATAATTGTGTGCATCTCTCTGCATGGTTGGCCAATATATGCCTAACCTCTTTAGGCTTCGCCATGTTCCGTTTGCATTCAGATGAGTTTTCCATTGATTTACATGTGCTTTCTGAAGCCACATTTCCTGTTCCTCTTCTTCTACGCATCTCATTAACAATCCACTTGAATCTTGGTGATACAAACTTCCTGCAATGATATGTAGGTTCTTGGTCTTCCATAGATCCTGGGTTTGGTTTGGTGTGATCCCATCTTTAGGTCCATGTGTGAGTATGGGGATCAACTTTTCTGCCCATTGGGGACATACTTCCAAGTTGAACAGATATGTATCAGGCAGATCATCTGGTACTCCAATGGGTGGTTCACCATGAGTCATTCTAGATAAATGGTCCGCTCTTATGTGGGTATTTCCTTTCTTGACTACCACCTCAAAATCAAATTCCATCAATAGCAGAAACCATCGCACTAGTCGTCCCGTATTACAAGGCTTATTGACTAGGTACAGTAGAGCTTGATGATCAATGAAGAATTTGAATTTGTTTGCCAACAAGTAATGTCTGAACTTTTTAACTGCGTATACCATCCCTAGGCCTTCTCTTTCTGTAGTGGTGTAGTTGCGCTCCGCTTGATTTAGCTGTCTACTGGCATAGGCTATAGGGTGGTCTAATTTTCCTGTATCTGCAGGTTGAGCTAAGATGCAACCAATGGCAAACTTGGAAGCATCCACATGAATGTGAAATGGCTTATTCCAGTTAGGTACTCGAAGAATAGGTGCTGAACTCAATCGACTCTTTAGCTCCATAAAGGCTTTCTCGCATTCTTCGGTCCAATTAAATTGAGTCAATAATGCATAAAGAGGTCGAGCGATTATGGCATACATATGTATAAATCTTCTATAGTATCCACAATGTCCCATAAATGCTTGAACTTCTTTAGCAGTCCTAGGTCTTGGTAAATCCAGAATTACTTTGATTTTGTCTTCATCAGTTGAAATTCCATTTTTAGAGACAATATGTCCTAAAATTTTTCCTTGTCTAACCATGAAGGCACATTTTTCTGGGTTGAGACATACTCGGTATTGTCGACATTTGGCAAAAATCTTTCCTAATTCTGGGATGTGCTCTGTTCGCATAGCGGAATAAGTACATAAATCATCCACATATACCTCCATACTTTTTCTTAGGAATTCTTTGAACACATGGCACATCAATCTTTGGAAAGTGGCTGGGGCATTAGTTAAGCCAAAAGGCATGACTCTAAAGGCATATACTCCCCATTCAGTTGCAAAGGCAGTTTTATGTTGGTCCTCAGGAGCAATGGCTACCTGATTATATCCTGAAAAACCATCCAAGAAGCTATAAACTTCCTTCCCTGCCACTCTCTCCAAAAGATGGTCAGTAATGGGTAAGGGGTAACTGTCCCTAATGGTGGCTGCATTCACTTTTTTCAGATTAATGCATACTCTCAACTTTCCATTCTTCTTTGGTACAACCACCAAAGGTGACACCCATTCAGTGTGCTCAATTTCATATATGAATCCAGCATCTAACAGTTTGTCTATCTCTTCCTTTATTTTTGCTGAATACACATCATTATATGTATATGGTCTTTGTTTAGAAGGTTTGGCCTCGGATGTCATGGGAATTCTATGGGCACATATAGATGGGTCAACTCCCTTCAAGTCCTTATAGGTCCATGCAAAAACGTCCCGATATTCTCTAATGAGTTGTATTAGCTCTTGTTCTTCCTCTAAGGAGACATCCTGTCCTATGAAGGTACATCGTTCTTCTCCTTCTTCTAGAGTTACTACTATTTTTTTGGTTTGTTCTTTATTGTCATAAGCTATTCCTGGCTTTGCCTCTCTTTTAGGCATTTGAATAGCAATTTTTCTCTCTCTACTTTATATTTCTTAAAGTGAGCTGGTACTTCAAACTGATCTAGTGGCTTGTTTTCTTCATTCTCTGGCTCTGTCTCTATCCCCAGCTCTTCTTCCTGTTTAGGTTCCTGGTTGTTTTCATTAGCTATAATACTTATTTTTTGATGTTCATACTCGTGTTCTATTGGTTCTGGCTCCATTTCAATGCTCTCGTAGTCCTCTTTCCATTCTTTCTCGATCACCTCTCCTTCTTCTGCCTCCTGGAGGACTACTATATAGAGACTAACGTCATATCCCTCCTCGTCAATGCATTCATTCATAGTTATCACCTCTTCATTCACGCATACATCGAGGGTCGCTAAAATCTCCATCCAGCCATGAGGTTCAAACTCTTCATCTAAAAAGATTTGAGGCATGTAAGCTGGATCTTGTACAGATCTAGCTACTCCTTGCCCTTGTTGCCATCCTTTTCTCCTTTCCTCTTCCTTTTTGGCAGTTTGGCAAATCCATAGATGAGTGTCCTCATTCACCCAAGATTGGTCACTAGAACCTATACTGTGGATAGACTGGTTGTCTTCTTCCTTATGAACCTGATTCCATTGCAGAGGTGGAACATCTTGATATGTGTAAGTGTGGAGATTTATTCTTGTGGTTGTTCCCTCATGCTGTAGGTACACGGCATCTTTTCCCCAATCTTGTACAACCTTTAATTGCCTCATGAAAGGTCTTCCAAGGATCATTTCATAATTGCTTGGCCTTTCAAATTGACAAATTGCTAAAGTGTGCTCGAACTCAACTCCACAAGTGGTAAAAACTACTCCTTCCAATAATCCTAGGGGGCGTTCAGTGTGTCCATCAGCCATTTGTATCTTCATACGTGTTGGTCTTAAAGCTGGTTTTCCCCATTTCTCCCAAATTTCTTTGGTAGCGATACCTACACCAGCTCCTGAATCTAAGATGGCTTTGGTTGTATAACCCCTAAAAGTAATTGGAAGGCAGGTATTTCCTTCATCTCCCTCACTAAAATCTCCAACTTTGTCAACTGGGATTTTTACTGTGTTTACTTCGTCAGCTTCCTCTTTCTTTTCCTCTTTGACTTTCCATTGATTGATCAATTTTTCTTTCAACTGTGGTTTTACCTTCAATAACTCCTCAAATGTTAGGGTACAAGGGATCTTTACCTCTCTAAGGCATTGTATGATCTCCGATGTTTGAACTGAAGGATTCGGTTCTCGTTTCCTCATTGAGGGAATGCGATACAATTCTGAATTGTGTTCATACTCCCCTGTGTAATTTGGCAGTTCGTCTACATCTTCTTCCCCTTGGTTACTTGGATCCAATGGTAAAATTTCCTCTGAATTTAATTCAGGTATTGAACCCTCTATTTCATTCTCTGCTTCTAGTTCTTCAAAGGGTGGCTCAATTCCTTCTACTTTCTTCCATCTATCTTCTTGGACTCTAGCCCACAAATCTTTAGGCCATTCTCCTTCTACTTCGGGCACTATGGATCCTTCCCTTCTCTCTATACCATATTCGTGATTCGAAATTTTATCTGCTTCAGGCTTTTCCTGATCATGAGTGATTACACACTCTTGGAATTCTCTTTCAGAAATTCTGGTATTGGGTAAAGGCGATGCAGGTTTTTCTAAGGTTTGTTGGGCAACTTCTATCAATTTTTTGCACATTTCTAACCTTTCTTTTTCTAAGTCGCCTCTTGGATATTCTCTCTCATGTTGTTCTATGGTCGGTCCTGCTCTTATTCGTGCCTTGTATGCCTGAATCCACATGGCTAATTCTTCCGGCATGGGATCTGCTAATACTGATCCTATCCCATCCTCTTTATGCTTCTCATTTTTATTTTCTTCTTCCAATTCCTGTTCCTCTTTTGGGTTTTGTTTGCTCTTTTCCTTTTCCTTCTTTTGCAATAACTTCTTTTCTTTTATTTTATCTCTCCGGTTCTTCCATCTTTGGGTTCTTTTACTTACCACACTTTTCTCAGGCTCTTCTGAGTCTTCAACTCTCTGTGGTGTGGGTGTATTAATCTCGAGGTTTCTTTGATTGTGTTCTTTTGATTTTTCTGGGATCTCTCTAGCTTTGGCTCTTGTTATGGCCTTCAAGGGTACTGTGTACTCCTTATCACTCCCTGATGATTCAATCACTTCTATCACATTGATTTGCACGTTAGATGTAACTTTGTTGGGGTTCTTAGGACAATCTCTGAAAAGATGTTCCTTACCACAATCACTACAGTAACCTTCCCAGACTCGTTGTGGTGGCGGTGGGTTTGGCAGTGTACATTCTCTAATGTAGTGATCACCTCCACATCTGTAACATGGTCCTCTGGGTACAGGCGGTCTGTTCATGGGTCGGGGTGGTATGGTTGCTCTAGGAGTTGTGTACATTAACGGGACATAATCCTGCTCGTACCCGTATGAACTATCCGGTACTTCCATGCCATAGGCATAAGGTTCATACAATTGTCCATATTCTGTCATAGGGCTGTCATAATTGGAATATGCACCTTGACTATGGTCGTAAGATGAGTCATATGGTTCATTACTAGTCAAAGGTGTGACTGGGACTATTGCTCTCTCTAGGTTCTCTTCCGGTTGAGCTATCTTGACTGGGACAACATTCTGAGGGTGGGGCGGTTGTTGCCCTACTACTGGCTGTGGTTGATTGTATCCTTGATACGCGTATGGTCGTGGCACTGGTGCCTGCTGTTGGTAAGCTGGATACCTAAAGGCTTCACCTCCTTGATCTCTCTGAGGGTTTCCATAAGGTCTCATGTATGGCGGTGTTGGTCTAGTTTGCCTATTGTAAGGGCAATTCTCTGTGCCATGGTTTGTATACCTTTGCTCTATACTGCAATATTGTAGAGGTCCTGGGACAGGTGGTCTATTATAGCCATAAGCAGGTGGTGGACCTGCTCCCCTAGTACACAAATGAGAAGGATGGTCTCCCCCACACTGCATACATCTTCTAAGCATAGGTACTCTCATCGGGTTGTTGGGATAGCTTCTTTGTCCTTCGACATTCAATTTTTTTGCAACAAGGTCGGCTATTTCCTCAACATTGTTTTTAGAGTTTGATGTGCTGCTAGCAGAATCTTCACTCTTCAAGTTACCTTGGGGTATTTTTAGGTCGTCTGCTAGGTTATCTTCCAGGTCTATACATTCCTTCATGCATTCTTGTAAGGTCTGAACTCTCTTCACATATACCAACGATCTCAGAGATCCATTCAACAGTCCTTCCAAAAATAATGAAACCATTTTATTTTGGGTAGGTCTCTCTTCTACTGGGCATCTGTCCACATATTGCTTAAATCTTCTTGCAGCCAGTCGTACTGATTCAGTAGGGGCTTGTTTGAAGCTATGAATCAATGAAGATGAGTTATTTTTAATTCCAGACTTAGTGAATTCCTCAATCATTTCTTGGTAGACTTGCTCCATGTTTTGGAAATTATTAGGGTCCAATGGCTGAAACCATGCTAATGCGGTATCTGACAATGTAAGACCAAAGGACTCATATTGAATCAAGAAGTCTTCTACCTGTTCGGCTCTGATTACTTGTTTGAATTCAGCTATATGATTGTAGGGTTCACTAGAGCCATCATAGTGATTCCTCATGCATTTGGCAACCTGTATTGGCCTTAATCTTCTTCCTGCTTCGGGGGGTCTAGGCATTACTGGGAAAATTGGTCTCCCTATGGGTATACCTGGTCCTCTTGCTACAGGCGGTCTGACTGGAGCAGGAATTCCTTGTCTCGGGTCAACTGATGGTTGAGGTCGGTAATTAGGGTTATTAGCAGGCATTGCAAACTGTACATGTGGTCTGACTGGAATTTGAGTTTGTTGTGTTTGTTGTGTTTGGCCCGACTGTTGATATGAATCGTTCTGGGATGTTCCATGTGGGTTTCTTGAAGTAGTGGCTTGGTCCCTAGGGGGAAACACTGGGATATTCTGATATTTCAACTCAGCTCTTTCTAACTCTGTTAAGGGCCAATATCTTCTTAGATTCTCATCCAGATATGTAATGATGGAGGGGAAATCAGGATCTTGTAACTCATAGATGGTAACTGGATTAGGAGCAGCTTCCCATATAGAGGAATGGGCTCTAAGAAGATGCTCCATCCCATTGATTAAATACACATCTATTAGAGTGTCATCTTGGGGAATCAGGTCTCCTCTCCATACCCTAGCTATAGTAGATCTCCCTCTGGGTGTAGATACTTGCTCTACATTCCCACCTCCATTTAAGTTTGAAGCATTAGTTTCTTCACCAATTTCATTAATGTTTTCTGGGTGCTCCGTGACAACATATTGGATATCTCTTTTGTCCATGTAAAATCCTCCTACGTACTTGACTGCTGGTCTAGGCACTATGTAAGCCTCTGAAGCCTTCTTCAGTCTGGCCACAGATCTGTTTAGACCATCCAAATAAATAGGAACTTCATTTTGATTGGTGTTCACATACTCCAAGGAGGTCCTGTACTCTCCCTCAATGATTGACATCATGCCAATCATAGGCACTCTGTTCTGCATATCCTCTGAAGCCATGGGAATTTCTTCCTCTGACTCACTGGAGGTCTCAGAATAATGTGACCGGCTACTTGGCTCGGCTACACTACCTACAGAAGAGATTACACTTCTTCGGCTTCCTAGGGTTCTTCCGGATCTCAGGTTCATCCACTTCTAGACTCTGATCAGTCTTTGCTAACCTTTAGCTTCTAGAACTCCAAACTAGGGCTTAGAATTCTAGGGAAAATTAGGCTGGAAAATGACTGAAACAGAAATTTTCAACTCACGATACTTGGCTTTCCAAATTCCACGATACACGATCTCTGGACCCAAACGATCTCTGGATAAAACGATACTCGATACTTGATTCCAGACGATACTCGATACTTGATGGAGACGATACACGATACTTCCCCTAAACGATCTTTGACCAACACGATCTCTCACGAAACGATCTTTGGCAGACGATCGCTGACTCAAAACGATACACGATGTTAGGTATTGCGATCGCTGAAGACTAGACGATACCGATACTTGAAATGAAACGATACCGATACTCCAGACAAACGATACTTAGCACAAAGCGATACACGATATCTGGTATAAAATGATATACGATGTTTTGTAAGTATCGCGATCTCTGGTAAACGATACTTGATCCAAACGATCTTTGATCTGAAATGATACCGATCTCTGATGAGTAACGCGATCTTTGAACCAAGCGATACACGATCGCTGATCCAAACGATACACGACCAACGATATTTGACCGAAACGATACCGATCTTTGATTCAAACGATCGACGATCTTTGGCAAGTATCGCGATCTCTACAAAACGATACACGATACTTGAACCAAACGATACACGATCTTTGGGCTCAAACGATCTTTGATCGAAACGATACCGATCGCTGGGAAATATCGCGATACTCAACCAGAGGAGGTCACGATACTTGTGAAGTATCGCGATACTCGACTGCGGGAGCAAAACGATACTTGACCCTTTTTCAAATGTTTGCAAGATTTTTTGAAGTTTTGTTTACACACAATTGTTTGGTATGTTCTTCTACCCTTTCCTCACTGTTTATATCACTCCAAACACTCCTTTTCACCTCTGAACAACCCAAACGATACCTGACGCAGATCGTTTTTCTTTCCTAAGTTGATTTTACAGAAAATTTATGATCCAAAGATGGGTTAGCTTACCTTGGTTGCTCCTCTAACCTCTTGGTCACCTCCCCTTGCTCCGTGCAATCCCAGTTTGCTCTTTTGCTCACTCACGATCGCTGGTGCAGTCCCCACGATACTCGACAGTTCACCCCACGATACTTGCTCTGAAAACAAGTGATTTGCAAAGTGATATTTTTTGGGTTTTATACTTGGTTTTTTCCTATCTACTGAAATTGAAACAACATGACAAAAGTGAAAGCTACTCTAATCTACTCCCTCACTCTCCCTACTACTCACTTCCCTAAACTAACAACTCACTACACACACTCCAAGAATGAGAAGTAGCAAGTGCGGCTGAAAATGACTTACCAAAGAAGAGAAAATTTCCACTCCTCCTCTTGCTTCTCCTCAAAAAGCTACTTACCATCACACGAATGCCTCGGTTTGATTCGTCACTCCCCGGCAACGGCGCCAAAAAGTGTGTTGACCTAAGAACCAACTTAGGGACTTGCGGCGACAGAGACTATACCTCCATCTCCTCTCAAGTGCGTATAGTGGGGATACACGCTTTTAAATATCAATCCAAAGAGCATACAAACCTAGCCGAGTGTATGATGACATGCAATCATGTGATGA
Source organism: Ceratopteris richardii (assembly GCA_020310875.1). Classification (NCBI taxonomy): domain Eukaryota; kingdom Viridiplantae; phylum Streptophyta; class Polypodiopsida; order Polypodiales; family Pteridaceae; genus Ceratopteris; species Ceratopteris richardii. The sequence continues at coordinate 124,701,305 of CM035422.1, read as the reverse complement.
TCAATGCAAATGAACTACTCAAGAATGCAAGCAAGGCAAGTACTTATCCAAACGAGTTTCAACTGTCGGTCATGGCGAAACGATACTTGGTGCAGCAGCCGTCAGTATTTTGGACTTTTCTCCCAGCTCCGAACTCCAAATATAGCAAATAGTATATGCGTTTCGAAGCTCTCGAGAAGACGCATCCAATGGCAGTGGTTTCCCTCAATTCTGACGCTCCTACTTCAAGTTATGAGCGAAATACGGAGTCGCGGGAAAACCTTCCTACACTTTAGCACTTCCTATACTTCGCACACACATTACCTACAGCAAATCACTCTCATGGATAGACAACACTCACAAGCACTCTTTCCAAGCAATACACATGCATACAAGCTCACGAAGAAGAAGATACAGAGTGAAGAAGACACAAATTCGAAAATCTGAGCTCTCTATTCTCACAATGGCCAAAAGCCTTTACAATGAGTCAGATTTTGACTTATATACTAGTGCCCTAAAATTGGTCCTTTCACACAAGAGACCGGCACTTTATTCACTAAAAGCTAATTTCCTATTATTTTACATGGGTAAGCTTCTATTCTTCTGTGGGGGTGCATCTAGAGGACTCCTCTAGTGCCTTTACAAAGGAAATTATGTTACAAGAATGACTATAATACAAAAATGTGATGTCCAAATCGGAAAAAATTTGGGGCCCGTCTTTTTCTCTGCCTTGTGCTCTTCTTTGCTCTGCAACACTTGCTCATTGGAAAGGATATGACATTAGTGATTGTACTTGGGAACCCAAAGAGAAATTTCAGAGAGCACGAATCAAGGTTCAAGAATTTTGTAAGAGAAATCCAATGAAGGTGAGACTAGAGATCATGACCACTCCTCGTGGAACTCATCGCTTGAGAGGGAGGTGATGTCATCGACAAAGGAGATCCTCTTAACCTCATATTACATGTGACTTCTCTATCTCATGATTTGATCAGAATTTGGGGAAAGCAATGCTTTCATTGCATTTGCAATGTGTAAAAACTCTAAGATCGACTATCTTCTTGCTTGATTATGACATCCAGAGATCATGTTTTGAACTGATTGTATGATTAGTGACATCATCAATTCGTAACCGCCCTTGAACGGCTCTTGCAAAACCTATATAAGGAGGGTTTGGCCACATTCATTCTCACTCTTGCTAACAGCAGTCTTGGGAGCTCAAGGAGTCATGACCACCAAGTAAGTACCCTCAAAGTTGTTGGGAAAGATGGATGGACACTCCAAGAAATGAGTTGATACTGCTAATCCCTGCTCTGTACCTATCCTCTTTCACTTTAGAATTGATTTGTAGGCCCTTTTATCTTTCCAATGACACTAAATAAGTGCCTACATCCTTTGTAGATGATGCATGTAATCATTTATCCAAAACAGATAACTTCACAAGTCATAAGTTACCAAAAACTTTCTATTTTGGTTTTCACACCTACAGCTTGTTAAGGTCAGTGTTCCTAGCATAGTAGCAGTTAGGAGACTTCCTTCTGGGGATATCTAATTAGATTTAAGAGATAATAATTCCAAGTGAATTCACTTAAAAATGATTGACTATACACAGAGCAATCAATATAGCAAATGAAACATTACCCCTGACTTTTAATTAGGACCTCACCAGAAAATGATGAGTGATCACTTTGATATGTTTTTCTTTCAATCTGCTATATGGGATGCCTTCGAGAATTTCACGCTTGTAGTAGACTTTGAGCTTGATCGAATGAGCTATAGAGCATTGAAAATGATACAGTAATGACTGAGATATAAGCAAGATAAGTACACTATTCTGAGTGGCAATGATAGAGAGACCAAGAGAGATGATCAATGATATATATTGTATTATATGACAATGTTGTACATGATCATTGGCATGAAGAATAATGCCCAATGATGGTGAGAAGTTTAGGCTATAGTGTGAGCCACACTATCTCTGTAATATGATCCACTAAAGGCTCAAGAATGGAGGTTGTTCACCGTGAGATTTTACAATCATCTTTTATAGATGCTTCATTCAAAATTTGAATTTGAATCTTTGTCTCTCACTAAAATGTCATCCCTTAATCTAGGGGATATTCTCTCAAGGAAAAACTCTTACCATTAAGTTCTCCTAACACCACGAGTTTAGAGGCATTTACAAAGATTCTTTTAAGTCAAGTGACTTTTACGAGAGTTAATGGTAAAACCATAAATAATGGTTATTATGTGTCTTCAAATATTTGCACTTAAAGCTTCCAATGCCTAGCCAAGTGTGAAAGCTTGGCACTTCCACCAACATATCCCCCTCAAGCCAAACATCTTGGATTGGTCTTCACCAATCCTCTTGAATGTCTTGCAATCCAATCATAGATTTAAACCTGCAAAGTTTAGTACCATCAAGTGCTCTAGTCAATAAATATGCACATTGCATATTAGTGGATACGTATGCCAACTGAATTTCCTTGCTTAATAGCTTCTCTCTCACATAATGATAGTGGACCTCTATATGCTTGTTCCTAGCATGATAGATAGGATTTGCTGCAAGATGTAAAGAACTTGTATTGGCTAGTCCTCTATATTCAGCCTCTGTTGAAGATAGAGCAACACTAGATTGCTTCTTGTAAGACCATGAAATGGGCTTATCACCTCCAAAGGAGAGATAACTTGAGGTACTCCTCTTGTCATTCTTGCAACCCACCCATTTGCATCTGAGTATATTTTGATGTCCAAATTTGAAGTATAAGGAAAGTATTAAACTTGATTTTGAGTGGGTTGAAGGTACTTCAAAATCCTCTTGGTAGCTTCCAAGTGAGGTGCTCTAGGTTTGTGCATAAATTGACTTATGACACTTACTCCATAAGCAATATCAATTCTTGTCAATGTCGCATAGTTTAAGCTTCGAGCTATGCTTTTTTGAAATACCTCCAATGATCCCTCTGTTTTGATGCTTGTTGTCACTGAGTTTGAGGACGTCTGCTCTCGCCTAAGCGTGCATGGAGACCCAGATACATTCACCGCCCAACCGCGTACCTCTCTTGACTTAATGCTCCTTAATTGGAGTAACTAATGTGGCATCTCACATGAGTGCCACATGGCACTCATGTGTGTGCCCTTCTAATGGAGCCCAAGAGATGGTTCATACCATCTCTTCTATATGGACTCCCTTCCTAACATTTCCTTCGCCTTAACTCCATTTTTGTCCTCAAAAATGGTATTGGAAGGTCTAAAAATCAAGAGGGTGGTACTCCCACTATATCCCCATGTATAAAAATACATGGTCCTGTCTCCATGTTGTTTCCCCATATCCTTCCCCTTAAGAAAATTCTTGGGAAGGTAATCTAAAGTTAGGAAACTCTCTCTGAAGGGTGCTAACCTGTGTTACTATCTTTTGAACTATCTTTCCATTTTACTAAACACTCTTTATACAACTGACTTCCCGTCCGTTTCTATTGAGTGCGTAGTATGCTCTCAGGCTCATGTGGAGTAGATTGAACAGAAATAGGCTCTACTACCTCACTATCTAGAATGAGGTTGTCAGATTCACACAGCCTTTTCTTAAGTCAGCTAACATGGAAAATTGGATGAATTTGACTATTCTCTGGAAGTTGGAGCTCGTAAGCCATCTTTCCTATCCTCTTAAGTATTTGGAAAGGTCCAAAATACCTAGGAGATAGTTTTGGACAAGGTCCCATCTTCATGGTTTCAGACCTAGAGGGAACTCTAAGATAGACTTGCTCTCCTGCCTCAAAGTTGATATCTCTCCTTTGAGGGTCAGCATAGGCTCTAGCTCTATCCTGAGCTCTCCTAATGTTGTCCTTAGCAAGCCTAAGCATATCGTTCATCTCCTCCAAGAAGTCCTTTGCAGCTTGAACGTTTTCATTCTGCAAGCCTACTGCATAAAGAGCTCTTGGTTGATACCCATACATAAGCATAAATGGACTATGCCCAGTGGAAGAGTGATTGGGACTGTTATATGCAAACGCTACTATAGGTAAGTACTCTTCCCAATTAGTTTGCCTTTCATTCACAAATGCTCGAAGCATATCCTCTAGGATTTGGTTAACCCTCTCTGTTTGCCCATCGGACTCTAGATGCTCAGCCGTACTCATGCTAAGTTTCGTATCCAACCTTTTGAAGACCGCTCTCCAAAAATGGCTAGTGAACTTCCTATCCCAATCGAAAACTATGTCTAAAGGAAGACCATATAACCGATATAGGTTCTCCAAAAAAAGTCTAGCCAATTCAGGTGTCTTCACTATAGTACGTGTTAGAATAAACCTAGCCATTTTGGTTAACCTATCCACAATTATCGAGACCGAGTCGTGCCCTCTCTGTGTCTTAGGTAATCCGACTATAAAGTCCATGGAGATACTCTCCCACTTCCCATTAGGAATATCCAATGGGTGGAGTAGTCCTCCAATCCTCAATCTCTCAGCTTTGTTGACCTGGCATTTATTGCAGTTAAGCACATACTCTAGGACGTCCTTATGAAGTCCAAGCCAATAAAACATTGCCTCTTAAGAGGATCATAAGTCTTGTTAACTCTTGGGTGTCCCGCACTAGGTGTGTCATGATACTCATACAAAATATGCCATCTCATCTCGGTATCTCTAGGGACACACACCTTACCTTTGTATAACAGATATCCATAATGGACACTATAATTCTTCCACTTGAATTCTTGTTGAGTACTCGTCGATACTCCATCCTCACTGGAAACCCGTATATCACGATCCCCATTCTCTATGGCTTCCCAAATCTCGGAATATGCACGATCAAGCCTACATTTTCCTCTAATGGACTCAAGTAGCTCACTAGTGATCTGAGTAAAACTTAGTCCATTGAGCATAGGCATATGGCTAAGTGAATCAGCCACTACATTAAACTTTCCCTTCCTATACTTAAGCTCATAATCAAACTCCTGAAGGGTCTCTACCCATCGGTCCTTACGACCTTTAAGGTCTATTTGATTACAGAGCCACTTAATGCTCTCTTGATCAAACACTATCGTGACTTTGGCACCATATAAATAATGACGCCACTTCTTCAAAGCATGGACAATTGCATACAACTCCTCCTTATAGACGGAGTAATTCTTCTGAGCTGGTTAAAGTTTCTTGCTCTCAAAAGCTACTTTGGCAAAATCACTCGTGTTAGTCTCAACCACAAATGGTTTATCTGCTATGTGTAAAAGTGGAGCTGTAGCAATTGCTACTTTTAATTTTTCCATACTTTGCTTTTGTTCGTCTCCCCAATGAAAGTCTTTCCCTTTCCGGTTGAGCTGTTCTGTCATCGGGATAGCAATCTTGGCATAATTCTTAATGAATCTTCGATAGAAACCTGATAAACCTAGGAAGATCTGTAGCTCTTCCAGGTTCCTTGGATGTGTCCATTACATAATAGCCCTTACTTTTTCAGGATCCATCTGGATTCTGTCCTGGGAGACTATATGCCCAAGGGATCTAACCTCTGACCTGAAAAATTCACACTTTGACTCCTTAGCAAAGAGTGAATTTGCCCTTAGCACTTGAAATACTTTCCTCAAGTGTTCCAAGTGCTACTCTTGTGATGCACTGTAGATCAGAATATCATCCAAGAAGTCTACCACAAAGTGTCCTAGATAAGGTCGTAAAACACTATTCATGAGCTTCATGAAAGTGGCAAGAGCATTGGTGAGACCAAAAGGCATCACCAAAAACTCATAGTGCCCATATCTAGTCCTAAATGCAGTATTAGGGACATCCTTTGCCTTAATCCAGATCTAATGATATCATGATCTAAGCTCAAGCTTCATAAAATACCCAGCTTGATGTAGCTGATCAAATAGATCTTCCAACCTAGGCATTGGAAACCTATTTTTGATAGTTACCTTATTAAGTGCTCTATAATCTATACATAATCTCATAGAGCCATCTTTCTTTTTAACTAGGAGCATTGGCGATGCCCAAGGTGAGTTACTAGGTTTAATGAAGTTTTTATCCAAATAATCCTGCAATTTCCTCTCAACCTCCTCATGCTGAGAAACACTAAGCCTATAAGGTGGTCTGCAAATAGGGTTAGTGTTAGTAACAACCTCAATGGCATGGTCAATGTCCCCTCTCTCAGGGGGTAGCCCTCTAGGTAATTCAGTGAGAAAACATCCCTATACTCCAACATAAGATCCTTAAAACTTTTAACCACACACTCTTGCAAAAAAAGAATAGTAGAAAGTCTTGTTCATATTTACATTCCTAGCATGAAAATATACATTAGATGAGATGTCTCCACAATGCTCCATATCATGACTATACAATAAAAACATGTCCTGTACATGCTGAGCATAACAAAGACTATACAACTCTAGTGATGAAATGAGAGGTGCACTAGGTACATCTCTCTCTCCCTGAATACAAACTTTACTTCCATTCTTTTCAAATTCGAGTGTGTTATTTTGATAGCTGCATTTAAGTGTGTCTCCCAACCCCCATAGCCACTCTCTTCCTCAGACTAGATATGTCCTCTCCATATTCATAATTTGGAAGTCCATACAATTTGTATAGTCCTGCATCTTGACTTCCAAATTGGATACCATAGTATCCCATATCCTCTTATCTTGCCCTTGCATCATAGATACAATGTATTTATGTGCACTAGGCTGTTGGGAAATTTTTAATTTCTTGACCAAAGCATAGTTTATAAAATTATGAGTAGCTGAGTCATCTATCATGACCCGCACCCTGGTCCTGTATACACTACCATGCAGTTTAACTAGGTCATGTGGTCCAAACTGCAGTGACCACAATGACTGAGTCAAACAACAGATGTGCTCAACATCCTCGTGCATCACCTCCACTCCCTTGCAGCTAGAGCTGCCTTGAATAGGAAGGGTTTGCACTAGGTGGACCGCCTTTTTGCCCTTTTCGGGGGCTGTACTAGACTCTGGTCCCTTCTTCTTTTCTTCCCCCTTCTTGAGTGGACAGTTCCACTATGAATGGCTAGGAGACAGGCACCTAAAACACAGGTTCTCTTTTTTGGCCCTCTCATACTGGTATGTAGATAATATAGGCCCTTGTGATCTTTGTTTTTTAATAAAAACTTTGTTTTTCCCAAAAGGAAACTTCTTTTTAAATTTAGCCGTTCTAAGAGGCTTGAGGGGTGATCCATCTCCATAGGAGTATACTGAGGATGGTTATGGTCCTCATATATCTATGCGTATTTGATCGCATCCTCAAACGTCTTAGGCGCATTCCTTCTAACTTCCCTCTTTATGGCTTTGTCCAAGCCCCTAACAAACCCTCTGGTCTTCTGAAAATCATATAATCCCTTAAGTTTCAAAATGATCTCTTTATAGTGGGATAGGTAGACCAAAAGAGGCCTACCTCTCTATGAAATCCTATCCCACTCATCGCAATTCCTCTCCTCCTCATTCTCAGGAAGAAACTCTTTAAGAAAAAGAGTCTCAAGTTGAGTCCAGTCAGTAGGGATAGAGTTTGCCTCCTTAAGACTCATCCACAACTTATAAGCACGCAGGTCGAGGGAGAGACTCGCCTCTTTTGTAAAAAAGTGTAGATTGCATCCTTATTCCTATCTCGGTCATCCCGCGTAAAGGTAGGTGGCTTCAAGTCTTTGAGGAGGGGAACTTCCATAGAGCTCTATCCTTTAAGTATCTTTCCTAGTGAGCTCCAAAGGAGTAGGAGGGGTCTCTCTATCCTTCCTAGCTAGGAAAGAGGTGACACTAGTCTCAAGTGAGATCAATTGAGACTTAAGCTTCTATACAAGAGATTTAATGCTACCAAGATCTTTCTCTAATTTAAGGGTTTGCTCTTTCAAATCTATGAATTGTTCATGAGTGACAAATTCATCTATAAGTTCTTCATATGTATATTCTTCCTGAGAAAAGAAAGCTCTTTCTCTTCTAAGTTCTCTTCTACTTCTTGCACTAAATCTACTTCTATCATTCTAGAATCAGGATCCTCTAGTTGCTCTTTAGATGGAGAAGTGTTTTGAACTACTTGTTTGCCTTTAGATTCCATGTTTTACTACCCTTCCCTCGTTTGCTAACTAGAGTGTATGAAAATGAATGGAAGTAAAGCTCAAATATGCAAGAAAAAGAGAAATATATCACAAGAGCACTTCCCTGTTACAAAGTAAAACTGCGGAAGAAAAATCCAAGTGGTCCTTGAAGCTTTAGGTCGCTGATTTTGAATCCTCGCCAGGCCCAAACAAAAATTGGAAATGTCTGGTTGGTCTGGGGAGGTTCTAAACAGCATAAACCATCCAAAACAACTCCAAAGACACGTGGGAATAGCCCCAAGCGGCCAAACTGAGTGAAACTGAGCAACTTCGGAGATTAGACAATCCTCACAAGTCCAAGAATTGCAACTCAACACCTGTACTTCAAGAATTTGAGACTATCCCAAGTGAAAAAAGTGGATTTGGACTCCGGACGATGAAAAACTACGCCCGAGAGTGGCCGCCTATTTCCTACTAAAGCACTAGAGAGAGGTTTTGGTGGGGCAAATCTCATCCAAATCCAATAGGAATGGTTTTTAGCGAAGCTTAGGAGTGTAGCTTCGAAACGCGACCAAGATTTTTGAAATCCGATATCGTATGAGGAAGCTCTGGTGCAGAGAAGTCGGGTAGGTAAAGAGTAGGAATTAAAAATGCTAATCTTCATGGAAGGGTAACTTTGAGAAGCTCCAAACTGAGATTTTGAAGCTTTTTGAATCAACACTAAGCCCATACCCCATATCCACAGCCCATATTACATGTATATCTCATTTCTTTACCAAGAGTTTGATCCAAAATGTTTTTTTTGTCTCCCCAATCTTAAGAAAAAACTTCGAAAATGAACTACTGTTGTACTTAGTTTTCTGAGATGAAGTGTCGATGTGAAGCAGCCAGGCGTAGTGTTTTTATCCCATATATAGAGGGAATGCGCTGAGAGCCTAGTATATAATAAGGACTCATTTCATTGTGTCTCCAACTAGAGAGGAGGGGAGGAGAAACAACCTGTGCATGGGCGGCTGCTGGGGGACCTCTGGACCGTTCGCGCGCCGTCTGTCGCACCTGTCGCTTCAGTTGTTGTCCCGCACGTGTGGTGTCTATCGGTGCTATCCTACTCTGATACCAGATTTGAAATACCTCCAATGATCCCCGTGTTTTGGTGCTTGTTGTCTCTCAGTTCGAGGACGTCTGCTCTCGCCTAAGCGCGCATGGAGACGCAGATACATTCACTGCTTAGCCGCATACCTCTCTTGAATTAATGCTCCTTAATTGGAGTAACTAATGTGGCATCTCACATGAGTGCCACATTGTAGCTCAAGCGTAAGCACCACCTCCTTTACTTGTCAATCCGCGGAAATGTGAGGACCGGTATGAAGACCACGAGCAAGTGAAAGCACAAGTGCATGAGTGAAAGCACATGAGTATGCACACACATACACACACATGCGTACACGATAGGATCAAAGAGAGGAACAATGGAAAGCTTCCATTGCAAAAGAGTTCTCTTACAAAGCTCTATTCTCTAACCAGCTAACCTCAAAAATGAGCTCTCTAGCTCTTTTTATAGTTTTTTGACTAGTTTTGGCCCTGTCCAGACCTAGTGTCTGGCCTAGTTAAAAATTAGGTTCTAGGGCTTATTTGAGGGCTCAAATGAAGTCTAAAAAATATAAAAACTGGTATGATGATACTTCTAATACTCCTCAAGCTCAAGGAGAGTCCTCGGCTTGAACAAAATGGAGTTACAAAAATAGAAAATGGTATTTACAATGGTTTTTAGTGATGAAAATCACTTTTTTTTATAGGGATTTCTTTTGAAAATTTGACATACACTTCTTGGAGCTCCCTACTTGCTCCTTCTTCTCGTGTGTCCACCTCTTTGATGTGCTCATGTGCTTTGTCCTTGACCTTCAGCTTCAACACTCCCCCCTCTTGAGTTGATCGTCCGTGACTGACCCTTGTTGTAATGGTTGTTCCATGTAGTGCTTTGAGAGGTAGTGTCTGTTCGGTAGGAACAAGAGCCGTCTACCCTCCAAATGTGGCAGGGTTGGTTATCTAGTTCTTCATTTGTCACTAAAAGCCTTTGGAAGTTGTTGTCCCTAGGTATGCGCTCCTTCCTTGGAATCCAGCATGATTGTGTCATTGTGAGTCGCCATTGATGGCCTCTAAATCTTCTTAAGATGATGTTCATAGTAATCACACCAAGTACTAATAACCCATAATCAATGATGGGTAAGTGTGTTTGTGCATGGGTTGAGGAAAGTATGTGCCTTGTGCATGGCCTTGTAATGTAGCCCTATACATGCTTACTTGGAAAATGCATTGGAAGAAGTATGGTGCAAAAATTGGGGTCTTGAGCTAAGTGCTCAAGGGTATGCCGACAAAGAAGTTTCCTAGTCTATCATGGTTATGGTGTTGCCAAGGTAAGTGATACTTACCATGGTGAAGCATCGATCGATGTTTATCTTGTCCTGTTGTGCTCCCGGCATTTGTGATGGACATTGTTGATGAATGTCCGTGTTGAGGATCCACTGATGAAATTCTTTCAGTGCCTGGTCCTATTTGCTCTCTTCAAAGCAACATTTGCCAAATACTGAGAATTGAATTTCTTTATATTCCTTGACAAACGACATTGGGTAACTACACCAAGCTTACTTTCACATCTTCTCGTTAGCTCACCATAAGCAGGAGTTTTCTCATCCAGTATACATACAAGGATTTGCAGTGTACCAAAACTACCCTTTGCTGATATCTCCTTGGATGCTCTCATTCATATAGTAGTTAAGCATCGCTCGAGTTGTGGACCTTCAAGCTCTTCCCTCCTACCATGGTAAGGGGAAACAATAGTTGTGGATTGTTGGAGCAAGTCTATGACAAGCCTAAGTATTGGCTTGAATCCCACAAAGTCATAGAAAAAGCCTTAAAATGAAGACTATGTAAAGTTCACTTGTGAACTACCTCTTGTAACTTTTGAAGAGTTTACTTAATGTAAAAGTGAAAGAATCTTAAGTGGTTGAGTCCATTTGATCAAGAATGGAAAGAGGAGCCACGAATTCGTGATTTGTGGTAGGTAGAGAATCAAATCAATCATTGATTGATTGGAGAGTGATTGAGGGAAGTTAGCCTCCCAAACTCAACTATAAATAGATGGCAGTTTTAGTCGTGGTTAGAGAGACCTATGTGAAGACCTCCAAGAGCTGAGCTTTATGCCATATCAAGGTGTGATTACAAGGCACACATATGTATCAGTAAGTCGTTGTATTGTACAAGCAATATACTTTCATTTTCATGATTATTTGGTTTCATCTTTCCATGTTCTTGTGAAGTGTACTACTCACTGCCATTACTCTCAGTTTTCTCAGTCAGCTTGCAGAGATGTTTTCTCTGAGCTTGGTGCATCATTTTCAGTGATTTAACTTGGTAAAGTTAGCTCAAGTCTACTATATGCTCATAAATTTTCATGTCATTTGGATGTTGCAATCTTCAGTTATGTTCATTTGAAGTCAACAGGGTCTGTTCATCTTCACCTTTCTGTCATGTACCCGACTTTTGCACTCATCTTGTGAGAGCCATTTCTCAGTGGTTACGTATCCAAATTCAGTGATTTAAAGCTTGTTGGATTTAGCTTACTGTCTAGTATAACCATACAAAGTTTCATAATCATTAAATTTATACATTTTGAGTTATGTTGATTTTTCTGCTCACTGGTCTATTTCTGTAGCAGCCCGTGAAAATCAGGATGATGTCATCACTTGTTAAAACTCATTCTCAGTGTGTGGTTCATTATTTTTTATGAGATTACTCTTGAAAGTTAGCTCCTTAAGCTACCTAGACTTCCCCAAGAGGAATTAAGCTAATTGCTGCTGTGCTCAGAGAATTATGTAAAACACTGGACAGGTGTATGAACCAAGAATAGCAAGTTTTCACCTCTGAGCTAACTCCAACTTATCTGTTTTGATCTATCTTTTTGAGAGTGATCTTCCAAGGTACATAGGGTGTCTAATACATCCATTGGCAAGCTAAAAGGGCCCACCATCTACTCCTGGAGTTCATTTGGCTGGTGTAGATCAAGGATTTTGCAACACCTCTTCATCTTCAAGCACATACCTATCCATCTCTTCACAGTGGTATCAGAGCAAGGTTGGACAACATGGCAGATGGATTTCCTTCATCAATTGACAAATTGGACAGAGGTAACTACTCAGCTTGGTCATTAAGGATGGAAGCTTATCTCCAAGGTAGAAGTTTATATGGTTATGTGGCTGGAGATGAAGTTATGCCAAGTTTCACGAACAAAAGTCAACCAACACAAGAAGAGCAAGAAAGATTGAGCACATGGTGCTCCAAGGATGCACTTGCAAGGTCTTATCTCCTCAACTCTATCTCAGATTTTTTGTTGCCTCACATTAGAAGTTGTAAGACATCTCAGGAAGTGTGGGATGCACTTGAAGCTTTCTTTTCTTCAAGTACTAAAGCTAGGAAGCATCAACTATGGCTGGATTTCACAACTCTCAAGAAGGCTCCCAAACAAAATGTGACTGATTTTGTCACAAAGCTCAAGGACATAGCGGATCAGTTGGGAAGCATTAGAGAGGTAATAGATGACAAGCAAATTGTAAGGCAGGTCATCAATGGCTTGAAGGTAGATGATAAGTGGGAAGCATTCACCACAGCTATGGATTTGTACATGGACATGCATGTACCTGATTTCAACACACTCATTGGACAACTACTTACTCAAGAGGCAAAGCTTATCAAAAATGGAGAAAGCTCTAAAGGTAATCAACCTTCAGCTTTATACACGGATAAAAGCAAGTCTAAAGATAACAAAGGAAAGGCAAAGAAAGTGGATGATGAAGCAGGTACATATCAAGCTAACTATGCAGGTAGAGGAAGACATGGCAGAGGTAGAGGAAGACGAGGTAGACAAGGCAGGGAGAGATCCCAAGACTCCAACTCATGTTCTATTTGTGGATTAACTTATCATACAACTGAAAATTGCTTTAGGAATTCCAGGAATCAAAGAGGCAGAGGATACAATAGAGGAAGTTATGGCTACTCAAGAGGAAGGTTCAACAACTACCATGGCAACTACAACAACTACAATCATTCAAACTATCAAGGAGGCTACAAAGGAAGGAGAGACTACAATAACTACACAGAAGACTCAAACAAAGAGGATTCATTATTGATCATGAACATGGCTATGCCACAAGGTAAATCTGATGAGCATGTTTACTACATAGATTCAGGTTGTTCAAATCATGTGGCAGGAAATGTGGCACTCCTATCAGATTTAGAAGATCCAAGGAATAAGCATGAGGTACAAACAGGAGATGATACAAAACATCCTGTGGAGAAAATAGGCAATGTCAAAGCACCTGATGGAAACATCAACCTACTCAGTAAGGTACTCTATGTCCCTACCATTACAAAGAATTTGATAAGTGTCGGGCCGATAGTAGAGAAAGGGTTGCAAGTCAGGTTCACAAAAGCAGGAGCATTTGTTGAAGATCCAAGTCAAGGATTCAGAAGAATTGCAAAAGGTGAAAAGACAGGTAGATTGTTCACATTTGAATTACAGGACACTAGAAACATTGCTCTCTTTAATTATGGTAGTCAGACACTCACAGAATTGGAAGTATGGCACAAAAGGTTAGCACATATTGGTGAAAGGTCATTAAAGCAAATTTGCAGGGACCAAAGTGTACTTGGACTTCCTAATTTGTCAAAACAACATATGATTTATAAGTGTAGTGCATGTCAATTTGGAAAGTCTCACAGGTTACCATTCATGAAGAAAGGTTATATGCATGGAGATCTCTTGGAGTTGGTTCATACAGATGTATGGGGACCTAGCAAGGAAGCTTCAATATCTCGATCAAGGTATTATGTTTCCTTTATTGATGATTGCAGCAGATGGACTATCCTATTCTTTATGAAACACAAAGATGAAGTTTTTTCATGTTTCAAAAGATATTTGGCTCTTGTGGAGAATCAAACAGGTAAATCACTAAAAAGGCTAAGGTCAGATGGAGGGGGAGAATACTTCTCCCATGATTTTGATTCTTTTCTTCAAGAAAGAGGAATCAAAAGAGAGGTAACTACAAGGTACACTCCTGAGCAAAATGGAGTGGCAGAAAGGAGGAATAGGACAATTGTTGAAGCTGCAAGGTCTATGTTAAATGAAAAGCATTTACCTAATTACTTATGGGCTGAGGCTGTATCTACAGCCACTTACTTGATTAACAGGTTGCCTTCAAAATCCCTTGATGGAATGACTCCATATGAGGCTTGGAATGGAAGAAGACCAAGCTTAGATCATTGTAAAATTTTTGGATGTATTGCTTTTGCTCATGTTCCTTCACAGGTTAGAGGCAAGATGGATCCAAAGGCAGAAAGGTGTGTATTTATTGGATATGACAACAATCAAAAGGGCTACAAGTTATACAACCCTACCAACAAAGGATTCTTGGTAAGCAGAGATGTAGTTTTTGATGAGAACAATTCATGGTATGAAGATTCATGCAGGAAGATCAATTTACCATATGATCTTGAAGAAGATTTTCCAAAGCTTGGTAGAGAACAATCAAAGATTGAAGAACAAGACACCTCAGAGAATGATGAAGAATCTCACATGGAAAAGATCAAAGCATGGAAGTCTAAAGGTAAAGCAAAATTGCAGGAACTTGGACATGAGGCAGAATCATCACATCATGGCCTAAGAAGATCTATGAGGGAAAAGAAAAAACCAGAAAGGTATGGGTTTGACACCTCATTAGTAACTAAACATTCTATCTACATAGCACAGGACATAAACCAAGAGGAGCCATCATCATTTGAAGAGGCCAAAGCAAAAACAGAATGGAAGCATGCAATGAAGGAAGAGATTGAAGCACTTGAGGAAAACAACACTTGGGATTTGGTGCCCAAGACTTCATCCATGAAGGTAATAGGCTCAAGATGGGTCTATAAACTCAAGAAGAATTCTGATGGTTCAATTAACAAGTATAAGGCAAGGCTTGTGGCAAAAGGCTTTGCACAAACTCAGGGAATTGATTATGAGGAGACTTTCTCTCCTGTGGCAAAGATGCCTACTATTAGGGTTTTGCTTAGTATTGCCTCTTCCAAGAATTGGAAGATACTTCAACTAGATGTAAAGAATGCATTCTTGAATGGTTGGATAACAGAAGAGGTATATATGGCACAACCACATGGTTTTGAGAATCAAGTTTATCCTGATTATGTGTGTAAACTTAACAAAGCATTGTATGGTCTCAAGCAAGCTCCAAGAGCTTGGAATTTCAGGCTTGTTTCGTTCTTGCAGGACAAAGGCTTTCAACCAAGCAAGGCAGATCCTTCACTCTTTATTAAAAAGAGTAACCAACTGCTCTAATCTTTCTAGTAAGCCTTGGAAATGGAAATCGGGTTTGATAGAGTTTGTCTGATTGAACTTTTGACTAGTTTCAAGCATAGCTTGAGCTTGTTCTACCATTTTCATGCACATTTTCATTTGTTCAATCTCTAAATCTGCTCTAGGATAACTCTTGTCTAGGTTTGCAACTATTGGCCCTTCTTGAAGTCGATCCTGGTAGGCCTTGAACATCATGTGAAGCCTTCTGGGGTTGGATCTGCAAGAATAGGCCCTGGTTGTGGTGTATTTACAATGGGTGGTGGGATGGGATGAGGTGGAGTGGATGGAGTTTCGGCATGCGAGGGACTTTGAGGTGCAATGTCTTCTATTTTTGTTTTTGCATCTTTCAGGCTTTCTTCTAGTTTGGATAACTTTTTGTTCCACTTGTGATTGACCTTCTCTCTCGTATCTTTCCATGTTCTTGTTTTCTGCTTGCTAGGCTCTCCTGATTCACTTGACTCTGATTGTTGAGTTGGCTTATCATGTTTTAGTGCTTGGGCCCTAGTGACTGCCTATACAGGAGCCACACTACTGCTACTAGCACTTCAATCCGCCACTAAGCCTACCACATTAATGGGTGTAACCTTGGGCGCACCAAAGGGGTTTCTTGGAAAATCTCTAGGGAGATGGTCTTTACCACACTCAGGACAAAAGGCTTGTATCGTGATGTTCTGTCCTTGGCCCATAGTTGGTGAGTGGGGACATTCACGAATGAAATGGTCACCTTGGCATCTAAAACATGGTCCTCTAGGGGCTTGGGGTCTTACCTGTCTCAATTGGGGCCTGGGGTTGGGATTAGTACACATGGCATTGGAATATTTTGGCTCCCAATTTTGTTCCATAGGTGGTGCCTCATATGGATACGAGTAAATCTCACTATGCTTAGGTGACTCTATATAATATGCATGTGGACTACCTTCATGGGAGAAGTCTGAACTATGAGCATGAAAGTTATTCTCTGAGATCAGTGGGGTCACTAGCACCAATGCTCTATTAAGGTTCTCTTCTGCCACTGCATACTTAACTAGAATTGTATTGGTAGGAGCTGGTGGTTGGTTTCCCAAGACTAGTTGTGGCAGATATGGTGCCTGATATTGCTGTTATGGTCTATAATATGGCTGTTGGTATTGGTTTTGATACCTACCTTGTGGGTAAGGTTGCTGATAATTCTGTCTAACGGCCTGCCTATTGTAGGGACAATCTTGAGCCATATGGTTTGTGGACTTCCTTTCAATAGTGTAGTATGGGGTATTCCTTTCTCTCATGTTCTAGTTGTGCGATGGGCATACATTATCCATGTGGTCACCTCCGCAAGTATAACACCGATTCAATGGGGTGACTCTTGGAGTTTGTCTATTTTGGACTCCTAGTTTCTTGGCAACTTGCTCAACTATCTCATCTATTTCCGTGGAGACTCTTGAAGTATGACTAGTAGAACTATCAAAATCCTTATAGAGTTTGGATAGTCCTAACTCCTCGCCCAAGTTGTCTTCTATGTCAATGCACATGCGCACACACTCTTCTATGCTTCTAGGCTCTTTCAAGTACACATATGATCTTAACTTAGTGCTTAGTAAGCCATCTAAAAACAAAGCCACTTGTTTGGCTGGTGTAGGTAACTCCTGAGCAAGGCATCTTTCTAGGTACTGTCTGAACCTTCTTCTTGTTAGTCGCACTATTTCTTGGGGTGTCTGCTTGAAGTTGTGGATCAAAGATGATGTGTTATGCCTGATACCACTCTTGGAAAATTCTACAATGAATTCATCTAGCAGTTGACCTATATCGCTATAGTTGTGACTACTCAGTGGTTGAAACCAAGCTAAGGCAGTGCCCTTAAGAGTCAAACCAAATGCCTCGTACTAGGTGAACAAATCCTCAACCTGTTCAGCTCTTAACACTTGTTTGAACTCTGCAACATGATCATAAGGATCTCTTGTACCATCAAAATAATTATTTATTGCCTTGATCACTTGAGTGGTTCTAAGGGTTCTTGGGTGCTCTCGGGGTCTAGGCAATGGAAAATCATGTTCATCTCTTTGTTGCCTATGTGCTTGATGTCTCTCTCTTTCATGTCTTTCATTTTCAAATCCTGATCTATTTCTGCCCATAGTGTGTGCAAAACTTACCTCAGGTCTCTCTCTATTTCTTTCTCTCTAGGCTTCATGAGCTTGGGATGATCCTACTCCTTGGAGGCCATGGGAAACATTGGATCTTGGTGGAGGGAAAATCAGTTCACTCTTCCAAGTGTATGCATGTCTATCATGTTCTGTTACCAAGAACATCTTCTCTGATGTGTTATCCAGGTAGACAACTTTGCCTTGTATCTTGTATCTCTTAATCCTTGAACTCGTAGATGATGACTATGCCCAATTGGCTAGGTTGATCTGGCTTGAATCTCCAAAAGGCTTCCTCTATTTCTCTATTCAAGAATAGTTCTATGCTTTTGTTTTCTTGAGGGATCCAATCTGGAGTGATCACTCTGGTCAAAACGGACTTACCGAGTTTGGGGTCCTTGTCCTACATTTCCTTGTTCTAGGTCTCCTATCTCATTCTCATGAATGATATTTCCAAACTCATCGGTCCTATCTGGTAGGTTGGTGACCACATACATGGTTCCTTCCTTATCAATGTATGAACCCTCTTTGAACTTGACCACCGGGTGTTCAAGTCCAAAGGGTTGATCTAGATTTTTGAGGTGGACCACTGATCGCCTCAGGCCATCCTCATAGATGCGAGCACCTAATTGGTTGGTCTGAATATATTCCAATTGTGTCTTATAGCGACCTTCTAGTGTTTGTAGATGGGCAGTTCCTGAGCCACCTGCAGGTTTCCCCATGCTAAAAGACATTTCTGAGTCACTTGCACTACAAGGAATACGGGTAGCAACGGTTAATGCGACAGCGTTTTGTCGCTATAAAATTGCAACTTGCATCGTAATTAGCGTTGGGCGCCGCCCGTCGCTTAAACGACGCATAGTACGACGGTATTTGCGACTACTGAAGCGACGGAATTGCGACGCTCCCATAAAACATCGCTAAAACGATGCTATTTTAAAGCGTCACATAAGCGATGCTTTTATGCATCGCATAGGTGACCTAAAAGGCTGTCGCATAAGCGACGCTAAAGATGTCGCTTATATGATGACCAATAGCATCGCTTACACGAAGATCTGTTGACGAACAAAAATTAAAATGTTGGAGGCTGTGCGATCGGCATTTTCACGCATCCGATCGAAGAGCACTCCAACGTTCGCAATTGCGCTGCGCTTACGAGCTGAAGCAAGTATATGTAGAATTGTTGTTTTGCATAAGCTCTCTCTTATTCTCTCCCTCTGTCTTTGTTTCTCTCTTTCTACATCTTTCTCACTTTGAATTCTCTCTCTCTCTAGATCTCTCTCTCTAGAGATCTCTCTCTCTAGATCTCTCTCTCTCTCTAGATCTTTGTCTCTCTCTCTCTCTCTCCCTCTGTCTTTCTCTCTCTTTTCTTTCTCTCTTTATTGCAGGTTATTCAAGAAGCTAACCAAGCAAAAAGTATGACTAACAATTGTAAGTAGAATTTCTATTCTTTGTAGATCATTTGAATTGTGTTATTTTCATTACATAGCATACTCACACTTATTCATATGCACTCATACACTTATACATGATGAAGATGCACTTTCACACATATACATATATACACATGCACATACACACACATATATACACATAGATACATGTGCACATACACTTAGACATACACACATATACACATGCATATGCACAAACATTCCTACAACCACATAAAAAGACGTCCATGCATACATTATTGCATATATATATATATATATATATATATATATATATATATATATATATATATATATATATATATATATATATATATATATATATATATATATATATATATACATACATACACACATACACACATTAACATATATGCAAATACATGTATATGCACATCCATATACACATGCATGTTTCATACATATACACATGCATATATATACACATGCATATACATATACACATATACATATACATATACATATACATATACATATACATATACATATACATATACATATACATATACATATACATATACATATACATATACATATACATATACATATACATATACATATACATATACATATACATATACATATACATATACATATACATATACATATACACATATACATATACATGCATATACACTTATACATGCCCATGCACATACATACATATACACACACATACACATGCACATACATACATATACACACATATACATATACTCTTAGGTACACACATATGAATGAATTATATAATTAAAGTATTAAAACACATATACACATGCACACACACATGCATATACCTACATATACACATATATATGCACATACACACACATACACATAGAGTTATACATATACATGCATATACGTATACACACACATACTCCAGAACATGCACATATTGATACACACAGATACACTTATACACGCACATGCATATACATACATATACACACACATACACATGCACATACATACATATACACACACATACATATACACTTAGATACACACATATGAATGAATTATATAATTAAAGTATTAAAACACATATACACATATATGCACACACACATGCACATAGCTACATATACACATATACATGCACATACACACACATACACATAGAGTTATACATATACATGCATATACATATACACACACATACACATGCACATGCACATACTCATACACACATATACACTTATACATGCACATGCACATACATACATATACACACACATACACATGCACATACATACATATACACACACATACATAATTAAAGTATTCAAACACATGCCTAATATAAACAATAATAACAATCAATAGAACAAAACACTTCATTACTTAATACCATACACACAATTCAAAACATAACTGAAATAAATAAATATATATATATATATATATATATATATATATATATATATATATATATATATATATATATATATATATATATATATATCAATGTAAATACATATAATCCAATTTCATAATCAACTAAAATCCTAATCGTCATCATCATGATCATCAACATCATTATCATCAATATCATGATCATTCTGATCTTCCTCATCCTCATCGTCATGATCACCCTGTGACGATCGAGATCGTCCCTCCTGTGTCTGTCTCTCCACCTCATCCATATTTGTCTCTCCATAATACTCCTGTATTACATATAACAAACATAAATAATTAAAATAATTAAAACATTCATTAAAACAAAATAATTATATAAAATTTAAAAATACTCACAAAGGCATTAGGATGATCTTGCATATACTCGCCCAAACGCCAATATCCAAAATGTGTAGCATACTTGTTGGGAGAAATGGTTGGATGCACTCAGATGATTGAGTTGGTACTGCTAATCCTGCTTTGCACCAGCCCTCTTTGACTTCAGATATGCTTAGTAGACTCCTTGAGCTTCCAAATGATACCAAAATATGCTATATGTACTTTGGAAATGATTTGAATAATGATTAGATCAAAACAGATGAGTTTGCACTTCACTAGACTTGAAAACTTTCTATTTTGATCTTGATACCTGCTCAGTCTTTCACTCAGTATGACCAGCACACTTACAATTGGAAAAATTCCTCTTAGAGTTATTCAATTAGCTTAACAAGCTACCATTTGCAAGTGGAATCATTCAAATTGATAAACTATGCATAGAGAAATAACTTTAGCAAGGTTATGGTCACTCCCGATTTTTAGGAGATGTGCAGACAAATACCAGAGACGACTCCGAGATGGCTGATCCAATGATCTTCAAGTTTTGTAGGCATGTAGTATGCTTGGAGCTGGTTCCAACAAGCTTTGAATCACTTGATTTGGTTCAGTAGGCACTGAGATATGCCTCTTGGAAGTTGACAGACTTAGAGAAGATAACTCAGAAAAACATAGAGTTGAAAAGTATGAATGTATCTATTGATTGATGTAATTGTACAATCTCATTAGCATGATAAGCATTGCTAATTGAGGTATTGTGGTGTAGGCTAAGATGTAGCACTCACACACACAGAGATACAATGGTAAAATGCCTCGGGAAATGAGCTGAAGTGAGGATCACACTCGCGATTTTTTTCGTCATCTTTTATAGAGGTTGAGTGATCATTTGAATTTTGAATTCAAATCCAAGGCTCCCTAGAATATCTCCTCTAAAAGTGAGGAGATATTCTCTCCATTAAGTCCTCTAAATTTCCACGACTAATCAAGTAGGTGTACTCATACATATGCCAAGTCATTTTAGACTTTTACAAAGGGTAAAGAAGTAGAAACTTATAAGCATAAGTTCACATGGTCCTTTCTTCAAATGAATTAAGCTTCCAAGGTTTCAAAACCAAGTTTCCAAGGTTCCAAGCCAAGTGTGATGGCTTGAGTTGCACCAACAGCTCCCCCTCAAGCCAAACACTTTGGCTTAAGTCTTCATCTTCAATCTTCAACTACATCCTGCAATCCAATCATGGATTTGAACCTGCATAACTTACTTCCATCCAAAGCTTTAGTAAGTAAATCTGCACATTGCATATTAGTGGACACATAAGTCAATTGAATGTCTTTGCTTAGCAACTTTTCTCTCACATAGTGGTAATGAACCTCTATGTTTTTTGTCCTAGCATGATATATTGGATTTGTTGCAAGGTGAAGAGAGCTTGTGTTATCTCCAAAGATGATTGGAGGTCTAGTATATAGACCTAACTCTGTATACAAAAGCTTTAACCAAATAGCTTCTTGAGTGGCATTGGCTAGCCCTCTATACTCTGCTTCAGTGGATGACAATGCCACTGTTGGTTGCTTCTTAGCTGACCAAGAAATTGGTTTATCACCTGCAAAACATATGTATCCTGATGTGCTCCTCCTATCATCCTTGCATCCTACCCAATCTGCATCTGAATATACTTTAATGTGAATATCTGATGTATAAGGAAAGTACAAGCCATGGTTTAGAGTTCCCTTTAGATACTTCAAGATCTTCTTTGCTGCCTCTAGGTGAGGTACTCTTGGTTTGTGCATGAATTGACTTAGCACACTAACTCCATATGCTATGTCAATTCTTGTCAAGGTAGCATAATTCAAACTACCTACCATACTTTGATATCCTGTAATGTCTATGACTTCATCCCCTTCATGAGCACTTAGCTTTAGGTTGACCTCCATTGGAGTGTTTGAGACTTTAGCATCCTGCAAATTAAACCTCTTCAACATGTCTTGAATATACTTCTTCTGAGTGATAAAGATACCTGAGTTTGTATAAATCAATTCAAGACCTAAGAAGTACTTTAATAATCCAAGATCATTGATCTTGAACTCCTTCATCATCTGACTCTTTATGCTTCTGATTCCATTGACATCATTTCCTATAATGATGATGTCATCAACATAAACACACAAGTATATTACCTCTGTACTACTCCTTTTTATGAAGAGAGAAGCGTCTGCTTTACTCATCACAAATCCTTGGTCTTGGAGGTATGTTGTCAACCTGTAATTCCATGCTCTAGGTGCCTGCTTCAATCCATATAGAGCCTTCTTCAATTTACAAACATAATTTACCTTCTTGGGATCTTCATAGCCAGGTGGTTGTGACATGTAGACTTCTTCAGATATCCATCCATTCAAGAAAGCATTCTTGACATCTAGTTGGTACATGTTCCAATTCTTGGATGCAGCTATACTCCACCAGTACTCTGATTGTTGGCATCTTAGCCAAAGGAGAAAATGTCTCCTCATAATCAATGCCTTGGGTTTGTGCAAAACCCTTGGCTACCAACCTAGCTTTGTACCTGTTGATTGTTCCATCTGAGTTTCTCTTTAGTTTGTAGATCCGTCTGCATCCTATCACCTTCATAGAGTCCTTCTTGGGTACCAAGTCCCATGTGTCACTCTCCTTGAGAGCTTCTATTTCTTCATCCATAGCTTCTTTCCATTCTGGTTTGGTGATTGCCTCTTCATATGTACCTGGTTCTTCATTCAACAAATCCTTTGCAAGATATACAGAATGCTTAGTTACAAGAGATGTGTCATACCCAAATCTGATTGGTCTTTTGCTTTCTCTCTGAGATCTCCTAATTGACTGATTTGGGGATTCTGGAATATCCTCTAGTTGCTTTATCTTCATCTTTCCTTTGGACTTCCATGCTTTGAATTCCTCAAGGTTGATTGTGTCATCATCCTCTGAACTTGGATCTTCTTCCTTGCTTGGTTCTTCTTTGATTAGCTTTGGAAACTCCTCTTGCAAATCATACGGTAGACAAACCTTCCTGCATTCATTCTCATACCATGAGTCATTCTCATCAAAGATGACATCTCTGCTTACCTTGAAGCCTTTGTTTATTGGGTTGTAGAATTTGTACCATTTTTGGTTCAAATCATAACCAATGAAGATACATCTTTCAGCTTTAGGATCTAGCTTTCCCCTTACCTGTGAGGGAATATGCACATATGCTACACAACCAAAAATTTTGCAATGATCCAATGATGGTATCTTACCATGCCAAGCTTCATAAGGTGTCATGCCATCAAGAGACTTTGATGGCAACCTGTTTATGAGATAGGTGGCAGTAGATACACTCTCTGCCCAAAGATAATTTGGTAACTTCTTTTCATTAAGCATAGACCTAGCTGTTTCAACAATAAGCCTATTCCTTCTTTCAGCTACTCCATTTTGTTCAGGTGAGTACCTTGTGGTTATCTCCCTTTTGATGCCTCTTTCCTGCAAGAAATCTTCAAACTCATTTGAGAAGTATTCACCTCCTCCATCTGACCTTAGCCTCTTCAAGTTTCTTCCTGTTTGGTTTTCAACAAGTGCAAGATACCTCTTGAAACAATTAAACACTTCATCCTTATGCTTCATAAAGTATAAGACAATCCATCTCTATAATCATCAATGAAGGACACATAGTACCTTGATCCTGAAATGGAGGGATCCTTGCTAGGTCCCCAAACATCTGTGTGTACCAAGTCTAGGTAGTCTTCATGCATAAAGCCTTTCCTTGAGTAGGGCAACCTGTGAGACTTACCAAACTGACAAGCACCACACTTGTAAATCATATGTTGCTTGGATACATTAGGTATCCCAAGCACACATTGATCCTTGCACATTTGCTTTAGGGTTCTTTCACCTATGTGACCTAACCTCTTGTGCCATATTTCTAACTCTGAAAGTGTTTGATCCTTGTAATTGTATAAAGCAATGTTTTTGGTGTCTTCTAGCTCAAAAGTAAATAATCTACCCGATTTCTCTCCCTTGGCTATCCTTTTGAATCCATGTCTTGGGTCTTCCACATATGCTCCATGTTGATTGAACCTGACCTGCAAACCTTTCTCCACAATCTGACCAACACTCATTAGGTTCTTGGTAATGGTTGGTACATAAAGTACCCTGCTCAATAGGTTTTGGTTACCATCACAAGTTTTTACATTTCCAATCTTTATAACAGAATGTTTAGTATCATCACCTGTTTGTACCTGATGTTTGCCCTTGGGTTCTTCCAAATCAGAGAGTAGTGCCACATTACCAGCTACATGGTTAGAACACCCTGAATCAATATAAAATAAATGATCATCATATGTACCTGCCTTGGAGGTCATATTCATGATCAATAGGGAGTCATCTTGCTCCTCTGTGTAGTTGTTGTAATCCCTTCTATTTCTGAATCCACCTTGGTAGTTACTATTGTGGTTGTGGTTGTAATTGTTGTTGTACTGATTGTTGTATCCATTGTAGCCTTGGTGTTGGTTGAACCTGCCTCTACCTTGAGAGTATCCACCTCTTTGATAACCTCTTCCTCTCTGATTCTTATAGTTTCTGTAGCACTCATCTGTGGTATGGTTAGACAATCCACAAATGTTGCATGGTGATGAGTTGTAGTGTCTACCCCTTCCTGACTTACCTCCTCTGCCTCTACCTCTTGAAGATCTACCTCTCCCTGCATAATTAGCTTGGGAGGTAGAACGTTCTTCTTCTTGCTTCTTCCCTTTACCTTTATCCTTAATCTTCTTATCTGTATATAGAGCAGAGGGGTTGTTACCTTTTGATTGATCTCTAGCCTTTGTAAACTTTGCTTCATGTGTGAATAGTTGGCCCATGAGAGTTGTGAGATCCGGGGTATGCATGTCCATGTAGAGATCCATTGCAGTGGTGAGGCTTTCCCACTTATCATCTGCCTTGAGTCCATTTGTTATTTGCCTTACTATTTGTTCCTCTTCAATCTCCTCTCCAATGCTTGCTAATTGGTCTGCCACATCTTTAATCTTGGTCACATACTCTGAAACTGATTGCTTGGGCTGCTTCCTAATGGTTGTGAATTCAATCCACAATTGATTCTTCCTGGCCCTTGTGTTGGAAGAGAAGTATGATGACAAGGTTTCCCAAGTCTCTTGGGAAGTCTTACAGTTCCTAATATGAGGTAAAAGGAAATCAGATATAGAGTTAAGAAGATAAGACCTTGCCAATGCATCTTTTGCACACCATGTGTTGAGCCTCTCTTGTTCATCCTTGGCGGGTAGTCCTCTTGCTTTGAATGAGGGAAATTCCTCATCTCCTGAGATGAATCCAAATAAGCTTCTTCCTTGTAGATAGGTCTTCATCCTTAGAGACCAAGCTTGGTAATTGTTCCTGTCCAATTTGTCAATGAATGAAGGAAAACCATCTCCCATGTTACCTTATTTGCTCTGATACCACTGTTGGGAGAAATGGTTGGATGCACTCAGATGATTGAGTTGGTACTGCTAATCCTGCTTTGCACCAGCCCTCTTTGACTTCAGATATGCTTAGTAGACTCCTTGAGCTTCCAAATGATACCAAAATATGCTATATGTACTTTGGAAATGATTTGAATAATGATTAGATCAAAATAGATGAGTTTGCACTTCACTAGACTTGAAAACTTTCTATTTTGATCTTGATACCTGCTCAGTCTTTCACTCAGTTTGACCAGCACACTTACAATTGGAAAAATTCCTCTTAGAGTTATTCAATTAGCTTAACAAGCTACCATTTGCAAGTGGAATCATTCAAATTGATAAACTATGCACAGAGAAATAACTTTAGCAAGTTTATGGTGACTCCCGACTTTTTAGGAGATGTGGAGATAAATACCAGAGACGACTTCGAGCAAGATTTCTCCGAGATGGCTGATCCAATGATCTTCAAGTTTTGTAAGCATGTAGTATGCTTGGAGCTGGTTCCAACAAGCTTTGAATCACTTGATTTGGTTCAGTAGGCACTGAGATATGCCTCCTGGAAGTTGAGAGACTTAGAGAAGATAACTTAGAAAAACACAGAGTTGAAAAGTATGAATGTATCTATTGATTGATGTAATTGTACAATCTCATTAGCATGATAAGCATAGCTAATTGAGGTATTGTGGTGTAGGCTAAGATGTAGCACTCACACACACAGAGATACAATGGTAAAATGCCTCGGGAAATGAGCTAAAGTGAGGATCACACTCGCGATTTTTTTCTTCATCTTTTAGAGAGGTTGAGTGATCATTTGAATTTTGAATTCAAATCCAAGGCTCCCTAGAATATCTCCTCTAAAAGTAAGGAGATATTCTCTCCATTAATTCCTCTAAATTTCCACGACTAATCAAGTAGGTGTACTCATACATATGCCAAGTCATTTTAGACTTTTACAAAGGGTAAAGAAGTAGAAACTTATAAGCATAAGTTCACATGGTCCTTTCTTCAAATGAATTAAGCTTCCAAGGTTTCAAAACCAAGTTTCCAAGGTTCCAAGCCAAGTGTGATGGCTTGAGTTGCACCAACAATACTCGATCTCTATTTCGTAGGATATCGAACATAATCCTTCCGCTGCAATGAAACAAATAAAAAACATTAGTTGCTTGCAACCTAAACTCAAATAAAAATTATACTCACAATAACACATATACTTACAAACGTAGCTACAAAACCATTATGGCCCATTTGGCCTAGGTGAGATGTGTGGCCCGACTCCACTCTCTTCTTTGCAGCAGCCTGTTTATTCAAGAAAAAAAAAACATAAATTAAATGTAAAAAATTACTAAAATATATAAAAATTATAAATATAAACTATTAATTTGTGTACCTTCTGCTGAGGAAATGACTCCTGAAGACGTAGCTGTCTACAAAAAAACTGCCACGTCTCAGGTGGTATGTTAGCTCGCCTCTTATTTTTTTCGACCATACAATATCTCCTATTAATTTAATCTCAAACAAAAAAAAAATCAGAATACATACACATATATACACACACATACACATACACATACACATACCCACATACACATATACATGCAAACATATACACATGCATATATGTATACATATACACATATACATACATATAGCATAAACACACATATACATATCCACATATATACGTACAAACACATGCATGCATATACACTCATTCATACAAAATACATGCATTTATCCCACAATAATGTGTAGTTGTGTATATGTAAATATGTGTGTATGTGTAAATGTGTATATGTGAATATGTGTGTATGTGTAAATATGTATATGTGAATTTTTTGTTTATGTAGATAATCAAATTATTAATATCAAATACCATTATTTGTAGATTCTGATCAATCAGATGGAACTCCACCACCGTGTCCTCATCGTGCAACGACTTTATACTGTAAGTATATGAAATATTTAATTTTAAATATATTTGATGGATACATAACTTATATTTTTTTTTTATGTTTCTTATTATGTGCAGATTCTGATCAATCAGAGGGTACTCCACCACCTCCTACCCATGCAACCACTTCACATGTGTCCTCTCATAGCAATTATGATGAATTTTACTATGAAGAGCATATTATATGTTGGTGTAACTCTTGTTATGGCACGAATCGAAGACCACGATTGGAATGTATTGAACATGAGGCAGAGTATGGTACTTTTGAGCGTGCACCATCACCTAGTCAATGTGATAAATGTATTTTCTATATATATTAATGTCATTATTTTATTTAAAAACCATATATAAAATGAAATTATTGTTGATATACAGGAATACTTGCTCGATGATGATGATGATGATGATTTTTCTCATAATGTTAATATACCTCGTACACATCATGGACTTGTTGTTCATCAATTACAAGCGGAGGTTTTTAGATATCCTCTACCTCCTGGTTTAGAGAATGAAATGGCTGGAGATTATCCATTGCTAGCTCGTGATCGTTCTTTAGTACAAACATATGATAGAAGAAGATATGGAGGATGGAATAGAGGACCACTTCCTTTAGATGGAGAGGTTTTTAAATTTTGGGGTAATCGCTATATGATTGCTCCATCCACTATTACTAATCCTAGTCGTGGTCTCTTTATTGTAGAGGATTTGTATGTGCCTCCGAACTCTGAAGTCACTCTTATGTCATTTTGTGGTCCTATATATAGATGGGGAGATTGGCATCGACTTTCACATTATGTTCAAAGCATGAGTACTTATGGAATATGCTTGAACGAAGCATCCCTTACTAGTAGAAGGATTTTACATGCAGAAAATGAAAGATTATATATTGATGGAAGACTTTACACACATGGAAATATAGCAGGTTTAATAAATAGTAGTCGAGGGTTACATAATAGTTCAAGGACTAATTGCACATTTGAGAGCGTGAAAATAGTCATGAATCACCATACATGAGTAGAGATGTATCAAGATACATAGTTGTCAATGCTATTACTACATTACATGCTGGTGATGAACTATTAGTGAATTATGGATGGCGTAGACCTCCAAGAGCACCTTTTAGCTAGAGAGAATAAACATTTTCTATCCATATTTAATATGTTATATACTTAATTTTATATTTGAAGTTTACTTTTTATTCATTTATGGAATACTAATGAGTTTTATTTATATGTGTAGATTCCAACGTATGATGTTGATGATATTCGTCCACAGCATTCACAATTACCAGTAAGACCATGATTATCAGAAGCTTCCATGAGGAGGCTACGCAAAACTAATCCTGTGCAATATCCAAAGTTGAAAGATCTATATTCAAAAGACGATAAAGTACAAGATTTGTGTGACAATGATGAAGATGATGGCATGGCAGATTTTATTGAGGATTGGTATCAAAATGACAGTGAGAGCATTGATATTTCTAAAAATGAGAAATCACTTCGAGAGGAATGTCTAAAGCATGTATATGAAGGAACTCGTTTGACACGACTAAGTGTGAGCTTACTTATTCTCAACCTTCAAAATCATTTTGGATGGAGTAATGTATATGTTTCGACACTATTAAGGTATAATTTTCAATTTTCTATCTATTTATATATATATATATATATATATATATGCAAGTTTTTATTCTTACTTTAGATAAGGTAAGAAGAAGAACTTGATTTGAATGGATACGATTGTTTGGATGGCAGGATACGATTGTTTGAATGGCAGGATACGATTGTTTGGATGGCGGGATATGATTATTTGTTTTGGAGGATATGAATGATTTGTTGATTCACACATATGTTCAATTTGAAAGTGTGAATCGACAAATCATTCAATGAAGGTACACACTTCATATCTTCCAAAACAAACAATCGTATCCTGCCATCCAAATTTTGCATAAATAATTTGAAAGATGCATTAATAGTTTTAAAAGATGCGCGGACAAAAAGTATCCATTCAATTCAAGTTCTTGTTCTTACCTTATCTAAAGTAAGAATAAAAACCTACATGTATATATGTATATTTATTTATTTACCTTTTTTAATATATCTTTTTTTGATAAACTTACAGGTTATTATCTGAAAAGTTTTTACCAAGTCAGAATATTCTTCCTACCTCACATGATGAAATGAAGAAGATAATCAACAATCTTGGTATAGATTATCAATGTATACATGCATGTCCTAACGATTGTATTTTATATAGAGGTGAATATGCACACTCTTTGACATGTCCCAAATGTCAATCTCCTCGATATAAGGGTGAAGAAGGTAAAATCCCAAAAAAGGTATTGAGACATTTTCCATTGGCTCCACGGATTAAACATATGTTTCAAACCCCCGAATTATCAAAGCTTTTGACTTGGGGACATGATCACAAAAGTACTGATGGAATAATCAGAATTCCTCATGATAGTGTTGCTTTTTAGCATATTGATTCTACATGGCCTGAATTTGCACAAAATCCACAGAATCTAAAGTTAGGA
Source organism: Ceratopteris richardii (assembly GCA_020310875.1). Classification (NCBI taxonomy): domain Eukaryota; kingdom Viridiplantae; phylum Streptophyta; class Polypodiopsida; order Polypodiales; family Pteridaceae; genus Ceratopteris; species Ceratopteris richardii. Next base: position 124,670,641 of record CM035422.1, on the reverse strand, counting down.
GTTGCATTAGATGGGGTTAATCCATTCTCCATGAAATCCAGTAAATGGTCAACATGGCCAGTGGTAGTCATAAACTACAATCTTCCGCCATATCTTAGCATTAAAAAGGAACACTTAATGCTTTCAGTTTTAATCCCAGGCAAAAAGACAAGCTAAAGATATGAATGTATATCTTGCTCCTCTCATTCACGATCTTCAAGAGTTATGGAGAGGTAGTAATGTCATTGATGTATCGAAAAGCATCAATGAAAGACATATTACAGTTCGTGGTATTGTGGCTTGGAATATTCACGATTTTCCTAGATATGGCGTTTGTTCAGGTATTGATGTAATTTTTTTATTCAATATGCATGTAAATAAATATGATTTAATCTAATTACATTTTTATCATTTTCCATGATGTAGGAATATCTACTAAGGGTTATAAAGCTTGTCCATATTGTGGTGATTGGTTGAGATCAATCTATAGTAAGAATCTCAACAAAAATATTTATCTTCGACATCGACAATTTTTGCCAGATGATCATCCATTAAGATCTAAAAGAGAAGCAATACATTTTAATGGAAAGCTTGAAACAGGCGAGTATCCAAAACCTATGACGCCTATGGATTGGTATAAAAAATGGACAGATGGACCTCTGATAGATCCAGAAGCAGAAATCTTCAGTGATGATTCAGATAATGAGTATGTGAACAGAGGTAAAGGAAAATTGGCACTCACAAAGAACATATAAATATGGTATTTTTTGGAGTATTGGAAAGAGTTAAAAGTATGTCATCTTCTTGATTCTATACATATGTTCAGAAATATTGGTTATTCACTATGGGAGCATCTTCTTGGACTAAAAGATACCACAACATAAAGGAATGATTTGAACGATCAAAAATCCAAACCAAAGTTATGGCCAGTTTTTGATAGATATCGACAAGAAACGACTTATGCATCTACTCCTTGGGTACTTACAACAAAAGAGATACAGACTATCAACAATAGAATTCAATTGATTAAGACTCCTACAGGATATGGAGCATCGTTTCAAAACATGTTTACTATGGATGATAAGAGCTTATCTGGGTTAAAGACCCATGACTGACATAACTTTTTGAAACATATTTTACCTTTGGTTATCGATGGATGTACAACGAAAGGAGTACGAGATGTGATCTATCGTCTTGGATCACTTATAAGGTAATTATGATACTTTTATATTTATTATGTATGAATATTGGATATCTTTTATTTTTTAATTAACTTCTTTATAATTGTTTTTATGATATGTATAGGTGGATTACATCCAAAGAGATCGATAAAAATTCGATCCCACAAAAAAAACGTGAATGCAAAGAGCTACTATGTTTGATGGAAAAAGAACTTCCTACTTCATTTTTTAATATTCAGGTTCATTTATTAGTCCATCTTGTAGATGAGATAGAGATTGCAGGTGTTGTCAACACTCAATGGATGTTTTGGGTCGAGCGATTTATGGGAATACTAAAAGGTTATGTGCGACAAAGAGCAAAAGCAGAAGGATCCATGGCAAAGGGTTGGATGCTTAAAGAGTGCATGTATTACGTTAGTGAGTACCTTGAAAGAGTTCATGAAGAAGCTCTATGTGCATGGACCAATGATTCTTCTTCAAAAATAACAGATGAGGTATTATCAGGTAAGGGGGTTCCATTCTTATTTACATTTCAAGAAAAAAATGATGTTTCTACTTTTGTAGCATATAATAGCAAATGCATGCAAGCATTCCTTAGCAAATACGAGGAACTTCGAAGTCTCCGAAGTAAAAGGCGAAAAAACAAAAGATCTAAACGTAATCTCGATAATAATGAGATTACAGATATACCTTCTTTCACGGATTGGCTATATAGTCGTTTGCAATGCGCCAACACAAATAATGAAGAAATCTCAGATGAGCAAAGAGAGTTAATGATAGGTTGTGAACGAAAGGTAATTTTACTAAAATAATATTTTATTTTTTTCATACATGTATTCTATTTACTAATTGAATTTATTTTGCAGGCTCAAATGTTCACTAATATGTGGGCTTTTGGACAGCATATTAGAATCAAAGCCATTGATTCTTTACGTAAATCAGAGGATTCTAGTATTGTTGCTTCTTTCAAGCAACTATCATGTGCTAGCTCAAAAGACACGAACCTTATAGATAGCGAACTTGGTTACGTAAGAACTATTGTTGGTATCTACGAAATTTCATTTCGTACATTCAAACAGGTAGAAAAAAGTTTATATATTTCTTTTTTGAGTTAGTTATTTTTTTAAGCACCTAATAATGGATTTTTGTTGTTATATATTTTGATAGGTCATTTAGAAGGTTGAGTGGTTTTGAGCGGAGTATAAAGGTAGTAATTCTACAATAAGAAAGGAATTATCTGGGTTTTGGGCAATTGATTCTTCCAAGGTAATGCGATCTACTAAAGAACCATATATTCTTCCTAGGCATATTGAACAAACATTTTTTTATAAAAACCCAGATGCTAGAGGTAGGTCATTGTTTGAACAGTTTATTGTTAGAGAGATCGAAGAAAGTCCTCTTGATGATTCAGCATCAGATACTGATACATCAACATCTGGAATAGAAATTAGAATCATTATACGTGATAATGATACTAATCTTTTAGATGAAGAGGATAATTCTCTACATACTGATTCTACTGATGAGGAAGAGGAATTACCAGAAATAGATATTAATCCATCAATAGATGATGTGATTCATGAGAACATAGATTTAACAATAGAAGAAATAAATGAAATCAATAAGGATAATGAAGATGAGACTATATTGATGTCTTACCAAAATGATGGCAATAACGAAAACATATGAGCAGATTAGATAGTAAATTCTACTCTAGTTATCGATCAATAACTTGAAGCTTCTGAATGGATATCACATAATAGATTTTTTAATTAACTTGAATAACGATGAATCCTACTAGAGAGATGAAATCATGTTCTTCTTAGTTAGAACATGAGGCTCGGGGGTATGCCTAATTATTTTATATATAGCTTTATCTTCGAGGAGTAAATTTTTATCATGTATGTATGCATATGTGTGTGTATTCATGTGTATTATATGTATACATATGTGTGTGTATTCATGTGTATTATATGTATACATATGTTAGTATGCATATATATGTATTTCATGTATATGTATGTGTTTGCGTGTGTGTGATATATGTATACATGTGTTAAATATGCATATGTGTATATATGCATATGCATTTATGTAAAATATTCATGTATTCATGTAATATATGCAAGTGTTTATAATTGTGTACATGTATATATGTATATGTGTCTATGTGTAAATATGTCATGTAAATATGTATGCATATATATATATATATATATATATATATATATATATATATATATATATATATATATATATATATATATATATATATATATATATGTTTATGTGTGCATGTAGGCATGTATATGTGATGTGTACATGTATATATGTATATATGTCTATGTGTAAATGTGTACATGTAAATATGTTAGTATGTATATATATATTTATGTGTGCATTTAGGCATGTATGTGTGATGCATAATATATCTACTCCATTTTATATTTATGTATCCTATCTACATGATGTGTATATATCTTTACATATATTATGATCCTCGTTGATTCGAGTAGCTATATATAGAGGCATAAGGTTGGGAGGAGAGACATCTCTCTAGTAGGACGTCAGAGGTGTACATATACTTCAAACATATGGCTAAAAGGTTGAATTAGAGTTTTTAAATTAGGGATTTCAAAACCCTAATATCGAGATTAGTGTTCTGATCTCTCTCTCTCTCTCATATACATACATACATGCATAAACACACATACTTATATCCACATATATATACATAAAAGCAGTGCATACCGTGCATTGTGACGACGATGAGCCATAAGTGTCCGCATCTCTTTCAAACACCACTTAAGCGACCACCCTGTCCCAAACTCTATCTCAAGTGAACTAAGCACGTATTTTTTATCCCTCTCATCATGCTCACTACAGAAATAAAAAACATAACGTAAATAAAACATAAGATATATAATTCAATTTATATGTAAAGTTTTTACTTACTTCCACAGTAAGTAGACAAAGCGCAGGTAAGAGTCGCATAGTGCCCGCATCCTTCTTTTGAACTCCAATCCATTCCCTATGTATACAATGTTCCCCTCTGGCTCTATGTCACACTCTAGTCCTAAGGTGCCTATGCATGTCCTCATAGGCAACTCTGCTCTGCTATCACGTGCTAGAGGTGGTATAGGTGTCCTAAAAATAGATAGATAGAAATAAATAAAAATATGTGTTATAATATCATTAAAAAAGTTTATGAAAAAAAACATATGTGTGAGCAGATAGCTCTCTTCCTGTGTGTGGAGCCGCAGAAGAGCCCTCGTCTGATCGCGTAAGCATCTGGATTGTATAATCCAGCTCCTCATCAGACATCTCTGCGTAATCACGCATTATGGCCCCTAGAGTATCAGATGGAACTCTTGCTGTCATAAGACTTTTTATGAGAGTGAGTTTCACCTTTCTCTCTCTACTGGGATCCATAATACCTAACATATAAAACAAAATGGTTAGAAATCAATATATATACGTGTACATATGTAAGTGTGTATGCATTAAGTATGTGTATCTATGCATGTGTGTGTGTATGTATGTGTGTGTATATGTGTCTATGTGTGTATGTCTGTGTGTATGTATGTGTATATGTGTGTGCGTATGTATGCATGTATGTATGTATGTATGTATGCATATGCATATGCATTATGTATGTATATACTTTAGTGGCCCTAGATCACTAATTTTGCACTCCTGCATCATTTGACTCTTGATCTGCTTGATATCATTGGCATCATTACCTATGAGTATGATATCATCAACATACACACATAGATATATCACATCTAAATTACTTCTCTTGACAAAAAAAGAAGTATTTGCTTTGCTCATGATGAATCCTTGATCTTAAAGGTATGTAGTCAACCTATGATTCCATGCCCTAGGTGCATGCTTCAATCCATTAAGAGCTTTGTTCAGTTTACACACATAATTTACCTTGTTTGAGTCCTCATAACCAGGAGTTTGAGACAGGTACACCTCCTCTAAAATCAAGCCATTACGAAAAGCATTTTTTACATCCAATCGGTACATACTCCAATTCCTTGATGCAACCACACTTACCAATACCCTAATGGTTGGCATTTTGGCCACAGGTGAAAAGGTCTCTTCATAATCAACTCCTTGGTTTTGTGCAAAACCCTAACCCAGAAGTCTAGCTTTATACTTGTTAATTGATCCATTTGAATTTTTCTTGATTTTATAGATCCATCTAGGACCATTTACCTTCATAGAATCCTTCTTTGGCACTAGCTTCCAAGTATCATTCTCCTTGAGTGCTTCTATTTCTTCATCCATATCTTCCTTCCATTCTGCCTTGGTCCTTGCCTCTTCATATGATGATGGATCTTCAAGTGAAAAATCTTTGGCAAGATAAATAGAATACTTAGTAACTAAAGAAGTTTCATACCCATATCTGATTGGCTTCTTGCTCTCCCTTTGTGATCTTCTGATTGCTTGGTTCGATGATTCATGTATGTCCTACATCTTGACTTTGCCTTTGGATTTCCATGACTTGAATTCTTCTAGGTTGATGATAACCTCATTATTTGATTTGATGTCTTCAATCTGATTTGGCTCTTCCTTGGTGAGGCTTCAAAACTCCTCTTTTAACTCATAATGGAGCTTTAATTTCCTACATTCACTTTCAAACCAAGAATCATTCTCATCAAAGACAACATCCCTATTGACCATGAATCCTTTGTTGGATGGATTATAGAATCTGTATCCTTTCTTATTTAAATCATACCTTTTGAAGATGCACTTCTCTGCCTTAGGGTCTAGCTTACTTCTGATTTGAGATGGGATGTGTACATAAGCACACATCCAAAGATCCTGCAATGATCAAATGATGGCCTTCTACCATGCCATGCTTCATATGGGGTCCTCCCATCAAGTGATTTGGATGGCAACCTGTTTACAAGATAATTAGTAGTAGATACACTCTCTACCCACAAATAATTAGGTAATTTCTTCTCATTTAGCATTGACCTAGCTATTTCAACAATTAACCTATTTCTCCTCTCTACCACACCATTTTTCTTAGGGGTATACCTTGTTGTAATATCCCTTTGGATTCCTCTATCCTGAAAGTATGCATCAAACTCATTTGAGAAGTACTCATCTCCTCCATCTAACCTTAGTCTTTTTAGGCTTCTTCCTGTTTGGTTTTCCACAAGTGCAAGAAACTTCTTAAAGTAGCTGAACACTTCATCTTTGTGCTTCATAAAATAAAAGATGTTCCACCTACTGAAATCATAAATGAAAGATACATAATACGTTGATCCCAAAATTTAGGGATCCTTACTTGGTCCCCATACATCTCTATGGACAAGCTCCAAGTAGTCCTCATGCATGTGGCCTTTCTTGGAGAAGGGTAACCTGTGATATTTTTCAAACTAAAAAGCACCACATTTATAGATCATGTGTTTGTTGGATACATTAGGTATCCCAAACACACATTGATCTCTACATATTTTCTTTAAGGTTTTTTCACCAATATGCCCTAATCTCTTATGCCAAATTTCAAGCTTTGACAATGTTTGATCTTTGTAGCTATAAAGTGCAATATTCTTTGTATCTTCAAGTTCAAATGTAAATAACCTACCTTTTTTTTATCCTTTTGCAATTCTTTTGAACCCATGTTGGGCATCCTCCACAAATGCTCCATATTTGTTGAACCTAACCTACAAACCCTTTTCCACAACCCATCCAACACTCATCAAATTCTTGGTGAGTGTAGGTACATATAGAACCATGCTCAACATATTTCTATTTCCATCAGAGGTTTTAATAGTTCCTACCTTCACCACTCAATGCTTGGTGTCATCACTTGTTTGCACTTGGTGCTTTCCCTTAGGTTCCTCAAGATTAGAGAGAAGAGCTACATTGTCTGCCACATGGTTTGAACATCCTGAGTCGATGTGGAAGAGATGGTCATCATTCGTACCTTTCTTTGAAGTCATATTCATAATCAAAAGGCAATCCTCTTGCTCCTTTGTGTAGTTGTTGTAGTCTTTCCTTGATTTGTAGCCTCCTTGGTAGTTGTTATTGTAATTATTTTTGTAGTTGTTATGGTAACCTTAATGATGGTTGAACTTTCCTCTTGATTGTGTGTAGCCACCTCTTTGTAAACCTCTACCTCTCTGATTCTTGAAGTTCTTGTAACACTCATCTGTGGTGTGATTTGATACACCACAAATATTAGATGGGGAAAAGTTGAAAGGTCTCCCCATACCTTGCTTACCTCCTCTACCCCTACCTCTTGAGTTCCTACCTCTCCTTCCATAGTTAGCTTGAGAAGTAGTACCTTCATCCTCTTACTTTTCCCTTTCTCTTTACACTTGCCTTTATTTGTGTATAGGGCAGAAGAGCTATTACCTCTTCATGAATCTCCATTTTTGTTGAGCTTGGCTTCATGGGTAAAGAGTTGCCCCATGAGTGTGGTAAGATTTGGAATCTGCATGTCCATGTACAAGTCCATGGTAGTTGTGAAGCTTTCCCATTTGTCATCTTCCTTGATGCCATTGATTACTTGCCTTACTATCTGCTCCTCTTCAATCTCCTCTCCTATGCTTTTCAATTGGTCAACCACATCCTTCATTTTAGTCACATACTCTAAGATGTTTTGCTTGGGTTTCTTTCTTTGAGTGGTAAAATCAATCCACAATTGGTTCTTCCTAGACCTTGTGTTTGAAGAAAAATATCAAGACAATGTTTCCCAAGTCTCTTGGGATGCCTTATAGTTCCTAATTTGTGGAAGAAGGAAATAAAAAATAGAGTTAAGTAAGTATGACCTTGCTAATGCATCTTTGGCACACAATGAATTGAGTCTTTCATGCTCCTCTGTTGTAGGTTGTCCTTTGCTTCTAAAAATGGGCATCTACTCATCTCTTGATATGTATCCATACAGATTCTTCCTTGCAAGTATGTCTTCATCCTCAAGGACCATGCTTGGTAATTGTTCCGGTCCAATTTATCAATGAAAGAAGGAAAACCATCTCCCATTTTACCTTAGCTCGCTCTGATACCATTGTTGGGAAAGATGGATGGACACTCCAAGAAATGAGTTGGTACTCCTGATCCCTACTTTGTACCTGCACCTTTCACTTCAGAGCTGAGTTATAGGCTCTTTTAGCTTTCCAATGACACTAAATAAGTGCCTATGTACTTTGGAGATGATGCATGTACTGATTAATCCAAAACAGATAACTTCACAAGTCACAAGTCACCAAAAACTTTCTATTTTGGTTCACACACTTGCTTCTTGTTAAGCTCAGTTCTCCCAACACAGTAGCGATTAGGAAAATTCCTTCTTCGGATATCTAATTAGCTTAAAGAGCTAATGATTCCAAGTGGAATCACTTAAAATGATTGAATATACACAGAGCAATCAATTTAGCAAGTGAAACATTACCCCCGACTTTTTAGGACCTCTACAAAAAATGACTAGTGACCACTCGGAGATGCTTTCTCCCATTCTGGTGAATGGAATTCCTTTAACATTTTTCAGCTTGTAGTAGATTTGAGTTCGTTCCAATGAGATATAGAACATTGAAAATGATGGAGTAATGATTGAGATATGAGCAAGACAAGTACACTATTCTGAGTTGCAATGATAGAAACAGAGATGATCAATGATATATTGTATTTTATGACAATGTTGTACATGATCATTGGCATGAGGAATAATGCCCAATGATGGTGACAAGTGTAGGCTATAGTGTGAGCCACACTATCTCTGTAATATGATCCAGTAAAGGTTCAAGAATGGAGGTTCTTCACCATGCAATTTTACAATCATCTTTTATAGATGCTTCATTAAAAATTCGAATTTGAATTCAACTTTGGCTCTCACTAAAAAGTGATCCCTTAATCTAGGAGATATTCTCTCAAGGAAAAACTCCTACCATTAAGTTCTCCTAACTCCACAAGTTTAGTTGCATTTACAAAGATTCTTTTACGTCAAGTGACTTTTAAAAGAGTTAATGGTAAAACCATAAGTAATAGTTCTTATGTGTCTTCAAATATTTGCACATAAAGCTTCCAATGCCTAGCCAAGTGTGAAGGTTTGGCACTTGCACCAACACAAGTACTAGTTGCAGTTCTTGTTTTGTTCCTTGTTCTAGTCCTATCTAGTCTACTCCTTGGACATCTAGCCTTGTCCTCTTGTAATCTCGTAGTATGAGACTTTATCTCGTTATTTGTTGTATCTAGACCATCTACTTGAAGGCAGTTCTTGTAACCCATAGATCTTGCTTCAAACCTATTAGGCCCAAGTTGTAGGAGGTCTTGTATCATCTATAGTTGCGTTATTCATATCCATCACTCTCGGGTTGTGGGACACCTTGTATCGGTTATGTATTCTTGTATCATTTTCCCTATGTGGACGTTCTTGTAATCAAAAGTGCATTCTCAAAAGCTTGTCTACTGTAGTCACATACCACAATCTAGTGCGCCCCTTACACTAGGTCTCGAACATGTAAAGAACAAAATTATCGAGGAAATGAAGAACATGTTAATGACCATTGCACGACCAACTTTAATAAAGTGCATTCTCTTTTAATAGTTAAGCCTACTCTCATGCTTCACTAAAACCAAATATCGTCTTTGACTTAAAGAAAAATCAAAACCCATAAAGACTCCTAGAAGCCAGAAAATAGAATTCCAAAATTTGTTAGAGAGGAGGACTGCCAAGGGATTTAAAGGACATTTTAAAGTAGTTAATTTTAAAATATCATGCTTTGTATAACATGTCAAGGCATTTCTAGAAGACCCTACCACATCGAGGGCCATTTTGAAGAAAAACCGTGGTATCATCAATGAAGAGTCTAAGGCTAAGCCCATCGGCGATAATGACAAAAAAGCAGCACGTGAGGCAAAAGAAAAGGAACTCTTCTATTAGGAAGTCCTAATTGGATTATCAATGATAACTTTCCATTAATCGTAATCTATCTAGAGGCATCTCCTTTGAGTGTGAAGACCATCTAAAAGAATCTATTTCCAAAGACAATGTCTTTTAGGTATTGCAAAATGAGTTCCCATTCTAGTCTCTTGTAGTCTTTGTCAAAGTCAATCTTTATTGATGGAGAGTTTTGAAAGAACACCTTAGCATGCTCAATACCTTCCAAGATAATAATGATGGCATTGAAAATGGATATGCCCTTAATAAAACCCTTTTGTTTTGCATTCACCCAAGGCCGTAGATGGTAACTACTTCTATTTGCAAAGGTCTTGGTACAAATCTTATATCTTATCTAAAGCATCATGACTGGGCACCAATTAAAGTCTTTTGTGTGAGTGATTTTGATCACTTCCATATTTACGCAACTTTGCAACACACAAAATCTGAGAGCTTCAATCCACATCATAAGGGGCCACGGAAACATCCTTGAAAGTCTTGAAGAATTCCTTAGTGAGGCCGTCAAATATGGGGGTCTTATCTTTGGGAAAAGAGTCAATAGCATCAAAGATTTATTCCGATGAACGAGAAGAGTTGAGAAGCCGCATTATATCGTTAGGAGTTGTTTTTGTTTTGACCCGCAAAATGGTCCCCATGCAATATCTTCTATGTGACATAACGGGCAAAAGTTCCCAATGAGACAGCTAAAGCGATTCATAATCAATTCATTGTTAGAGTCTAAATAACATTCAACACGTTTATCATCAATCATGAGAGGAAATTTTGTTATCCTGCTTTCTCTGAAGAAGTCTACACCTTTCTTTCCTAGTCTTGTCCTCTTTTCCTGCCCACCACTCTTTAGAGTAGATATGTAGATTTTTTTTTCCCTCATATCTTCCTCGTATTAAAGCCTATTCCTAATCTTCAAAAGGCCTCTTTGTAGGTGAGTTTTACCTTTATTAACTTTGCTCTAAAGTCTAAAGTGGCATTTGTATATGTCATCTCTTCTAGCTTTTGTAACTAGAATACTTTTGTTCTAATGCGCTTCAAGATATTATGAGATTGATTGACCAATCACGATCAAGATTTGGTCAGAGGAATCAGGTATAATGGCATGCTTCTAGGTTAGAGTGGCTTCTTGTTGGACCAATGGAAGGGAAAAAGTACTTATGTTAGCATGAAACCATGAGGGTTTACTAATCTTCACCATGTGATTACACAGAAGTAAAATTGGGTACTAGATTTGAGACAATCATTTTCATATGTTGGGTGATAGAGAGGAGGTCCTTAACCTGAATAATGTTCTTGAGTACATATCCCCTCTAAAGTCTTTGTTGAAACATCAAGCTTACATTAAGTCATGGTCCCCTTTAGAAAGAAGGATAGTACTGGATACCACAATCTATACCTCCTTCATATAAGACAAGAGAAGTGAGAAACTTTAGGAATAGAATAATTCATAATGGGCTCCTTTTAGTAGGAGAGGTGGGTAAGTAATGAGTAGATAATCATATATGTAGGGTTTACCTAAGGATGTAAACACCTTACGCTCTTTATTTTACTTTGTACATGTACATCACTCCAACAATACTGCTTGTATTGCTAGGGAAGGGTGACCACCATAGGGCGGCCTCACCTCTCCATAGTATATCCAAGATTGCACAAAAAAGCAAGGGGAAAAATTTATTGATGGCCTCTTTAGGAAGGGTGAGTAGATGGCTTACTCACGCCATTTGCCATTATGCTTGAGGAGGATTAGCTCTACATCATCTTTGGATTATGTGAAAGACATCCATTAAAGTGTTCTTTATTTATTTTTTATAAGGATGTTAGCATGAGACCATGAGGATTTTCTAATCTTCACCATGTGATTACACAAAAGTAAACTTGGGTAGTGGATTTGAGATAATCATTTTCATAGGTTGGGTGATAGAGACGAGCCCCCTAACCTGAATAGTGTCCTTGAATACATATCCCTATCTGGTCTTTGTTGAAAAACCAAGCTTAAATTATGCTTGAGGAGGAATAACTCTACATCATGTTTGGATTATGTGAAAGAACCATTAAAGAGTTCTTTATTTATTTTTTATAAGGGTACTTTATAATCATTTACCTAGTGAAAAAGCCTAGAGCTTTACACTTGTATAAGGATAAAAGGAGAGCTCAAGTTGCACGAATTTGAGGTAGGTTAACTTGATATTCATAAATAAATGGAATCACCTAAATCAAGTCATCAAACTTAATTTTAATTTCCTAGATTATAGGAGATTGATTCTATTCATTCCAACAAAATATCTTGTTTTGATTTGATTCAAAAACCACTTGCAAACATTGTAGAGGGCTTCAGGATTCCATATAGATACTTCCAATCACTTCTACATTACATTGAAGCAATATGCATACACCTTTGGTCATTATTGTGTTGCTTCATTTCTGTGAAGCTTCTTCTTCAACAAAAATAAACTTGTAGAGTCTATTGCTCTCTTTAAAGAGCTCACTGAGCATTCGTTGGAAAGGTATGATTATCTACTTTAGTTCAAAAAAGTTGAAGGGCATTTGATTTTGTATATTTCTATAAATTTGTTTTCTTAATATCAGGGTCTATCTTGATAGAGCCCTAAAAAATCTCAGGTACAACCAATCACTGCTTAGCTTATTGCAAGGTCATTAATTGATTCTAGATTCTTCTCTTGTGCATTTTGGACACTAAGAGTTGTATAAAATTCCTCCAAAAGCATTTTTTCCAATTGTAAGCATGTTGGCTGCTCTAAGAATTTGAAGTTGAGTGTTGTCATCCAAAGATAGCAAGTTTTTGGAGCTAGTCAAAGTACAAACTTATCTATTTTATACCACTTCTTTCTCACTGATGATTCAAAGTACATATTGGATTTTATTGCACTAATCACAAGCCTATAAGTTCTCTTTGATCTCCAAAAGCTCAACGGCTGTTCCTATGCTAGCTGGGTGGACCAAACTTCATCACTTGGAAACTCACTCTTCTACCTGCATCAAGCTTCTCCAAGTTCTCTTAGTCTAACCTTGAGTCTCTCATCACCCGATTGTATACTTGACAAAGAAATTTCTAGGCACTGCCTGACCTCAAAAAGATCGTGATGCAACTTCAACTAGTGCGAAATAAATTTCTCCACCCATTCTATCACTCTGACTTTTCAATTTATGAGTGATGTTGTGCACCATGTTGAAATTATCGCAAATGATGGGCAAGGAATCCAAAGATTTGCAAGTGTCAATTCTCAAAGTGTCTTGGTTAGCCACATAAAGTAATGCAGTGGTAAAAGGGTGTGAACCACCAAACTAGATTGCAATCCATTCATCACCAGATCCATCATTGAGCCCATGAAGACTAAGGACCATTGTCAATCAAAACCAATAATCATTCCTCCACCCCTTTGAAAATGATTGGTGGTATTGATTGCAAGAGCTGCTCTAGAGACAAGAACTAAGATTTGGAACATCTATTTTGACTTCTTAAATGCAAATAAAGTTTGAATTGATACACTTTTCCTTGATCCATTGGCCAATAATGGCAGTTGTGGAGGGTTCCATAAGTCCCCAAACAATGAAGGAGACAATGTTTATTTTCGACTACTATGATCTTTTTTACAAGGGTCTTTATTTCTTTTCTTATTGTCTTCTTCTTCTTCTTCTTTAATGTGGTAGCACCAAGTGTGAGGGGCCAACCTTTGATTGGGTTGTGAGAGTGGATCTCTAGCAACTTGCCTTTCTACCTGGCCTCCACCTCCGTATTTGTCTCTCCTATTATGAAAGGAATGAGTAGGTCCAAGACAATTAACCCAGTGATCAAACTTGCACTGTCTGGGTTGCCTTTCTTATGAGTTAAATATTCCTCGTGATTCTCTTCTTTGTATGTGGCAGCTCCTCCATTGCTATCTCCTCTTGTGAGTTTTCAAATATGTTAGGATCATCTTGAAAGAAGAGAAGATGGATTTTTTTTCAAGAAGATGAAATCTAAAGGTTTTTGCCTTAAAAGTGGTGTATAAAGGCTCTACTTCAAGAGATGTTTCATGGTTTCCTCTCCTTTGATTGCGCACTTCCACAAAATCTATCACGTTTCTAACAAGATCCTACAACTTTCGGATCATCTCTTCTCTTGACAAGTGCTTTTTTGAGCTAGTACGAGCCTCTTTATGGATGGTTTGGAGTAGAGGTAGTTTAACGCTATTATTCTCCTCCGTTTTTTTGTGTCTATCTTTTGTCTCAAATGATATTTCTTGATAATGGTGCTTGCATTCCACAATGAACGCAAGCATTTAGAAAATTCCTATGGACGAATTCTTGCTCCTAGACATTTATCTCTCCTATATCACTATTAATCTTTAACAAAGAGCTCTCGTTCATCTCTTTTGTCCCTACATGTTCTAAATTCGAAATAATATCCTTGAATACTCAAGCTATTATCACACCACTAGGAATACCTTTTTGTTTTTCTTCGGTTTTTATATTTATATAAGATCAACAGAACAATGGTCAAATGGACCATCAAGTACCAAACCTTGACTCGGACTACCAATAGATTATGTAATGAGTTTGGAAATGTTTATTTATATTATAAAACTATTCTCTAGTTTTTTAGTTTATATGAAAGGGAAAAGCTAGAAATCTCATGGGAGTAGATCAAACAAACCAAAGGCAAAATCATTAGTGTTCTCATTTGGGCATTGAAGCATAGTCATGTGACGCTGATCACGGTCCATTCGAACTTGAGCACCACATCTGTTTCCTCCACGAAAGGTACTTCTCTGATAGGGATGAGCACAAAGCCTTATAGGCCATTACTTCCGCTCGAGCAACCGGACAGAGACTTACACATCACAAATTACAAGACATGACTGATGTCGTCTCTCTCTCTCTCTCTCTCTCTCTCTCTCTCTCTCTCTCTCTCTCTCTCTCTCTCTCCTGAATCTCTTGACTCTCTTCTATGCGTGACAACGTTTACAAAGGGGGACGTACCTCAGAAAAAACCATGCAAGTATGCAAGTCAATAAACACGAAGATGCTATCTAGAATCTGAACATGATTGGAGTGGATGCTATGCAAGGGAACGGAGACAAGCTACA
Source organism: Ceratopteris richardii (assembly GCA_020310875.1). NCBI lineage: Eukaryota > Viridiplantae > Streptophyta > Polypodiopsida > Polypodiales > Pteridaceae > Ceratopteris > Ceratopteris richardii. The sequence continues at coordinate 124,655,480 of CM035422.1, read as the reverse complement.
GACGAAAGGAGACATGAGTAGCTTTCAGGATGGCCAACTAATGTGTCATGTCTCCATATCTCTCGCGAAATTTGCCTGCCAACAATTGAGCGGGCCTGAGAAGAGGTCATTCGAGAATGGGCTTTAAGGTGGAGACAAAAGAGTTTGCCTATTAAATGAGCTCATATTCATCGCTCTGTTTATGCTTCAGCGTGGAGGTGGAAGATGTCAATATGAGTGACATGGTCGTCGAGATTGGCCTGATGCATGGGAAAGATCAACGGATCAAGGAAAGCATGGGTTCTGTGCATATATTTCATTCTCAAGCACGTTTGAGTTCGGGCACCTGTCTGCGAATAACTGGAGCAGACTTCGTCCCTATGCTGAAACAGAAGAGGTCATTCATGACGGAGTTTCATCATGGAAATATGAAGCTGGAATGTTTAGTGATCTCGTCAACATTGGGTCCGATGGGGAATTCCTTTGGATAAGGAGAATACGGGTTCTCTGCAAACATTCCAAGTACTTGAGTTATTATACGCCCAGTCTGACTGAACAGTTGAACCTGGAGATGATGCTAGACGTAAATGCACCTTACAATCCACTACAGTATGTGACCCTCTTGCGTTATAGCTTACATGGACACAGATACTACAAGATATGCATAACTAGTTGTCTTTTCCTTATTGAGCGTACACGTGCATTATGTTGCGTGTTTTATCCTGTATTTCAAAAAGATAAGAATCCCAAGAGTAGCGTTCTATCCAAGCGTTTCGGGAACCATCTCGTGAAAGATTAGAATGATGAAGAATCACATAGATGGAGTGCGCAGAAGCGTGAAAGTTGAAGTATACAGAAGGCGAAGTACGTTTAAAGTATCGAATCTCTTTCTTCACGAGGAAAGACCGAGGTGATTTAGAGCTGCAGAAAGACCGTGGTGATGGAGAGCTGCAGAAAGACGCTCTTTTGCAAAAGGCAAAGTCGAGGCAACCATTCGCGCTGAAATCCAAAGAGTTGTGAGTTTGAGAAAGTCGTGTTTTGTGCGCAAAGAATTGCTGATTGAAAAAGTTGTCAGGTATAGCAAAAATCATGTTCAATATAAAGAGCCTAGATGCTCTGTTTGTGTGGAGGCTGGTAGGACTTCTCGTCATGGAAATATTGTCGGATCATATATTTTACCGACTATTTTGTATCTCGCGACTATGTTTATCTATACTGAACCGCCTTGTAAAAGCTATATAAGCACGGCCCATGTTGAGCTTTACATAGCATTGCACACTAGTAAGCCCTTCATCTAGAGTTTGTCTAGATCGCCATCTAAGCTCCACAGTGGGAGCGCATGGGTGGACAACACCATCATTGTAATTGCATTCCGCCCGAAAATCTCAGAATTTGAGTTCTCTATCTCTCAGTCTGCATCTATCTTTGTTTGCATTTTTTTCTCTGAACTCTGTTTACAGGTCTATTCCACTGTGCTGTTATTTTCTTACATGGTATCAGAGCTCACGAGGCTCTGAGTGGTGCAGAAGCAGAAACGCAGAGATTGCAGAGGTCTAAACAACAAAAGAGAGAAAACACTGAGTCACAACAAAGGAGAACAAAGACATGTTCTCTTTTCCTTTTTACCTAAAGACCATTATATCAAGCAATAAAGTGAGCATTTTACAATATCTAGAAAGCATCACTTGTTCTTGCTTGTAAATATTGTCACTAGAACCTTGATCTCATATCCCAAGTAGTCAAGATAGATATAATAAAATTCTTGTTGCCATGAAAACTAGTTGTTCAGCCGATCAAGAATCCCACATCATGATCTTTGACAATAGATTAGTGTTGAAGGTACAAGTAAGAGTTCGGGAAGCTCCTTCCTTACATCCATAACCTCAACAAGCACAGATTATAGCTCATTAAAAGTTACTCGAAAATTAGAGTACATGTGTTGCAAAAATCGGAACATTTTAACAAGGCAATTAAGATCATCCCCTTTGTATGGTTAAGATCCTCATTGAATGCATGGCCATATTCACAAAATATGAAATACATTTCACAAAAGCATTCCCAAGAGAAGATAATAATCAACAAAATTATACTAAGAAACATTCACACATGATTAGAGAAATGCTGAAGATAAATCAAGCTAAACACAAAGTGGAAGCAGAACTCGACATTATATTTCTATTAAAATGATTTTTTACATTTCCTGTGTAAGTACAAGAGTAATATGAATCTACAATAGAAGCTGATCATAGCTTTCCTCAGGCTCAATGATATTGGGATCCTCTGGAACATTAGAACACATATCCTGCCTCTCTTGCTCCAAGATTGGCTCTTCAAGGTCAGCCATGTCCCCCGGTTCATCTGCAAGTGGGGGAACAGGCTCCCTTGAAGCCGGTTGGAATCTCTCCGTGTCTGCAATGTGCTTCCTTCCAACCTCTTGGTCTTCATCTAGGCATTCATTCAGCCCATTGATTCTCATTCTAATGAAGCTCACTTGAGCATCATCCTTCTCCACAGCTATGCAGTGCCTGAACATCTTTAAGGAGCAAGCCAGAGTCGTTCCTGAAACAGCAGAAAACCACTTAGAGGCGTCAATCAACCATGACTAATGAAAATTGTGAAAATTGAAATTACCTGTGCCCGAAAAAAGGTCTAGGACCCAGTCATCATCATTGGAGAATAGCTGAAGCAATCTCATTATGAGTTTTTGTGGCTTCTGATAGGGGTTAACCAATGTCATGTCCCTAGCTATATGACGAAGTTTCTTGGTAACGGCTGGGAACATGAGCACATTTGAGATCCCATTCTCATTGCAATGCTCCCTGACTCTCCTTTTGCTTACTTCATCATAATAGCCAACTATAATGCATTCAGTGGAGCTCACAAACCTATGCAAAGGAGTGTGATTTACGTTTGTCTTCACCTTGCAAACAAGAACTATGAGTCACAGAGAGCATCATTAAAGCCACGGAGATAGAAAGAAGATTACTTACCACGTGAGGCACTCCACAGCATGACATCTTGCCTTCAGAGCAGTTGAAACAGAGAAGGACTGGTCTCTGCTATGGAAAATTACTATCCTCCAAAGAGGAGACATAGTCAACTCTGCAAAACTAGTGACCATCTTCCGAATCTGAGGGTGTTTGAAGGGTTCATCATCATTAACTGATCCCAACATCCTAAATCCATAGGGTATGTCCGCTATGAGAAGGGAGAAATGTTTTCTATGCACAACAGAACAAATATTATTTACATCACTACAGAATACATTGTAATATATAGGCCTAAGGGGGTCTAGGGGATTGGAGAAACATTTCAGATCAGGTTCATCATCAAAATCCATCTCCTTGGCTTTCAGCCTAGATTTCTCATGCCTTGCTCTTTGAATGTGAGCCAGGAATGCAGGGGGCAATCATCTAGTAGCTCCGCAGACTTACTTTTCTTTGGTTTCTGCAGAAAAAAGTGGAAAGACAATTAAATGAGCTCTTCAATACAGCAAACAGAACATAAGGAAGCGATGCATGGCATCGATTTCATGTGGGGGTAGATGCCAGGCATCGACTTTCTACTGAAAGTCGATGCCTGGCATCGACTTTGGGACATAAGTCGATGCCTGGCATCGACTTATGCCACGAGGTCGATGCCAGGCATCGACTTATGCTGCAGGTCGATGCCAGGCATCGACTTATGCCCCCAAGTTGATGCCAGGCATCGACTTTTGGCTGCAGGTCGATGCCAGGCATCGACTTTAGCCGTAAGTCGATGCCAGGCATCGAATTCGTACTAAAAGCCTGGCATCAAATTGGTTTGGTGAATCAAGGCATCTAACCTAATGGCAAGCCAGGCACAACCTCAGAAAGAGAACCTACCCAATCACAAAAAAGGATGAAATATTCTGATAAAGCTTTGTAGGATGATGTGGTTGGATAGTCTGCTTGGACCTCTGTCCAAGAAAAGCAACCCAGCCTCTTCATCATCACCTCCTGAATCTTCATGTAAACTTTATGACTACAGTCACAGAAATAAAAAAGAGACTAGGTTAGACCAGAAACATGGGAGGAGGGAAAAAGGATCTGAGAATAACATACATACTTATTGAGCTCAGTCACCATCTCCTCCAGGCTTAACTCCTTGGAGATTACCCTTGACAAAGTTGATATAATCAATGTATCATCCTTGATTCCTTGAAGGGCCCTCCATGGTGTCAGCTTCATGTCCTCAGGAGCCTCTTCAATTGAGAGGTCAACTTTCCTTCCCTTTCCCTTCAGATCAACCTGTGGGTCTGGCCTCGACTTTCATTGCTTCTGGCCCTTGACCTCCTTGTTCTCCCACATTGTTAAAATTTTATCCTGTAGATCCTAGATCTCACCTGATTTGAATGCCAGTTGAAACCATGGATCATATTTCCTCAAAGCATCAGACTTTTTATTCTCATCCAGTGCAATTCCAACCTAAATAAGGCATTGCTTTCGTAGATTGGGATGTATTCTTCCAGCTTCCTTCACAAGACAATCTTCATATTCATGGTGGAAGAACCGAATTCTCTCTATGGAGGACATTTTTTGCTTGTAGTCATTGTCATTGTTGTGATCCCAAGCAAGAAGATTGGCTTCCTCAATTGTAAGACCAGCATATATCTTACACTCTGCATACCTAAAGAAAAATGTGGTAGGGTGCTCCTTCACTAGCTGTCTACGGGCCTCTGCAGAGTGTGAACCTCCAATCACATAATAAGTATAATCCTCAAACAAACCCTCATTGAACTCGTCCACAGAGCTGCACTCATTCGGATCCACCATGACAAGGAATGGCACAACAGTAGCATGAGGATTTATTTTCATTTTCTTCTTAAGATTCTGCACGTGCAAATTGTGTGGCTCCCTGATCTCAAGGGGCCTCCTCCCTGTGACTGGATCTATTGGTGGCCTGTGGATGATATTGATTGGCAGGTGGAACAACTGCCCCTTCTTCACAACTTTTCTTTTAGCTATGTCCTCCCTCATCTTGTTCTGCTCAGTACCAAGAACACCCGAGGCAAGCTCTCCACCAGGTGCAACAATTATATCCTCTGAGCTAGAGCTTGAGTCAGAAGACTCCTCTTCTGAAATTCTCTTCTTTTTCTTTTGAAACTTTTTCTGCACGCTCTGCTTACCCCTTGCCTTTACAAGGGTTGTCATCTTCTGTTGTGTTGGCATGATGTTGCCCTCGATCCATGGAATCAAGTCCTTGATAAGATTGACTGAGTCCCTACATATCTCAGCTAGACCATCTGGAATACAGCACTCTGGGCACAAGAAATCCATCTTGCATATAACATTTCTCAAACCTTTCGATGTCTCTACCAAGAAAAGGAGGTTGTCAGAATCCTCATCTTCATAATCCAGCTTGTACACAAGGCCATACTGAAAACCTTGTGTTGTCGTGATCTTTCCTCTCCCATATGCCCCTGCGAACACAAGAAGGACTGCATTCTTTTCTTCAACATACTGAAGGCACCACTCCAGATTTGTCATGTCCCGCAGTGGACGATCTGTCCTTAAGACCTCAGCGTCCCTCGACCTATCCTTCATAGTTGTATCATCCTCAGGAATTTTGATGCTACTCTGTCCACCTGAGGATATTCCTAGCGGGTTGCTGGCCTTCTCAGAGGATAAGGATGCAATAATTTTCTTTGGTTTTGCTTGGTGACCAATGCCTTTGTCACGTTGTTGATCACCAGAGCCCATGGTGACTCTCAGCTTCTTGAAGGGCCTCTCACTCTTGGACTCCGCATCCCTGAAGGCGCTTGGAATAATCAGCTCATACGTAAATGTGGTTTTCAAAGGCCCAAGTCGATGCTAGGCATCGACTTTCAGGTTCAAGTCGATGCCAGGCATCGACTTTTAAGTGCAAGTCGATGCCAGGCATCCACTTTGTGTGCAAGTCGATGCTCGGCATCGACTTGAGGGTGCAAGTCGATGCCAGGCATGGACTTGCACCCCCAAGTCGATGCCTGGCATCGACTTGCACCCTCAAGTCAATGCCGGGCATCGACTTGCACACAAAGTCGATGCCTGGCATCGACTTGCACTTAAAAGTTGATGCCTAGCATCGACTTGAACCTAAAAGTCGATGCCTAGCATCGACTTCCACCCAAAAGTCGATGCCTGGCATCGACTTTGCACCCTAAAGTCGATGCCTGGCATCGACCTTAAGGCCAACTTCGATGCCAGGCAAGTCGATGCCTTGCATCGACTTGAGACTGCAAGTCGATGCCAGGCATCGACTTGAAGCCTCAAGTCGATGCTTGGCATCGACTTGAAGCCTCAAGTCGATGCTTGGCATCGATTTGCACCTGCAAGTCGATGCCTGGCATTGACTTGCACACAAAGTCGATGCCTGGCATCGACTTTCAGGTGCAAGTCGATGCCAGGCATCGACTTGAGGCCTCAAGTCGATGCTTGGCATCGACTTGCACCTGCAAGTCGATGCGTGGCATCGACTTGCAGCCTCAAGTCGATGCCTGGCATCGACTTACACCTTAAAGTCGATGCCAGGAATCGAGCTGTACCCTCATTGGATCTATATTTTTAGAGCTAAGAAAAATAAAAACCTAGAGAGCAGACTCTTTACACAAACATACAAAGGGAATCTTTTAGGAATCTTTTTTTATGGTATGATTTTGTCTACCTCTTGGTACTCTTGCCAACATTCTTCTTCTCCATCAGAGTTGCCTTGCTTGTATGCTGAGCTCTGTGCTCCATAGCTGTTTGTGCTCTGTTGCTCTCTGTTGCTCGTGGATTTTGAAAATGAGAATGATCTCCTCCTCTGCTATTTATAGGCAATTGGGTAACTTGAACTAGAGACTAACTGGATATAACTGAATGAGTCTTGTTGCTAACTATATCTGTCAACCAATCTAACCAGGGAATACCACTCACACAAATAGGCTGTTTCAGAGCCACTTTAATGAAATATTCATTGAACCTTGCAACTATTTATATACATTTGCATGGAAATTACACTTCAATGGCAAGAGTATGGTATGTACATGAGGATGTCTAATCTCATGTAGAAATTTTTTCTTAGAATCTCTTGCTTGGGAGAAAGTCAAGTCTAAGTTGTGTTGAATATGGGAGATTAATGACATCTTTATAGTGTTATCCTCTTCACTTTAGTTCATATTCACATTTATCTTGTAACACATTGTTGAAATGGAAAATCAATGTATGAATAAACATTCAAGTAAAGAACCTTGCAACTATTTATATACATTTGCATGGAAATTACACTTCAAGTCTAAGTTGTGTTGAATATGGGAGATTAATGACATCTTTATAGTGTTATCCTCCTCACTTTAGTTCATATTCACATTTATCTTGTAACACATTGCTGAAATGGAAAATCAATGTATGAATAAACATTCCGTGTACCTCTTTTACACATAATTCTTTTTTAATATACTTTCATCTACCTCTTTGAGATCTAGCCAAGACTACAATGAAACCTAATCCTTGAAATCTTATTTACCAAATGTAAAATTTCTTCTTGTATAGTCTTCAATGGCACTACTACAAACAATTTTAATATATAATCCAGTTGGAACTCAACTTGGATATATTTTGATTCACTCACAATGCTAAGACTCAATGACTCATATCTAGTTAGAAATCAATTGTGTTTCTCATTTCAAAAGTGAATCAAATCTTTGGTTCCCTTATTAGTGTATATTTGAGTAATTAAGTTATTTGATGTAATTTGATGTTTAATGTTATTTACTGTACTTTAATAAACTTTTGATTTCATATCTTCTTGATGTGACATTTGATGTGACATCTTCACTTGATCTCGGATTTCTACTTATTTTAAAAGGTCATTCATCTTCAGTCTTCTGTGAACTCAGTGAAGATGAGCTCAATCTTTTCAGTGGATGCTTGGGCATCAGCTTCTTCTGCTCATATTGATATAGTTTCGGATTCATTGTTCTCAGTTGACCCTTTCCACAGAAGTGATGATCCCTATGATTTAGGACCTGCTGATGATTCCATGTTTTCTGTTGAGTCATTTAAGTTATCCAATTCACAGTGCAATGCTGCTCAACCAAATGCACCTCTTGATCTCCCATCTGATCCAACCATTGATCTCCCTTCTGACTAAAGTGCATGTGGAGCAACGAAAAAGCAAAGCAAGCTCAATCTACAATTTAAAAGAAGGCCTCGTGAAGTAAGTCAAAAAAGATTTAAATTTCTTACTTCAGATAGACAGATTGCATTGGATATTGTGAAGCATTGTTGTGGTTTGAAATGTTTGTACAATTTAGGAATGAAGAAACTAAAGCACCAAAGAGAAAAATTCCTCCATTTAGATAGTGAAAGGCAGGATATATACCTTGTTTCTCGCATGCAAATGATTGAGGATAACATGTCAGTAACACGTGTTGGTTTTGAATATTTCTTTAGTCAAGGGATGCGATGCTGTAGGGCTGCATTTAGAATTGCAATGAGTGTGGGAAATTTTAGAATACATAGGGTTCAACAAGGGCTTTTGAATGGGGATCTCATTTTGGATACGTTCCATGTTGGGACCAAAGGATCTGTTGGACGTCATGCAATGAATTGGATGATGAACTATTTTAGCTTGCATTGTGAGGTTATGCCTACAACTGGAAGGTTGCACTTGTCAGATAACTTTACTCGTCGAGAGGTATTTCAAATATATAGAGAAGACATGGAAAATAGAAATGAGAAGTATGTGTTGTATCGTCACTTTACTCGATTATGGAAGGAAGAGTTTAACAATGTTTCTATTCCTCGTAAAGTTAGAATGGGTGAATGTTCAGTTTGCGCCACTTTGAAAAACATGGCAAAAGGAGCTACAACACCACAGGAAAAGAATAATTTTAAAAACCTTCTTAATAACCATCGTGAGAGTCAAGATTTAGAGAGAAAGAAAGCAATTTATCATCGAAGTAAAGCACTCAGAAATCCGGAGCGTTATATGTGTTTGTTGATCGATGGTATGGATAAAAAAAAACTTGTTTGCCACATTTTTATCGCATCCCTAAGGACATTGGAGATGAAGTCCTTATGCAAATGCATTTGGTTGGTGCTTTGGTATACAATGGAACTGTAATGTCCAAGGTTTTCTTCACATATCCGAATGTGCATAATGATCCAAACCTTACAGTTACTGTCATTCATCGTGTTTTGCAATCATGGAAGTCTTTTGCCACCAACTCTATATTTGCAACTAGATAATACTGCAAGAGAGAATAAAAGTTCTACAGTCTTTGGATATTTAAGCATGCTTATTGAAAAATAGGTATTTCAGAAGGTTAAGGTAAATTTCCTTCTGGTTGGCCACACTCATGATCACATTGATCAAATGTTCAGTACTTCTCTAAGAAGTTGGCACATAACAATGCTTTTACTCTTCCGATTTTATCTGAGCTGATTTCAGAAGCATATACTCCAAAACCAGAAGTTCAACACTTCACACAGATTTATGACTTTAAGCACTTTTGCTCAATGGGCCTTGATAACAGTGCTAAGGTTTTGGCTCCATTGCACAATATTAGTTTCAACCATGTATTCTTGATGAGGAGGGTTGATGAAATAACCCTTTTATTTGCAAAGCAGTATTCATCTTCTCTTGGGTGGGAGCCTAAAGAGGGATGCAGATTCTTATTGCAGGTGCCTTATTTGTCTACTATAACAGTGTATGGTGCAAAACAATCACCATATGAAGATAAAAACAATACAGAAAGATGTGGAAATGTGGTTGATCAAAGTAAAAGCTGGATGCATGCACTCATTGAAAAGAAGAGACATATTGAGCGTGCAAAAAAATATGCTGGAGATCAAGATGTATCTTGGTGGGAGGACTTTTTCAATCATCAAGAAGAGATTATACAGTATACAATTGCAGGTCACTGGCCAGTTGATGTTCCATTCACATGGGATTTTTGTACACAAAGATCCGTGAATGTGGCCCAAGCATGTAATGCAGATGCACTTCAAAGTTTTATACATCCACCAGAAAGAAATATTTATGTAGGCGCAAGGATGACAAAACAGGCAGAAGCAAGATGGCAAGGAAATTTAATAGAGATAAATGTTGGAACACTTATTGCAGTTCTTGCTGATGGTGATGAGGCTACCAGACCATTTTGGATTGCAAAGGTTTTAGAGATAACTAAAGATATTGATCAGAGAAGAATAGAGGCTTTGATGGTGCATTGGTATTACACTAAAAGTAGTAATGCATTCACAGGTAAATATAACTTAGAAATGGTGTGTGATACTAAACGAACAGGTTCAAAAAAGAAAAAGAATATTCGAAGCACATCCACTCTTAAAATGGATGATGTAGATATTCTTGTTTATGATTTTTCCGTGACAAAAACAGGTCACTTGAGGAAAGCAACCATCAACATGATAAAACAAAAGCTTCCAGATGTATGTGGTACAGGAAATCATAGGCAAACAAGAAGAGTTGTGCATGATCTTGCAGAATTTGGTATGTACGTGGATGAAGATAGAGCTCTTGTGGATATAGAAGAAGAAGAAGAGAGCTCTCAACAGTATGAGACTGAATCAAGTGCATCAGATGATGAGGGTGTAGACATAGATCGACAAAGTTGTGAGATGCATTGAAGCTCTCAGACATTTTTAGTGCTTTTGTAAATGCCTCGAAGTAGTTTGGTTAATGAAACCATGTTTCGTAGCAATTTTGACTAACAATCAGATATCCACCCATTAAAAATATGTCTAAAATGTTATTTTTGTATAAGAACTATTAAGTTCTACATTCTTTATATAGATTTTAGACATGTCAATGTCCTATCATATAGATTTTGGACATGTCAATGTCTTATCATATACATTTTGGACATGTCAATGCCTTATATAGTGAAATTTTGACTACATTTTGAGCTCTTTTTTTATGAGAAAATGACAAAAAATGTCAAAAATCACATGTTCTCACCTCATTTTTGTAATATATGTATACTAGTATAAAGGAATCTCAAACTTAAGCTGCCATTTGCTTGGTTTTTGACGAGAGTGTTCTCTTTTTACGACATAGTTCTCATTTGTTACGACTCGCTGTTAGAAGATGTCAAGTGGTGCATCATCATCTACGACAGGGGGCCAAGGTGGTTCATCAATAGGAGTAGGTGGCGCATAAGCAGGAGCAACAATAATGCCGATCATCCTAACGTTGCGGATATGGCCACCAACCTTCATAGAAGGTAAACTTGATGGTACGAACTACACCCTCTGGAAGTTCAAAATCACTTCTATTCTTGATTAGTATGAGCTTTTGGAGACTCTTCTTGGGATTGATCATGAGCCCCGAGAAAGAACTGATCCAAACAATCCTGGTCAAATGATTCCTCCTGATGGTGATCTTCTACGTGCTTGGAAACATAGAAATGGAGATGCACTCTATGCTCTTGTTACAAGTACTTTTGATAATGTTCTGACTCTCATTCAGTCAGTACAAAGGCATGTGAAGCATGGAACATATTGAGAAATCAATATGAAACTCGTAATCAGACACGGATTCATAACTTGGAGAATAAGCTTGTAGCAGAACGGTTTGCTGATGGAGAAACTGCAAAGGTGTTTATCACTCGCATAAAGAATCTATGAGATCAAATGGCAGGAGTAGGTGTTCAAAAGTCAAGTGAGGAGCTAGCTCAATGTTGTCTTCAAGTCTGTCCACCCAAGTTTGATGGTTTGCTAACTGCTCTTAACACTCAAATCAGACCTCAACCACTAACTTTTGAAGAATTCAGTGCCTTACTCATGGAGGAGGAGCAGCGGCTCAAGGCAAGGAGTGGTAGTAGCAAAGGAGATGTTGCATTCACAGCAAATGCCAAAGGAGGCAAAACAGACTCCTCAAAAAATGGAGACAAAAAGAAGAACGACAAAAAGAAGTTCAAGGGAGAGTGTTTCCACTACAAGAAGAAGGGACACAGAATCCAAGATTCTCACATCAAGAAAGCAGAAGAGAAGAGTGGCTCTTCAAAAGGTGGCAAGGGAAAGGAGTCTGCCAACACAGCAGAAACAGAGCTTGAGTTATCTGTTACCATAGAGGAGGTGTGCTCCTTGGCTGAAGATTCAGGAACAGATGACGCATGGGTGTTGGACAGTGGTGCATCTTGTCACATGACGAGTAGAAAAGACCTTTACAGTTCCTTACAACCTCTAAAGGAACCCACCATAGTAAAGGTAGGAAACAATGGAAGATGTCCTACAGAGGGTGAAGGTACAGTTTCTTTCATTCACTCTAATGGCGATATCAAAAAGCTTTCAAATGTGTTGTATGTTCCACAAATAAAACAAAATCTACTTTCAGTAGCTTCTATAACTGATCAAGGTCATCAAGTATCTTTTAGTAAGATAGGAGCTAAGATTATGGACGGTAACAACAACATTGTTGGGATGGGCATAAGGAGGAACAACCTGTATGAGTTGTGTGCTCTTACAGCCACTACAAATGTGGGCACAAGTAAGCTATGGCATGAGAGATTCGGCCACATTGGATACCCTGTACTGAAGGAGATGCATCGCAGGGGTATGGTTGCACACCTACCATTGATTGTAGAAATGAAGGAACCATGTGAAGCTTGCATGATGGGCAAGCAACAGAGGAAGGCGTTTCCACAAGAAAGCAAGAATAGGGTAGGCTATCCTCTAGAGTTGGTGCATGCTGACTTGTGCAGAAAAATGCCTACACAGGCCTTAGACGGATCTTCCTACTTCATGTTACTTATCGACGACTACAGCAGGAAGATGTGGGTGTACTTCCTTTGCGATAAGGTTCAAGCTTTTGGTAAGTTTAAAGAATGGCTTCAGCTTATTGAAACAGAAACAGGGAAGAAGATGAAGAAATTCAGGACAGATGGTGGTGGTGAGTTCACATCAATAGAGTTTGAAGATTTCTGCAAGAGTAAGGGAATCAAGCATCAACTCAAAGTGGTGCATAGTCCTCAAGAGAATGGTGTTGCAAAACGTCGGAATCAAACCAGCATGGAGATGGCAAGGTGCATGTTGAAAGGAAAGGGTTTGATAAACCAATTTTGGGCACAGGCTGTCAGCACTGCTGTCTATATCTTGAATCAAAGCTACACCAAGGCACTTAATGGAAAGACTCCACAAGAAGCCTACACTGGTAAAAAAACCTTCTGTTTTCCATTTCAAAGAAACCTGGCCCAAGAGTTATCCCTTCTACACAAGAGAAGGAAGCATCATCTTTAGATGATGAGTTTGAAAGTCACCAACCTGTCGACACCTAAGTGGAAAAGCCATTGCCAGGTTGGGTGAGGCAGCTCTATGATTCTGCAAATCCCATCCCATAGTCGTTAGAACAAGTTGCAGATGGACCAAGGTGATCACAGAGAATAGAGGAACAGAGACGGGCAAGTGCCCAGATTATAAACACAGCCTTGATGGCTGATCTCATTCAAGAAGAAGCAAAGGAACCAACCAATGTGGAAGAGGCACTCCATGATCCGAATTGGAGGGCTTCCATGCAAGCAAAATACAACAATATCATGAAGAATGGAACTTGGGAGCTAGTGGATCGATCCCCTAAGCGTAAAGTCATTGGCCCCAAGTGGGTCTGGAAGCTAAAGTACAAGGCTGATAGTACTCTAGAAAATTATAAAGCAAGACTTGTTGCACAGGGCTACTCACTAGTTGAAGGCATGGACTTTTGTGAATCATTTGCCCCAACTGCAAGAATGACTACTATCCCAGTAGTACTAGTTGTGGTTGCACATAACCGTTGGTCAGTCTATCACATGGATGTCAAATCAGCGTTCCTGAATGGAGACCTAAAGGAGGAGGCATATGTGTGTCAGCCACTAGGTTTTGAAGCTCCCCATTCAGAGAACAAGGTATGTAAGGTGAAGAAGGCATTATATGGGCTAAAACAAGCCCCTAGAGCATGGTACCATCGGATAGATAAGTATCTCTTGGATCTAGGTTTCAAAAGATGTAATTCTGATGCTAACTTGTATGTTCTAAAGAGAGGATGGAAGCCAATTGTGCTTGTACTCTATGTAGATGACCTTGTGATTACAGGAAATGATGATGCTCTTCTTGAACAAACGAAAGATGCCTTGAGTTGAGAATTTGAAATGAGAGACTTGGACTTAATGCATTATTGCTTAGGTCTTGAAGTTTCGCAGGAACCAGAGAATATTTTCATATCTCTACAAAAGTATGCAAGGCAGATATTGAAGGCATTCGACATGGAGGATTGCAAGGAAATTTCTACACCTATGGAGGTCAACACAAAATTATCTATTGAAGATACTTCATCTCCATTGGATATTGGAAGATACAGGAAATTAGTTGGAAGTCTCATCTACTTAAGCAATAGCACACCAGACATCTCTTATGGTGTTGGAGTAGTAAGCAGGTTCTCTAATAAGACTTGCCAAACTCATTGGAAGGCAAGCATGTGGATACTCAGGTAGGTGAAAGGAACTACTGATTATGGTATTCTTTATGAAGAAGGATCATCTCTAGTCAAATACTGTGACTCAGATTGGGCAGGAGATATTGATACTAGAAAAACAGTTTCCAAATATTGCTTTTCTTTAGGATCAGGAATTTTCTCTTGGATTAGTAAGAACCAACCGACTATAGCATTATCTTCTACTGAAGCTGAGTACAAAGCTGCATGTGTTGCAGCATGTGAAGCAGTATGGTTAAGGAGGATCCTATGGCACATAGGAATACAAGGACAGGAGGCTACAAAGTTGGTGTGACAACCAAAGTTGCATGGCCATCGCCCAAAATCTTGTTTTCCATGCACGTACCAAGCACATAGAAATTCAGTATCACTATGTGCGTGAGTTGATTGAAGATGCGGTCGTGGAGATAAGCTATTGTACTACTGAAGAAAATGGAGCAGACATCTTCACCAAAGCTCTTGGGAGACAGCTACTTCTTCGACACTTTCCAAAGCTTGGGATTGGACCAAGGAGGTAGTTCATGTAGGGTGGACATTGAGGGGGGGTGTTAGATATGCTCAATACTCCACCCTCAAGTGACCACAAATGATCCATGGTGCTCTAAGTTGTAAGGCCCCCATTATGAGGAGAAGCCATTATGAGAGCCCAACATTTGTGGAACCCTAACTTCCAAGTTAGATGAGGTCTATGTGTGGCCATTGATGGTTGTAGAAAATCTCTGTGAGCCTAGCCCTTAGGTTAGGTAGGGCATAAACTTCCAGGCCATTGGGTTGCCATTTAAGGTGAAAGTAAAGGCCCTATGGCGTCGTGCGGTTTCCCCATAGAACCTTAATGGGGGGAGTGCAGAGGGGGGCTTGCCCCCTCCTGCGGGGTCCAAGGGGCCTATCCCCCGACCCGTAGGGGCGAGATGGTAGGACTTTTGGTCATGGAGATATTGTCAGATCATATATTTTACCGACTATTTTGTATCTCCCAACTACATTTATCTATACCAAACCGCCTTGTAAAAGCTATATAAGCATGGCCCATGTTCAGCTTTACATAGCATTGCGCACTAGTAAGCCCTTCATCTAGAGTCTGTCTAGATCACCATCTAAGCTCCAGAGTGGCAGTGCACAGGTGGACAACACCATCATTGTAACTGCATTATGGTCGGCAATCTAAGAATTTGAGTTCTCTATCTCTCCATCTGTGTCTATCTTTGTCTGCGTTTTTTTCTCTCAACTCTATCTAGAGGTCTATTCCGCTGTGCTGTTATTTTCTTACATCTACCTCTCAACGTGGTTCTTTGCAGGGACTTTAATATGGTGGAGATCCTTTCCCAGAGAAGGAGGAGGAAGGGATGGGTGATTGATAGATAAGAGAAGGAATTTTGGGACCAACTCAAGTTCCACCTCAATTTGGTGGAGATCAAGGATGTTGTTCGTTTATCATGGTCAAACCTCCAAGATGGTGATGAATTGCAAAATGCTAGACTCAGTAGGAGCTATATCTTGAAGAATATCATCAACAAATGGGGCCCCCTTTCCTCTCCCAAAGTGTGGATGTGGTCATCTCTAATCACTACCTAATTGTGATTACCTGCATGCCACTAGTCTCAAGAAATCCCCATGGTTTCATGCCAATCTGACCATTCTCTCTCGTCACCCATTCCACTGTGAGATTACCATGCTTGGAGCAAGGCCTTTCCCTCCTTCTCCTCATTGGTCAGGTGTTGCACGAAGATGGTCATGCAAACTGATTACATCTTGGCCATGGCTCATACACCTCTTCAAGCCATTTGTCATGATAGAAGGGAAAATATTTATCTTAGGCTTTGGCATTTGGAGGTAGGAAGTTAACAAAGGTCACTCACAATATCAAACTTGCGTCCAAAAAAATCACAATCATCTTGAGATACGAAGAAGAAATTGAAAGAAAGAATCTACAAATATATTTTAAAGATTGATGGGCAGATAAGGTAGATTGGCCTACTAAAGAGATGTGTGGCCTCCTCAAGAGGAAGCAATCCAAGGAAGTATTTTGTTCATGGTGGATACATATGGGGTTGAATGCAAAATGGATGAAGAAAATAGTACACTGATTGCCCGGAACTTTACATGGCTCCTACAGGATTCCATGTTTCTTTCTCCTTACACACATCACTCCATGGCTGCCATCTTGCACATTAGAACAAAAAAAATCTTACAAATTTCAGAAGCTCTTTTGGAAGATCCCATCTCCGATGTTGAGATTCTAGAGGTAATTGATTCCCTTCTTAAAGGCAAGAGCCGGGGTTTGGATGGCCTTACGAATGAGTTCTTCAAGAACTTCAAGCATGTGGTGGCCACTCCTTTACATTAAGTGTGGCAAAAGGCTATTTCTTTTGGCGTGATTCTGAACTGTCTGAATGAGGGCTTCATCAAGCTCATTCACAAAAAAGGAAGCAAAAATAGAATTGAAAATTGGCAGGAAATTACAATGCTACAAACCGACTACAAAATCGTAACAAAGGTGATTGGAAACTATATTAGATGTCACGTTTGTGACTCGATCAGTGAAGGCCAAAAAAGGTTCATTTAAGGGGAGGTCCATCCTTGAGGATAGCACTGATGTTTGGGATGGGCTTGTTTTTGCTGAGAAATGAGTGCAAGATGTCATCTTCAACAAGATTGACTTTGATAAAGCTTATGATAGTCTCAAGTGGGACTTTCATTCTCCAATTGATGAAGAACATGGGCTATGGCTGAAAATTCATTAAGATGATCTCTACTCTCCTTTGAAACGCAACTTCTCATGTAAACATTAACGATTAAATCTCTCAAACGATTATATTAGAATGTTCTATCAGACAAGAGTGTTTGTTAGCTCCTTTTCTCTTGGCTATGGCAATTGACGGTCTCAGTTGCCTTATTAACTATCAACTCACTTAGGTCATATCCAAGGCCTCAATCTACCTCTCAATCAAGATGTGATGATCATGATACGTTTTTCCAATGATACTTATGTCTTTGTGCATAATGACACATTGAGCATAGATACTTTTTGGAGTTGTCTAAATGCCTTTTGTGAGTGTTCAAAATCCAAAATAAATCATTCTAAAATTTATTTCACAATGGTTAGTGGGCACCCCCTCAACTGCTTATTGACCATGGTTGTTATACATGCAAAGGTTGGAAACTATGTCAATTAGATGTGAAGAATGCTTTTCTTAATGGCTATATTTCAGATGATGTTTTCATGGAGCAACCACAAGGATTTAGAGATGAAAGGTATTCAGAATATGTATGCAAGCTCAATAGAGCTCTGTATGGTTTGAAGCAGGCCCCAAGGGCATGGAATTACAGACTTGTGAAGTTCTTGAAAGAACTTGGTTTCCAAGTATCTAAAGTAGATAGTAGCTTGCTTGTCAAAGCAACTGATGATGGGTTTATTTACATGTGTATATATGTTGATGACATAATTCTTACACGTACAGATGAGAAGGGCATACAAAGCCTCAAGAAGCAAATGGATAAAGAGTTCAAGATTAGTGACTTGGGAGACTTGTCATATTTCTTGGGCATGGAGATCTCATATACTCAACATGGAGTGTCTGTAACTCAAGAAAGGTATTTGAAGAACGTGTTGATCAAGTTTAAAATGGAAGATTGTAGGGTAGCACCTACTCCAATGGAAGTGAATCACAAATTGAGTAGATATGGAGGACAAGAATTCAAGGACATGAAGCTATATCAAAGTTTGGTTGGTAGTCTAACCTATGCAACTCTAACTAGGCTTGATTTGTCATAAGCAGTTGGAGTATTGTCTCAATTCATGCATTGTCTTAGGAAAGAACATTGGATTGAAGGACAAAGGGTGTTGAGGTACGTTAAGGGTACACTCAAGAAAGGTTTGTATTATGGTTTTACATCAGATACAAACATTAAGATATATAGTGAAATAGATTGGGTAGGTAATCCTAATCATAGGAGATCAACATATGGATACTTTTGTTTTGTGGGAGATACATTAATCTCTTGGTGTTCTAAGAAGCAACACACAGTTGATCTATCATCTACAGAGGCATAGTATAAAGGTATGGTTGAATCTACAAAGGAAGTCATATGGCTAAAGATTCTTATGAAGAGTTTTAACATCATTCAGAGTACACCCACTATTCATGGAGATAACATGAGTTCATTATATCTAACTACTAACCCTGTTTTTCATGCCACGACTAAACACATTGAGATTCAGTATTAGTTTCTTAGAGAGAAGGTGATTGATAAGGAGATTGAAGTCATACATACTTCAACAAAAGATTAGATTGCAGATATGCTAAGCAAAAGCTTGGATGGACCAAAGCTACAAAGATTTAAAAACATGACAGGTATAAAGAAGATAGAGAAAACCTCAATTGATGATTGAGGGGGAGTTGTTGGTGGAAGTCAACCACCAATTGATGTTTTGGATAAAGCTTTGAAGTCAAAGGATGAAGAAAATATCGACAATCAACGATTGAAGATAGAGTATGTTCAGAAGATGAAGACTTGTATACATATGTACATTATTTTATAGTTAGTTCACATATACCTTTTATATGGTCATGAGCTTGTACATATATCCCAACATATACAAGTAAAAAGTTGGGGCAAGTATGAGAGAGCATAAGATGAGAAGAATTAGAAGTCATTAGACACTTTAGAAGTGAGGAAGATCTCTGAAACGATCTAGCACAGAAAGAGAATTATGTGTAGGAACATGTGTATGTGAAGAAGTGTTGAGTATCTTTTGAAAGAGGCTCATATTGTTTCTAGTCAAGGCGTTCATGTAGATCCAAAGAAAATTAAAGTAATTGAAGAATGGCATGTACCTCAATCTTTGAATGATGTATGATCTTTTATAGCATAAGCTAGGTTTCATAGAAAGTTTGTAAAAGGTTTTTCCTATTTAGCACTTCCACTCACATTATTATTGAAGAAAAAGTTAAAATTTGAATGGGGGTAGCACAACAACAGTCTTAAAAACAAACTCAAACATGCACTTTCTCATGCACCACCTCTTTCGCAAATACCAGATTTTTACCAACCTTTCCATGTAGTTATAGATGCTAGTGGTTTAGGTATAGGTGCTATGTTAATGCAAATGACCATCCTACTACCTTTTGAATTAGGAAACTAAAGCTTGTTAAATGAATTATAGTACATATGATAAGAAATTTTGGCTATTGTGCATGATTTAAAAAATTGGAAACATTACCTTATGGGTTCTGTAGTTATAATCAATAGGCTATTAAGCACTTATTAAATCAACCATTGATTTCTCACACACACATTAAATGGACTTCATTCATGTAAAATTTTCAACCTTTAATTCAATATCAACCTCGCAAAGCTAATTTCGTAGCAGATGCCCTTATTTATTTCCCATCCCCACAAACAAATATTGTTTCCATAAATAATAATTCTACTATTCATATTCATTCATGTCATGAAATGCTTCCTACTTATGCATCTAATTTGTATTTTTCACAAAGATGGACTACTTTAAATAATTCTACAACATCTAACATGATCATCACACTTTTCATAATAAATTCTTGTATTTCCAACAGAAGTTCTGCATCACAAAAGTTTTAAAATATTTTTTTATGTAAGAGATGCATGAACCACCGTATATGGGTCATAGCGGCATACAAAGTACTAATTCTACACGTGAAGAAATTTTTTTTTTGGCAAATATGGTAAAGGATATCACACACTATGTTTCCCATTAAATTGTGTGTCAACATGTGAAACCACATCATGCTAAAGCATTTGGATTACTAATGCCACTTCCCATAACTAATGGACCATGTGAAAAAAATTCTATGGATTTTAGTACTCGTCTTTCTACAACTTCATCTCATAATGATATGATTTTTGACAATTGTTGAGAGGTTTAGTAAACAAGAGTATTTTATCACTTGTAAAAGAACTCTTTCTACACCTCAAGCTGCTAAGTTATTTATTAAATGTATTCTTCCACATCATGGTTTTCCAAAATTTATTCTTTCAGATCGAGATGTTTGTTTTTGTAATCACTTTTGGGTTGCACTATTTCAAAACCTCAGTTCAAGAATAGAATTTAGGTTTGCATTTCATTATGAAAGTAATGGGCAAAGTGAAGCTACAAATATTACTATTTTAGATTTATTACATTGTTATTCATTAGATAACCCAAGTAATTGGGATGACAAACTTTCCTTACTACAATTTTCATATAATAACACAACACATACCACTACTCGACGTGCACTGTATGAGATTGTGTATGGTAAAGAGCTTCCCACTCCCATGTCTATCAATCAAGCTAATATTCCTATGGTATTTCTTTTGCACATGATCATATTTCTACCTTTCATGAGGTTCATGAGCACATCAAAAAGAGTGATAAGCATTACATGCATAATGTTAATAAGAAACGAGTAGCAAAAAAATTTAATGAAAATAATTTTGTATGGTTACAAATGTTTAAGAGACATTTAAAACATATTTCACAACATCCTAAGGTTAAACTTGCACCATGTTATTATGGACCTTTACATATTATTCAATTTTGTTTGAGAGTACAATGAATTGGAACTTCACACTCAAGCACCCAACCTCATAAGGTAAATGCACCCATCATGAGAATCTCATGGTCATGTCTAGTGAAGACTTGAACTCAGGATGTCCTCCCATAACTTCAAGGTGTCAGCCACTAGGCTATGCAGGCTCGAACAATTATTCGAAGGTTAATGAGAATGCTTTTAGATTAGACATACCTTCTCATTGGAATATACATAAGTCTTTTCATATTAGTTTATTGATTCCTTTAAAAGAACTCTACCATTCACTCCTATTTTAGATGATCCTTGTTTTACTAGAAGAGGATGCTGAAATTTTAGTTCTAGAGAAAAATATTTGATTATGATATTACTACTATACACACTGGTAAGCAATATCATAGATACTTAATTAAATATAAAAATCATGCACTTCAAAAATCTCAATGGATTCATAGGACATCATTAACTCCACATTATGACCACTTGATTTCTACATATGATTCACACCAACATTAAATTCGAGTTTCCATTTCCATTCATGTGTTTTTGCATGGAACATGCTTATGATTTTTTAAAGATGGGACCTCTGGCTAGTCATCCATGTCTATTTTATTCTTATCAAATGAGGTGAGTTGCTTGTCAATTTGGAGGCATGTTATACTTTATGGAATAATGGATTTCATATGGATGTTAATGTCTTGAGTTTTTTAATCTGATTTGTGTTTAGATTTAGTAGGTGTAGAATCATGAGGGTGTGAACCTACATGGAATTATTCATATTTTTTTGAAGATAGTTAAAAGATATTATTTTAGAATTTTTTTGTAAAAATAAAACAAGGCACCATACTTATAGAGAATCAGATGGCGATGCTAATTGGTGTCTGTGATCGAGCAAGAGACAAGCTTACCTACACCTGGCTGAGAGAGAAAGCAAGCAATACACACAAAGAGACGGATGCACGCTAATAAAAGCACTACAAGCAGGCCAAGTTACAAGGAACTGTCTTTGACACAGATAAGACGTGGCATCCCGTTGAGTTAGCACTTTACAAGTATTTGGAAGCCATCCGGCAGGTTTGAGTGTATGGTGGCCAAAGAAAGACGATGTGCGGCATCAACCCGACATCCATTCACTCTTCTCAATTGCAGTCTGTGCTTCTGGAGCAGATGGAATTAGTCAATTGTGCAGAGTAACTAACATCCATGTGCACTCACACACTACTACTCAGCTACAACCATCCATCATATAGTGGTGGTGCTAACCTCAGTAGCCACAAAAGTGTACTTACTATCGACTTGGGTACAAATGTCTGGAGCACATCTCTTCTTGCACCTAGCATAGAGAGTGAAAGACAGAGAGAGAGAGAGAAAAAGAGAGAGAGAGAGAGAGAGAGAGAGAGAGAGAGAGAGAGAACTGTCTCTCTGCCACCGACGGACATCCCATTTTCCCTCTTGGGTCAGCAGTAGACATCAAGTTAGAAGGCATAGTGCCCTCTAGAGAAGCGTTGAAGAAGAAGATGGCAACTCCACTCGTGCTACTAAGTTTTGCCATTGCTGCTACAGAAGGTATTGTGCCCCCCTGGAGAGAGAAAGGTACAAAAAGGAGACGGTGCTATTCTAAAGCAACTAGTATAGCTAAACTCTCCTACACTGGATCGAGCAGCAAGGAGAGAAAGAGAGAGCAGAGCATATGTAGGAGACAGAGGCCGCTCTAGAGGAGAAACCTGCAAATACTCACAGCTGGCCAAATTCTTCGATTGTCAAGTTGGATCCAGAAAAGGCAAGCAATTTAGCAGAGATAGCGGAGGGACAAGACGAAGTTATAGAGCGGTATTGTTTTGGCTTTGTCAGTGGCAAAAGAGCAGCTCGTCCCTAGAAATGGAGCCCATTCCTTAGAGCAATCACGTGTCCTTTGTCATAACATGAATTGTCACTGTTTACATATCATTAGTTCTGCGCCAAAAATCAATCTTGGAAAATTTGCGCTACCTGCCAAATTGGAGCCACATATTGTTGTCTTGTTTTAGAAAATGCACCCATGAATGCTTTTCTAAATATGACTCTTGAATACCAAACTCTGGGAAGATATTTAGTATACACATTATTTTAGCGCATAAACTCCTCACTTTATCAAAGGACACATTTCTTCTAACAACTCAAAGGAATTACTCAATTTGGCATATTATAAGGCCTAAGCCTTCATTTCCAAGGGTTAGCTCTTCTTGGGCATATTATTTGGCACTAAGTGCCCACTCTTGTACATCAAGAATATAAGAAGAAAGTGTGTTGTGTGTGCATATTTGTGGGTTGGAGGCTACTCTAAGCCCACCCACAAGATCTCTCCAAGGGTCTAAGCCTACTCTAAGGCTCAATTGGTGTGCAACGGGCTAATCTAAGCCCCCTCCTCTCATGTTGACTCATTTTGGTGTTTTGAAAGAGTAGGGCTACTCTAAGCCCCCCTCCGCAAGGAGTTTTCAATCTGGAATGGACTCGTTCATTTTCCAACTTTGCAATTATTTGAAGCAGCATTTTTGGCAAGAGATTTTGGTAGTGTTTCTAAATCGTTTATCTTCAAAGATTTGTAATGACCAAAAGTGAAGGCAGCTCATCATCTATGGCTAACTTCTTACCCTCTTTCACCCCTATTTTTATGCCTAAGGATGAACGCCTCAATGGACAAAATTACAATCTATGGAAAGATGTCATGTGCGCCTATCTCTACACGAATCTTCTTCATGAGGTAGTAGATGGGTCAGACCCCGAACCCAATAGGGATACCAACTTAGACAATTGGCATGTGTGGAATGTCAAGGACAAAGGAGCTTTAGGTCAATTGTTATGTGTCTGCGACGAACTGATGAAAGGACATATCACTGCGTGAAGAATTGAACTTCACTCTCGGACTGATAACTACGTGAATATATATCCCTTGAGAAAGCTATTTGAGACAACAAAAGTACACTAGCTTTCCAACAAGCTAAAATCCAATTAATTTGGATGATTTTTGGTCAAGAAACTCAACTCACCAAAATAGACCACCTGTGCACACAACTATACTAAAAAAGTAGACTTCACTCTATGATAGATATCTCATAAAATATGAATCCTTTGAATGACATATTTGCGACAAAAATGTGCATGCAAAGATATTTGCAAACAAGCTAAAAAACAAGGAATTTGTATATCTTCTGGTCAGGAAACTTAACGAACAAAAATAGAATACATGTCTACATAGGTATGCTAAAAAACTCCACTTCACTCTTTGATTGATATCTCACATGATATATAAGCGTTGCAAAAGATATTTATGATAAAGATAGTACACAAGATAAGCCTTTCAATAAGTCTTGAAAGACAAGAAATGGTTACATATATACTGAGATATGAGCTTCACAATAGAGGTGTGTACAAAATCACATGCAGCTAGAAGGAGTCTATGGCAAGACAAAATCACAAAGTGATCAGATCCGACTATTGGGAGCTCTTGCCTCTTTCTCTCCTTGTTTAGAATATGCTTCCATTCAACATTTATAACCAATGAGCATGTGAAGAAGTTTGTGCCTCCTTTTGTACTCACCACTTTCATTTGATTTCCCACTACATGCCACTTACTACAACGGAGATATTATATTTTTTACTCATCATGAATTTTGACTAGAATTTGTTTCCTATTTTTCTTTTCTCTTCTTTTCCTTTACCTTTATTTATTAAATTTATCCAAACATAGCTCATGTGAAAATGAGCTTGTACATTTACCTTCAACACTCCCCCTCAAGCTCATTTGGGAGTTATCGTCAACCATGTCCTACAAATTTATCACCTCCTTGAAACCTTTGAGTTTAGAAGCATCCAAAAACTTTATAAACATATCTGCAACCTGCTCTTTGGTTCTGATGAGCTTTATCTCCACATCTTTGCTTAATACCTTCTCCCTTACATAATAGTTGTGGACCTTTATGTGCTTTCTCCTTTCATCAGACATAGGATTTCTCGTCAAGTAAATACTTGACATCTTATCGCCGTATTTAAGGAGGGTTCCAACTTGCACTTCAAGATCAGCCAAAATCTTTTTAATCCACATTGCTTCACATGTGGCAAATGTTAATCCTCTATATTCAGCCTCCATGGATGAAAGTGCAATAGTAGGTTGTTTCTTTGAGCTCCATGTGATAGGTTTGCTTCCTATCATGAACACATAACTTGAGGTTGATCTCCTATCTTCCTTTGAACTTGGCCAATCAACATCGCTAAACCCTTTGACTTGCAATTCTTCATCAAACTTGTAAAATAAAGCATGATTAATTGTATGCTTTATGTATCTCAACACTCTCTTGGCTCAATTTAAATGTTCACTTGTCGGGACTTGCATAAACTGAGAAAGTACACCACCAACATTAGATAAATCATGTCTTGTAATGTTTGCATAGATTAATGATCCTACAATGCTTTTGTATGTCCTTACATCTTCCAATAGTTCTCCATCATTTGAGCAAATCTTTGTATTTGTGTCCATGGGTTGAGTGAGTGGGTTGTATTCACTGATTTCAAATCTGAAAAGAACATCCAACAAGTACTTCCTTTTCATCAAGTAGATGATAATTTTTCCATAAACAACTTCAATTCCTAAAAAATACTTAACCTCTCCAAGGTTTGAAATTTTAGACTCCTTACCAAGCTTTCTTTTAATATCTTTAATCCTTGCAACATCATTTCCTATTATGATGAGGTCATCAACATATATGCAAATATATACCTCTCTATTTTCTTCCTTCTTCATGTACAATAAAGGATATGCACTATTTGGGTTGTACTCACACTTATTTCGGTATTCTACCAATCTCCAATTCCATGCTCTTGGTGCTTGCTTTCAGCCATAAAGTTCCTTTTTCAACCTGCAAAGAAACTCTGGATGGTTTTCATGTTCAAATCCAACTCTATTGTGAAAGATGGATGGAAAGTCCAAGAAATGAGTTGGTACTACTAATACCTACTTTGTACCAGCCCTCTTTCAATTCAGAGTTGCATTGCAGGCCCTTTTATCTTTTCAATGACACCAAATAAGTGCCTATGTACTTTGGAAATGATGCATGTAATGATTTATCCAAAACAGACTACTTTCCACTTCACAATTGATCAAAAACCTTCTATTTTGGTTCACACATAAGCTTAAAGACCTAATGATTCCAAGTTTAATCACTTAAAATGATTGACTATACATAGAGCAATATATTTAGCGAGTGTAGCAATACCCTAGATATTTTAAGACCTTTACAGAGAATGACTAGTGACCACTTTGAGGCACTTTTCTCCCAATCCACTGAATGAAATGTCTTCAAAATTTTTCCGCATGTAGTACACTCAGAGCTTATTCCAAGGAGCCATAGAAAATTGAAAATGGTCGAGTAATGAGTGAGACATGAGCAAGACAAGAACACCGTTTTGAGTGATAATGACTGAGAGATCAACAGATATAAGCAATGATCTATTGTGTTATATGACAATGTTGTACATGATCATTGGAATAATAATCAATGCCCAATGATAGTGAGAAATGTAGGCTATAGTATGAGCCTCTCTATTACATCAAATGATAAATTCTAAGCTCAATAATGGGGGCCTTTAGCCGTGAGTTTTGAAGTGTTCTTTTATAATGCTTTTCTTCAAATTTGAATTTGAATTCAAATTTGGCTCTCTCTAGAAAAGTGATCCACTAATCTAGGAGACATTCTCTCCAAATTAAGTCATAGCTTTTCATTCTATCTAACTCCAGGAGTTTAGTGGATTTACAAGAATCTTCCAAGTCAATTGACTTTTACAAATGGTTAAAGATAAAACTCCATAGACAGTGGTTCTCATGTGTCTTCAATAATTTGCACCAACAAACCGATTGACTCATGTTTACCTCTTCTTGTAGTTCTCCATTAAGAAAAGAATTTTTGATGTCGAGTTGATATAATAGCCATCTCCTTGAAGCACCAATTTCTATTAATGTTTGGATTGTTCCCATCTTTGCAACATGGCTGAAAACTTCATCATAATCTATGCCTTTTGTTTGTTTAAATCCTTTGGTAACTAATCTAGCTTTATATCTAGCTAGTGAACCATCAACATTCCTCTTTACTTTAAACAACCATTTGTTTGGAACATTCTTCATACCTTCTTTCTTTGGCACTAGCTCCCATGTGTGATTATCTTTGAGAGCTTTGATCTCCTCTTTCATAGCTTGCTTCCATTCCTTTTGTGTGCAATCTTCTTCAGATATCTCAGGCTCTTTGTCTTTGATAACTTGCATCATGTGTGCAAAATGTTTCACCATGAAACTATCATAATTCAGTGTTTAAGTTGGATACCTTGTCCTTGAAGATCTTCTTTCATTGCCTTTAGAAAGTTGCTTCTTTAACCCATTCAGCTTTACCTTTGGAGTGATTACCTCTTCATATTCTTCTTCACTTGCATCTATCTCACTATTTGGAGTGGCACTTGCTTCTTCGGCTTTACTATGAGCTAAATTTAGAGACAAAGAATGAATCCTCCTCCGTGTTGAACATTCTTCATTTGATGTAGATGCCTCTAGACCTGAAACCTTTGTGCTTGATTGTTGAATTTCTCTTTGATTTGTTCTTGCATAATCATCACAATCTTCATCAAGAATATTTTCCTTTCGCTTATGTTCATACCATGGTCATAGTTCATCAAAGACCACATCTCGTGAGACTCTTACTTCCTTTGTTCTAGGGTTTTAACATTTGTATCTTTTTTGCTCCATCGAGTAGCTGATGAAAATGCATTTTTCTGACCTTGGTTCCATCTTTGTTCTAACTTCTTCTGGAATGTCAACAAAGAAAACACATCCAAACACTTTGAGGTGTGTAAGATCATGTTTCTCAATGGAATATACCTCCTCTGGAGTCAAGTGATGTATTCCCGATGTGTGCACCCATTTATCAAGTAAATGGCATTTGTGGTAGCTTCAGCCCAATAGTACAATGGTACCTTCATCTCGTTGAGCATGCATCTTGCAATTTCAGAAATTTGCCTATTTTTCCTTTCAGCTACTCCATTTTGTTCTGGTATATAGCTACAAGTAAATTGCCTTTTGACCCCATTCTCTTGTAGAAAATCTGAAAATTCTTTGGAGAAGTATTCTCCTCCACCATCGGACCTTAAGGTTTTGATGGACCTTCTTGTTTTTTTTTTCAACTTCAACTTTGAATCTATTGAATATAGAAAACACCTCTAATTTTTGCTTCATACAAAATAGCCATAGCTTTCTTGAGTGATCATCAATGAAGGTGACAAAAAATCTATTACCACCCATTGACGCCTCTTGGGTTGGTCCCCATATATCCATATGTATCAAGTCCAAGAAATTTGGGACCACATAATTGCTCTTCGTGAATGGCTCCCTCGTTTGCTTTCCTAGTTGACAAGCTTCACAGAACACATGTAGTCCAATGCTATTAAATCTTGGAGGACCTCTTACCACTTCATGTTTGCTCATGTGCTTCAGCTTCAGAATGTTGATGTGTCCTATTCTTTTGTGGCATAAGTCCAACTCTCATATCTTCATGTTCCCACATTGAATGTACATGACCTTTCCATATGGATGTTGGACATCCAAAGTGAACATCCTTCCTTCTCTTCTACCTCGAGCAATGACCTTGAAGCCTTCCTTTCGATTATTTATTGAAAGAAACTTGTCGAAAGTAGAAAAGTGCGTTTCGAAGCGACGAATTTTGGTCAAGCCAACCGGCACAAGACCAGCCCTTGAGCTTATGGAGACTCAAATAGACCTTATAGGCATGCTATAAGTGCAAAGAAATGCACTATGTACTTTGGAGCATCAAGGAGAATGAGTCGATACAAAACAGATAGGTTCGTGGGTCCACTAGCTCAGAAAACTTACTATCTATGGAAGAGACAATGAACTTCAAATGCCCATAGCGACCAGCGTTATTACAATTAGAAAAAATCCTTTTATGGGACTGATACACATAGGGTTGAGTGTATGTAATGCACAAAAGTATAAGGAATAAGCAAAATATGCTATAGGAATGAATGCGACATTCACCGGTGGTACTTCCTATTTTTTAGGAATACACAGAGATTGACCCCGAGGCAGAAAAACTCAGATTTCTCCAAATCTGCTAAACCAAATGCTTTAAAACTTTACACTCCTCAACTAGGCACTAATATCTTTCCAATGAGTCCTCTTGCACTCACTTTGGAGCTCTGGAGAGATAGAAGCAGCCTCTGCAAGATTACTGTTGGCGAAGAAGATGATGCAGAAAATTGAAGGACCAAGACAATGATGGTCACAAGTGTATGTATATTACTTCCATGTAATGTACAAGTGATTTCAAGTCCTTATATAGCCTCTAGGAGTGTTCCACAACTTTCACAAGTTGAATTTGAATTCAAATGAAGGTGGGAATGGTTGTTGGAGGGAATCAATTCACTTTCCTACAATCTAGGAAAAGTGAAGATCTAGTTTGATCTACTTTTAGGTGATTTGATTTGTTGACTGAATGCAACTTCAACCACCACAAATTCGTGGGATTTTGGCTCTATATTTCTACCTTTATATGTGTAAATCTCAAGGCTTTTACAACGGTAAATGAACCATCAAAAATCTCTCAAAAAAATACAATAAATGAGCATAAGAAAAAGAACTCTCCAACGGACATTCTTTCGATGCGATAGCCTTTGATGTAGAGCAAATCCACCTCAAGCATAGTGTAAGCTTGATGTTCCAACAGCTCCCCCTCAAGTTTAAGTATGCTTGAGTCTTCATTCTCTGATAGGTTGAATACCTGCCATAGCTTTGAATCTACAAAGCTTTATTCCATCAAGTGCCTTCGTCATCATATCTGCTACTTGCTTTTCATTAGGAACAAAAGAAATGTCGATCTCCTTTTCCATGATCTTCTCCCTGATGAAGTGGTAATGAACTTCTATGTCCTTGGTTCTCGCATGGAAAATAGGATTTGCGGCTAGATGGATGGAACTTACATTATCTCCAAATATGTGAGGTTTAAAACTCACTAGTCCCAAATCTGTATACAATGCTTTTAACCATATTGCCTCTTGAGTTGCTATGGTCAAGCCTCTGTACACTGCTTTAGTTGAGGATAAAGCAGCTGTTGGTTGCTTCTTGGAACTCCAAGACACTAGCTTTGAACCTGCAAGCGCTCAGTAACCAGATGTACTCTTTCTATCATCCTTAGCTCCTGCCCAATCTGCATCTGAGTAGATTTTGATATCCAAATCTGAAGAGTAAGGATAGAATATACCTTCGTTGATTGTACCTTTGAGATACTTAAGTACTCTCTTAGCCGCATCCATGTGTGGTCTTCTCGGTGAGTGCATGAACTGACTAAGCACTCCCACACTATATGAGATGTCTGCCCTTGTATGAGTAGCATATATCAAGCTACCTACCAAGCTTTGATATTCTTTGATGTCTTCAATTTTCTCACTTTCATAAACACTTAGTTTATGATTCATCTCCAAAGGTGTACCTGTAGGTTTAGTGTTCTCCATTTTGAACTTGAGAAGAAGATCCTGAATGTATCTTCTTTGAGTCAAATACATTCCTTCATCTGTGTATATCACCTACATACCTAGGAAATATGTGAGCTCACCTAGGTCACTGATTTTGAACTCCTCTTGCATGTGTCTCTTGATCCTTTGAATGCCATTTAGATCATCACCTGTCACAATAATATCATCTACATATACACTTAGATAGATAACCTCATTGTGATCCCTTTTGATGAATAGAGAAGGATCTGAGCTGCTAGCTTTGAACCTTTGATCTTGAAGATATGTAACCAACCTGTAATTCCAAGCTCTAGGAGCTTGTTTCAATCCATACAATGCTTTCTTAAGTTTGCAAACATAAGCTGGATGATTAGGATTTTAAAAAACTGGTGGTTGTGACATGTATACCTCTTCAGTTATCCAACCATTTAAGAATGCATTTTTCACATCAAGTTGGAGGAGTCTCCAATTCCTTGCAGTAGCTACACTTATCAATGTCCTGATTGTAGTCATCTTTGCAACTGGTGAGAATGTTTCTTCATAGTCTATATCATGAGTTTGTGAGCATCCTTTGGCAACTAATCTTGCCTTGTACCTGCAAACTGCTCCATCTGAATTTCTTTTAACTTTATATACCCATCTGCAACCAATTACCTTTTGATTCGACGACATTGGAGCTAAATCCCAAGTGTCCATCTCCTGCAATGCATCCATCTCTTCTTTCATGGCCTTTTCCCAATTAGGGTTTCCCTTTGCCTCTTCATAGGTTGAGGGTTCCTCTGAAATAGAGTCTTTTGCCAAGTAGATTGAATGCTTCATAACAAATGTGGAATCATATCCATACCTTTCTGGTTGTTTCTTCTCTCTTGTTGATCTTCTAGGTGCTTGTTTTGAGCATTCTCCAACCTCTTGCATCTTTGCTTTGCCTCTTGACTTCCATAGCTTTTAATCCCTTTCTCTTTCATCTTGGTCATTGTCTATATCACTTCTTGGATCCTGGACCTGTGTATCATGCTTGCTTCCTAATTGATGAGAGTCAGAATCAAGATCATATGGTAGTGTTACCTTTTGTTTGTCTTCATCATACCAAGACCTGTGTTCTTCAAACACAACATCTCTACTTGTAGTGAATTGCTTGGTTGAAGGATTGAAGAACCTGTAACCCATCTGAGTTGAATCATATCCAATAAACACTGCCTTTGTTGCCCTTTCATCTAGCTTACCTCTTATTTGTGATGGTACATGAACATAAGCTAAACAACCAAAAACCTTGCAATGTCCAAGACTAGGTTTTCTTCCATGCCATGCTTCATAAGGAGTCATACCTTGAAGTGATTTGGATGGTAGTCGATTGACAAGGCACACTATAGTTGAAATAGCTTCTGCCCATAGATAATGTGGCAACTTCTTCTCTTCAAGCATTGTTCGGGCTGATCCAACCAATGTCTTCTTTCTCCTCTCTGCAATTCCATTTAGTTGAGGAGAGTATCTGGTAGTCACTTCCCTTTTGATACCTTTGTCCTGCAAGAACTCATCAAACTCTTTGGAGAAGTATTCTCCCCCTCCATCAGATCTGAGCTTCTTTAGTGATCTACCTGTATGATTCTCCACATGTGCAAGATACTTCTTGAAGCAATCAAACACTTCATTCTTACTCTTGATAAAGTATAGAACAGTCCATCTACTATGGTCTTCAATAAATGAGACATAATACCTTGATCCTGCCAATGAGGGTTCTTGACTTGGTCCCCATACATCTGTATGTACTAAGTCCAATAAGTTGTTGTGGATGTAGCCTTTGTGGTTGGATGGTTGTCTTTGTGCCTTCCCAATCTGACATGCATCACACCTGTTGATCATGTGTTGCTTTGATATGTTCGGCAGTCCTAGAACACTTTGATCCCTGCATATATCCTTCAAGGTTCTTTCATTCACATGAGCAAGTCTCTTATGCCACACTTCAAGCTCACTTAGGGTTTGAGACCCAAAGTTGAATAGAGCTATGTTCTTGGTTTCTCCTACTTCAAAAGTAAAGAGCCTACCATGCTTCTCACCTCGGGCTATCTTCTTGAAGCCTTGACATGGATCTTCCACAAAAGCTCCATGTTGGGTGAACCTAACTTGCAAGCCTTTTCCAACTATTTGGCCTACACTTATTAGGTTTTTAGTGATAGTGGGTACATAGAGAACCTTACTCAGAATGTTTGTCCTACCATTGGAAGCTTTGACATTACCAATCTTCTCCACATTGTGCTTTGTGTCATCCCCTATTTGCACTTCATGTCTATGCTTTGGACTTTCCAAGTCAGATAGAAGAGCAATCTTGCCTGCAACATGATTCGAACATCCTGAATCTATGTAGAATAAATGATCATCTTCTTTACCTTCTCTGTGGCTTAGATTCATAAGAAGCAATGAGTCTTCATGTGGTTGATCTTCTGAATAATTGTTGTAGTCTCTTCTATTATAGCTTCTATTGTTATTGTTGAAGTTGTGTCCACCTCTACCTCTATTGCCGCCATATCCACCTCTTCCACTTCCTTTCTGGGCCTTCCCATTGAACCAACAATTTTGAGTGGTGTGGTTGGTCTTATCGCATATGTCACAAGGTTGAACATTTTGACCTTTAGCTTTGTCTTGCTTTGTTCCTTTCTTCTTCCCTTTCCACTTGCTCTTGCTTGCAAAGTTGGCTTGAGAAGTCTCTTCTTCATCTTCTTCCTTCTTCTTGCCTTTCTGCTTCTTATCCTTCGTATCTGCATATAGAGCACTAGATGAATTTCCATGATAAGAGTTACCTTCCTTTATGCTATTGTTGGCTTCTTGATTGAAGCGTTGTCTAAGAAAGATGTTGAAGTCTCGAGTTTGCACATCCATGATGAGATCATAAGCCGTCGTGAAGGATTGCCATTACTTATCACTTCGAATGCCGTTGAGAATTTGCCTCATGATGACCTCTTCTTCAATTAGCTCTCCAATGGATGCTAACTGATCCGCAACCTCCTTGACCTTGGTAACAAACTCTATGATGGTTTGTTTAGGTGTCTTCTTCATTTGGTTGAACTCGTTCCAAAGATGATTCTTTCTTGCTTTGGTACTAGTAGAAAAGAAAGTCTCGAGGGCATCCCAAGTCTCTTGAGATGTCTTGCATCCTCTAATATGTGGTAATAGAAAGTCAAAGATAGAGTTTAGTATGTACGACCTTCCTTGAGCATCCCTTGCGCACCAAAGTGTGAGCTTATCTGTCTCCTCTTGTGTAGGTCCTCCTTTGGATCTTGGAATAGGCATAGCTTCATCACCTGCTACAATTCCATAAAGATTTCTACCTTGCAAATAGGCCTCCATTCTGATTTGCCAAGCCGCATAGTTGTGTTGATCAAGCTTCTCGATCATTGAGGGAAAGCCGTCACCCATCTTGATCTAGCTCTGATACCAGTGAAAGAAACTTGGAGAAGCTTGTCAAAGGTAGAAAAGTGCGTTTCGAAGCGACGAAGTTTGGTCAAGCCAACCGGCACAAGACCAGCCCTTCAGCTTATGGAGACTCAAATAGACCTTATAGGCATGCTATAAGTGCAAAGAAATGCACTATTTACTTTGGAGCATCAAGGAGAATGAGTCGATACAAAACAGATAGGTTCGCGGGTCGACTAGCTTAAAAAACTTACTATCTATGGAAGAAACAATGAGCTTCAAATGCCCATAGCAACCAGTGTGATTACAATTAGAAAAAATCCTTTTATGGGAGTGATACACATAGATTTAAGTGTATGGAATGCACAAAAGTATAAGGAATAAGCAAACTATGCTATAGGAATGAATGCAACATTCACTAGTGGTACTTCCTATTTTTCAGCTGGAATACGTAGAAATTGACCACGAGGCAGAAAAACTCAGATTTCTCCAAATCTGCTGAAGCAAATGCTTTTAAACTTTACAGGCCTAAACTAGACACTGATACCTTTCCAATGAGTCCTCTTGCACAAAATTGGGAGCTCTGGAGAGAGACCAGCAGCCTTTGCAAGATTACTATTGGCGAAGAAGATGATGCAGAAAATTGAAGGAGCAAGACAATGATGGTCACAAGTGTATGTATATTGCTTCCATGTAATGTACAAGTGATTTCAAGTCCTTATATAGCCTCTAGGAGTGTTCCACGACTTTTACTCTAATTGTTGACCCAAGTCATCCATCGAAGACGATCAGAAACTTTAAGAGTTACCTCAAATAGTTATATTGTCCTTTGCTCTTGCATTTGTGAATCTCCCCCTTGTTTTGTAGCTCCTCTTTTGCTTTGCTTTAACTCCAACTAGATAATGAGTTCCCCTATCTGCAACGAAAATGTGTAGTGAACCCTTGTATGTCCATCAATTAGACAAACAGCTACACCTTAGATAGATTTTTTATCTCAATAAAAACTCCAATGGCATTGTGCATTTAGTCACTAAAAGTAGACAAAAAGAGATTTCTAACAAGCTATACATAACTTAATTTGGACAAGTTTTGATTAGGAAACACAACTAACAAAGATGAACTACCTATCCACACACGTATGCTAAAGAATTGAACTTCACTCTCGGACTGATAACTCCCTGAATATATATCCTTTGAGGAAGATATTTGAGACAAAGAAAGTGCACACATGTATCTTTTGAACAACCTATAAATCAAGTAATTTGGATGAGTTGTGGTTAGGAAACACAACTGACCAAAATAGAGCACCTACACACACAAGTATACTACAAAATAGGATTTCACTCTCTAATACATATCTCATATAATATAAATCCTTTGATTAACATATTTGGGACACAAAATGTACATGCAAAGAGATTTCCAAAAAGCTAAAATCTAAGAAATTGGGATATGTTTTGTTTGGGAAACTTAACCAACCAAAATAGACTACCTGTCTACATGGGCATGCTAAAAAATTAGACTTCACTCTTTGACTAATATATCATAGAAAATTTTATATTTGAAGGAGATATTTAAGAAAACGAATGTGCGCAAGATACACTTTCCAATGAGTGTTTAAAGAGAAGAAATGGTTACATATACAATGAGGTATGAGCTTCACAACAAAGCTATGTACAAAATGATGTGCGGCTGGAAGGAGTATATGGGTAGAAAAAATGACAAAATGACCAGATCCGACTATTGGGAGCTCTTGCCTTTTTCTCTCCTTGATTAAAACATGCTCCCACTCCACTTTTATAACCAATGAGCATGTGAAAAACTTTGTGCCTCCTTCTTAGCTCACACTTTCATTTGATTGCCCACTACATGCCACCTACTACAAGGCAGATATTGTATCTTTTACCTATCATGAATTTTGACTACTTTTTTTCCTTTTTTTCTTTTCTCTTATTTTAGTTTATCTTTATATTTGGAAAATATCCAATCATAGATCATGTGAAAATAAGCCTGAACATTTATTTTCAACATCTAATGGCGTGCTTCATCGACATTTTTGGGATGTCATGTTCTCCTATGATTGCATAGCACATCTGATTGTATGGTTTTTTGAGGCAAAGTCATTTCACTACATCAAGAAGGGAATTATTAAGTTGTTTCATTTCAAAACAATGGTTGTGGAAACTTTCTCTAGATATCCACGTTTTTGGTTTTGTTATTTGTAAATAATAACTCCAATGATTGAATGGAGGAGTAGCACTTTGTATATGTTGAAAGTAACTGATGCTCTTTGAAGCAAAAAAGGAGGAAATATGAATGCCATGCACATGATTTATCTAGGGAATTATTGCCTCTCAATAAAACTCATGAATATGTGAACATGGCAGATTCGGGAGGAACTGATTGGACATTCTCTCGAGGGAAGAAGACAATTCTTGGGAGTGACCGATGAGAGCCAAGGTGTTTTGGCTTGGTCTTGATGGTGCAAAGAATTGCAGCTAGCTTCAGGTATGCATTTCTCTTCTCTAACCGCATCTGAAAGTTTGAAGGATGCCATAAAGCATGATGTATATAGGGGTCTATACAGAGGTCTTCGTGCCGAAATGGCACGATCTTTTGCAATTGGGGCCATATACTTTTGATTAAATGAAATAAAAAAATCTTGGATTACTATAACTCGCTAGATATTTCTTTTCCCATTTCTCAGTTCTGTGCAGGGCTTTAGGGGATACACTTGGCTTGTTATTTATGTGTATTGTGAAATCATCAAATAGAGAATGCAGATTCAGGGACCAATTCAAGCGAAAAGGGCCATCTAAGCTTCTTTGATGGGCCTAATTGCTTAGATTGGTCGTGTCCAAACAATTATCATATTCCTAGCTATATGAATGAATGCGATCGATCCAAGCGATTAGGGGCATCTGAAGCTTCTCGATGCCCCTAATCACTTGGATCAGTCATGTACAAGCTTTTTTGATCCATCATACCTCACACAAAATGTGGTATATAGAAAGTTTCGAAAAGCATGTAAAAAACACGAAGGCAATGGCAACTTGGCGATAGCAAGGAGTTCACAAAAAAATAAAAAAAAGTGAATAAAGGAGCTTAAATAGGTCTTTGGAATGAGTTGATCTTGGTGACATGTGGTAGCTTGTGATTGGTCCATGTCATCTAGCTATTAGAAATCCCAATGTCAATGCTATGTGGCATCATTTGAGTGGGCCACAACATCTAGCTGTTGCCATTGCAAAGGTTCTTTTGCCCCGTGGCACTTGCTTATTGCTCCACATCATGTGACTGTTACCCGGTCCTCCTCGACTATAAATACAAGTCCCCTTCACCATTTAACATTTTCAACCTTCATAGAATTTCTCTCTTCATCACCCTGCATAGTTGTGCTTCGTACTCGATGCGATACAAGCAATTGCATGCGTTTGATAGACCTTTGACTAGCTTATTTCGCTTGCATCCATAGGGTTCTCCACTAGGACACATACTTGTGCTTCATACCAGATATGACCGATACAAGCGATTACATGTGTTTGACCGGACTTTGACTTGCTTATTTCTTTTGCATCAGTTTTGTTCTGCACTAGGACACATACTTGTGCTTCATACTTGATACGACCGATATAAGCGATTACACGCATTTGAATGGCCTTTGACTAGCTTATTTTGCTTGCATCCGTCGTGTTCTCCAGTAGGACACACTAGAATAACTAGAGTTGAGATGGAGGAAAAGGATAACTAGAAAGTGCAAAAGGATTTATACTTGGGTTCTTTGGTTTTCTTCTTATGCAATCTCATCATTCATAGATATCTACCAAAGAAGTGGGAAAATTAGCCTCTATTTCTTATGATTTTCAGTCATGCCCTAGTTTCATTGCATTATTTGAAATATTTTTTTTTCTCCGTATGCAAGATCCTTGATGTCATAGACAAAAAGGAAGTCATCTAAACATCATATTCCATGTGAACTTCTCTATCTTACTATTTTCTCAGAATTTCAAGAAACTAATAGTACCATTGCATATGAAATGTGCCAAAACCGAGATTAGGATTCTGATACCTAGAGGTCTTGATTCTGATACTGAGAGGTCTTGCATGATTCTGATACCGAGAGGTCTTGATGAGCCTATTTATACATGAATCTAGGACATGACCAATCCAAGCGATTAGGCTCATCTGGAAATGTTGGATGGGCCTAATCACTTGCATCGGTCATGTCTTGAAATCAGTACGAAAATGTTCATCAAGACCTCTGGGTATCAAAATCATGCAAATAGATAGTCAATCTTAGGGTTTTGGCGCATTCCAAATGCAATGGTAGCATGAGTTTCTCCAAATTCTTAACCAATAATAAGATATAGAAGTTGACATGCAATCTAAGGTTCAAGATGACCTCCTTTGGACACAAGCAATTATGGCGATTAGGGCCATCGAAGCTTCTTTGATGGGCCTAATCTCTTGGATTGTTCGTGTCCAAACAATTATCATGTTCCTAGCTATATGAATGAATGCGACCGATCCAAGCGATTAGGGGCATCTAAATCTGCCCAATGCCCCTAATCGCTTGGATCAGTCTTGTACAAGCTTTTGTGATCCATCATACCTCACACAAAATGTGCTCTATGAAAAGTTTTGAAAAGCATGTAAAAAACACGAAGGCAATGGCAACTCGGTGCTAGCAAGGAGTTCACAAAAAAATGTAAAAAGTGAATAGGGGAGCTTAAATAGGTTTCTAGAATGACTTGATCATTGGTGACACCTAGTAGCTTGTGATTAGTCCATGTCATCTAGCCATTAGAAATCCCAAGGTACAATGCCATGTGGCATGATTTGAGTGGGCCATATCATCTAGCCATTGTGTTTCCCAATGTTGTTTTGCCACATGGCACTCGCTTACTGGTCCACATCATGTGACAGTTACCGATCCTCCTCAACTATAAATACAAGTCCTCTAATTCACCATTTGACATTTTCAACCTTCATAGAATTTCTCTCTTCATCACCCTGCATACTATGCTTCATACCCAATGCGACTGATACAAGCGATTGCACGCATTTGAGAGACCTTTGACTAGCTTATTTTGCTTGCATCGATGGTGTTCTCTAGTAGGACACATACTTGTGCTTCATACCCGATATGATTGACACAAGCGATTACATGTATTTGACCGGCCTTTGACTTGCTTATTTCGCTTGCATCAGTCGTGTTCTCCACTAGGACACATACTTGTGCTTCATACTCGATACGATCAATACAAGCGATTACACACATTTGAACGGCCTCTAACTAGCTTGTTTCGCTTGCATCGGTCGTCTTCTCCACTAGGACACACTAGAATAACTACAGCTGATATGGAGGAAAAGGATAACTAGAAAGTTCAAAAGGATTTATACTTGGGTTCTTTGGTTTTCTTCTTATGCAATCTCATCATTCATAGATATTACCAAAGAAGTGGGAAAATTAGCCTCTATTTCTTATGATTTTCAGTCATGCCCTAGTTTCATTGCATTATTTGAAATATTTTTTTTTCTCCCTATGCAAGATCCTTGATGTCTTAGACAAAGAGGAAGTCATCTAAACATCACATTCCATGTGAACTTATCTATCTTACTATTTGCTCAGAATTTCAAGAAACTCATAGTACCATTGCATCCGAAATGTGCCAAAATCGAGATTAGGATTCTGATACCTAGAGGTCTTGATTATGATACCAAGAGGTCTTGCATGATTCTGATACCGAGAGGTCTTGATGAGCTTATTTATACATGAATCTAGGACATGACCAATCCAAGCGATAAGGCTCATCTGGAAATGTTGCATGGGCCTAATCACTTGCATCGGTCATGTCTTGAAATGAGTACGAAAATGTTTATCAAGACCACTGGGTATCAAAATGATGCAAATAGACAGTTAATCTTAGGGTTTCGGCACATTCCAAATGCAATTGTAGCATGAGTTTCTCCAGATTCTTAACCAATAATAAGATATAGAAGTTGACATGCAATCTAAGGTTCATGATGACCTCCTTTGGACACAAGCAATTACGGCGATTAGGGCCATCAAAATTTCTTTGATGGGCCTAATCACTTGGATTGGTCGTGTGCAAACAAGTATCATGTTCCTAGCTATATGAATGAATGCGATGGATCCAAGCGATTAGGGGCATCTGAATCTGCCCGATGCCCCTAATCGCTTGGATCAGTCATGTACAAGTTTTTGTGATCCATCATACCTCACACAAAATGTGGTATGTGAAAAGTTTTGAAAAGCATGTAAAAAACGCGAAGGCAATGGCAACTCGGTGCTAGCAAGGAGTTCACAAAAAAATGAAAAAAAGTGAATAGAGGAGCTGAAATAGGTTTCTAGAATGAGTTGATCATTGGTGACACTTGGTAGCTTGT
The DNA here is from genome assembly GCA_020310875.1 of Ceratopteris richardii. NCBI lineage: Eukaryota > Viridiplantae > Streptophyta > Polypodiopsida > Polypodiales > Pteridaceae > Ceratopteris > Ceratopteris richardii. The sequence goes on along the minus strand of CM035422.1, from coordinate 124,615,122 downwards.
GATTAGTCCATGTCATCTAGCCATTAGAAATCCCAACGTACAATGCCATGTGGCATGATTTGAGTGGGCCACATCATCTAGCCATTGTGTTTCCTAATGTTGTTTTGCCACATGGCACTCGCTTATTGGTCCACATCATGTAATAGTTACCGGTCCTCCTCAACTATACATACAAGTCCTCTTCACCATTTGACATTTTCAACCTTCATAGAATTTCTCTCTTCATCACCCTGCATACTGTGATTCATACCCAATGCGACCGATACAAGTGATTGCACGCATTTGAGAGACCTTTGAGTAGCTTATTTTGCTTGCATCGTGTTGGAAAAACAATGCCTTATTGGTTCAATGGTCCAACAATATAGAGCATGTGTAGTAGTCTTATCATTCCTCCTACAGCGAATATGGACGGGCGTCGTCGGTCAGGGCAAGACCATGTGTAGATGCTCGTTCTACTTATCATACAAACAAATGGAGTTGGACGCGTGGCTAAGGCACTGACCTCCCAACGTAAGGTACTGAGCTCAAATTCCGCGGTGGCCAGCAACAGCACGATCGCGAATCATAAAGCAAGTAATTTTTTCTATATGCTTTTCATAAACAACGACGGGCTACGATGGATTTCTCCGTGAATCTTTTCCAGATCATAAGAGTTTTCGCGATATGATTTATTCGCATAACGATCGTAGCTTTATTGTGCTTTTGAATAAGCTTTCGAGAAATACAATCTACTATATAAGAAGTACTTTGGGTCACTTCTATTCATCCTTCACCTAGTTTTCAACACAAGCCTTGAGCTTGGACCTCAATAGAGGTGGTGTTTCGTATAGCACATGGGGCAGCCATGGTGCTAACTTGAAGCATGTTGAGGAGCAGCTATGGAGTTCTTCTTAATAATTCTTCTTGGAGAAGATGAAGGGTGTGCTCACACTCTAGCTCATGGAGAGGACGTTATCTATTGTTCATGGCAAGAAGACTTGGTCATTAGCAGCTTGATGGTGAGGATCGGCCATCTACATGGTGTATTTGAAGATTGTCTTCTACAAAGAAGAGGTCAGGTTGAAGATTGTCTTCTAAAAGAAGATGTCGGGCTCCTTCAAAGACATTGCATGGTGGTTAACATAAGATTTACATCTTATGTTAAATATTCAGGTACATATTCTCTTTATGCACACAAGGTACTACTTGAATTTTATGGAGGACGTGGTGTTCATATCAGGAGGAGTCCTATTCAGCATAGGTACAAGAGAAACAGTACGTATATGCTTTATGCATATTTTGATGAGGTGTTTAAGAAGTTTTGTTCACATGAGTTTGAGGATTTCTAGCAGCAAACTTGTTAGCATTCTATGCTACTTTATAAGTATGTGACCTTTTGACACACGTATCTAACTTAGGGTCTTCCATAGCCTAAGTTCAGATGAGGGTTTGTTGACTATCAGTTTCACATTGATCCTTCCTCTTTCAGTCACTCATATTCACTCTTCCATAACCTATAAGGTCACACATCTAATGTATATTCAGATTACTGCCCATACATCTGAATATGTTTGTTACATTTGTACATTCACTCATTCATCTATTTCTCATCACATAAAGTGGCTGAGAGTTTTGCTCCCACATTGTACATTGAACATTGGTATCTATGATAATATGAGTAAGCGATGGCTTACGTAACACATTACACATGTCGTCTATTCTTTCTCATTCTTTATCTCATCATTTGTATGATTAAGTTGTGGTATGTTCATGTTTTGTCAATATGGAAGATTGCTAGATTCTGTGTTGTATATGCTGGACCTATGGAACCACGGACCTGTGACGTGAGCCATGAGCCAAGGGCCTACCTCATATCCAACATTTGGTATCAGAGCACTAAGGTTTTGGTTTCAGATCTTTAGGTCTTTGGCATCAATGCGTTAAGGCTCTCTTAGCTTCCCAGGTTTACCAGAATTCCAGATTTACAACATATGATTTGAAAGCATCTTCTAACATTTGACATTTGACATACACACTTAATCTAGATGAGTAGAGATTTGAGAATTAGACAATTCAGTCACATGTGTATTCATCAGTGTGGAGTATGAAGTTGATGATCTGTTAGCAACCGAATATTTTTGGAAGAGTATGCAAATGCTTTACAAAAGTATTGTTTGAAGACCCAGACTTGATGAAGAGAAGACTACTTCAAATTCAAGGAAGAACAATGGTTTAGAGAAGATGAAGGAATCAGACCAACATCAAATCACAGGTATCAGTTTCTACTATCAAATTATCGTTTGCAGGTCATGTCTTAGAAGAGCAGTTATGAAGAGATTTGAAGAAACTCAAGGAATGCTTTTATACACTTTCATCATTTGAAAGTTAAAGGCTACATCAAAACAGGTATCTAGAGGTTTTTCTAGAGAGTTTTGAGAGATCTCTTTCATGGCAAGAAAGCTCATCTAAGAAGACAAATGTGAAGATGGGATGATTTTTTTTGTTTTCAGCCAATTTTCTGTTGTAAGTTGGTTGGATATCAAGGTACAAATGTATCTAGAGAAGGTAACTCTAGAAGGGTAATTCATCATTCAGACAAAAGATTGGTGAATTTAGTCATTTGAGACATTTGAAGCAGAATTTTGATTCAAAGATATGAGGAGATGATAAAACATGCTTCTATATTCACTTCCATTTATATACCATGTTTGTTTTATATCTTACTCTTAGTACTATAGAAAGAGAAAAAGTTCATTTGAAGAGGTCAAGAGTGTTTGCTACTTCAAGCTGAAGATAACAAAAGGTATGGAAGAGAAGTTTGAAGATGTTGACATCATCAGGTGGAAGAAAGATGCAGAAGAAGAAAGTCCATCATTTCCAAAAGAAAAGTAAGACTTCCTTTTCTCATATATTTTCCATATACTTTTCCTATTTTATCCTCTGCATCCAAAGACAAGTCTACGAGAACATCTTGTTTAAAGAAGAAGCAGTTTCTTGTTTTGCATTATACTTGGTCATGATTTAGTAGATTTGACAAAGAATTGCATTGAGAGAAAGAAAAGCAGCAGATATAACTTTTGACTCATATATGTATGAGTTATGTTTTAGTTGAAGCTTTTGAGCAGGCAGCTTATATGTTTCCTCAAAGAATTCTTGGTATATCAATACAGAGCTACTTATATGACAAGTTGCAGAGAAGTATATTTCTTCTTTATCTAACTCTTGAGGTAAAAGAGTTTTTTGTAGCAAATGTTGAAAACTTGGGTTGAGGTTTTATGTTTGGAAAAGGCTACCTCATATTCAGTATTTTCAGAAACTTCAAAAAATTCAGTTTTGTTGATGTACAAGTCAATGGAGAATCTACTTTCTATGATTGTCTAGATTTTTGGATACATGCTTGTATTCAAAAAAGGTGTTCCATAAGATCCTATCACTTGATTGAGAAGTGGAGTTAGCCAAAAGAAGATTAAGCAGGTTCTATTACATTTCACCCGGGTAGAATATGAAAAGTTATGAAGTATCAACTTGCAACTCTTGGAGTTCTCAAGGTGAGAAGTTTGTCCACTTATGTTTCAAGTAGGAATTGCAGATTCCTTGAAGGATTTATTTGAAGAAAAGTTTTACAATTTTGTAAGAAGCATGGACACTTGAAGACATTCAGGTAACAAATCAAACATTCAGTCATGAAGATTTGATAAGAGCAGATTCTACATAGGAGACATCATTGATCTTGAATCATCATGTATGATTTTGAGTATTTATGATTCAGTTGTCTATCCTTTGTTTGTGAAGATTCTTAACATTGGAAGAAGTAAGTCAAAGATTCCGGTTCTATCAAATTTATGATACAGAGAGATAGAAATACTTGTTATGTTACAGAAGGTTCTGAATCCTATAAAGCTTTCAACAAGGTTTTATGTTAGGTTTAGCTAACCTTATTCTAGATTTTGGAAAGCTGAAGAATGTCATGGAAAGCTATTGGCATGTGCACAATGCTAATAAAAAGGGTTCAGAGATTTTGTTTCAGATACAGATATTGATCACTGAAGATCAAATTAATGAAGAAGGTTGTCCAAGATTTCATAAAGTCTGATATAATTTGAAGAATACTGGATACTAGTGTTAAGTCATCCAAGGGGGTGATGAAACATGAAGACTTATTTTTAGCCATATGAAAAAGAATGTAGATTCATACTTTCAGGTATTCCTATTTCAGGTATTCCTATATTTCCTTTGTCAGGTTCTCTTTATGTTCCATCTTTAAAAGAAGAAGGAAGAAGAAGAATGTTTGGAGAAAGTTCCTGTTAGGATGTTCCTATTCAGGAGAAGGTTCCAAAATTCTATTGAAGAGAATCTTGATATTTTAGAAAGGTATATTTGAGAAGTGCGCTCATATATGTTTATACCAGGTTCTGAAGGAAAGAGGTATGAAAGACTTACAGTTTGAACAAGGATGAAGACATGATGACATCATAGATTTTTTCTTAGACTCATATTTCAGTTGATTGCAATTGAGTTGAGTTGATTTGACTTGACTACAGTCAGAGATGAACCAATAGTGTTCATAATACACTAAGTTGTGAGTTGATAGTCACAGGTTCTAGGATTCAGTTCCTGATTTTGTTTAGTGTATCTACATGACGCAGCAGAAGTACGTTGAGAAACCTTTTTGGATAGTAAATGCAAATATGTGGATCCTAGTGTATGTTTTTAGGTTTTGGAAGACAAGAGATAGCAGGTTCGGAGGGAGTTCATGCTATACTTTTTGTCAAGCAATTATTGCTTAATGAGAACACTATTGGATATCTAGTTTGCATATTTTCTCAAGTATTATGATTCAGATTCAGCAAGTTCATATTTTTGAAAGAAAGTCAAATTCACTTTTGAAGGAGACTTTTTCTGAAGTGCTGGAGTACAAGCTTGAAGCTTGTGGTAATTTGCAACTTGTGATAGTTTGCAGATTCAGTTCAGTTTGTACCAATATGACATTACAGGGGGGATTGTTGGAAAAACAATGCCTTATTGGTTCAATGGTCCAACAATATAGAGCATGTGTAGTAGTCTTATCATTCCTCCTACAGCGAATATGGACGGGCGTCGTCGGTCAGGGCAACAGCATATGTAGATGCTCATGCTACTTATCATACAAACAAATGGAGTTGGACGCGTGGCTAAGGCGCTAACCTTCCAACGTAAGGGACTTAGTTCAAATCCCAGAGCGGCCAGCAATAGCACGATCGCGAATCATAAAACAAGTATTTTTTTCTATATGCTTTTCATAAATAGCAACGGGCTAGGATGGATTTCTCTGTGAATCTTTTCTAGATCATAAGAGTTTTCGCGATATGATTTATTCACATAACGATCGTAGCTTTATTGTGCTTTTGAATAAGCTTTTCAGAGAATACAATCTACTATATAAGAAGTACTTTGGGTCACTTCTATTCATCCTTCACCTAGTTTTCAACACAAGCCTTGAGCTTGGACCTCAATAGAGGTGGTGTTTCGTCTAGCACATGGGGCAGCCATGGTGCTAACTTGAAGCATGTTGAGGAGCAGCTATGGAGTTCTTCTTAATGATTCTTCTTGGAGAAGATGAAGGGTGTGCTCACACTCCAGCTCATGGAGAGGAGGTTATCTCTTGTTCATGGCAAGAAGACTTGGTCATTAGCAGCTTGATGGTGAGGATCGACCATTTACATGGTGTATTTGAAGACTGTTTTCTACAAAGAAGATGTCAGGTTGAAGATTGTCTTCTACAAGAAGATGTCGGGCTCCTTCAAAGACATTGGATGGTGGTTAACATAAGATTTACATCTTATGTTAAATATTCAGGTACATATTCTCTTTATGCACACAAGGTACTACTTGAATTTTATGGAGGCCGTGGCGTTCATATCAGGAGGATTCCTATTCGGTATAGGTACAAGAGAAACAGTACGTATATGCTTTATGCATATTTTGATGAGGTGTTTAAGAAGGTGTGTTCACATGAGTTTGAGGATTTCTAGCAGCAAACTTGTTAGCATTCTATGCTACTTTATAAGTGTGTGATCTTTTGACACATGTATCTAACTTAGGGTCTTCCATAGCCTAAGTTCAGATGAGGGTTTGTTGACTATCAGTTTCACACTGATCCTTCCTCTTTCAGTCACTCATATTCACTCTTCCATAACCTATAAGGTCCAAATCTCATGTATATTCAGATTACTGCCCATACATCTGAATATGTTTGTTACATTTGTACATTCACTCATTCATCTATTTCTCATCACATAAAGTGGTTGAGAGTTTTGCTCCCACATTGTACATTGAACATTGGTATATATGATACTATGAGTAAGCGATGGCTTACGTAACACCTTACACATGTCGTCTATTCTTTCTCTATCTTTATCTCATCATCTGTATGATTAAGTTGTGGTATGTTCATGTTTTCTCAATATGGAAGATTGCTAGATTCTGTGTTGTATATGCTTGACCTATGGAACGATGGACCTGTGACATGATCCATGAGCCAAGGGCCTACCTCATATCCAACATTTGGTATCAGAGCACTAAGGTTTTGGTTTCAGAACTTTAGGTCTTTGGCATCAATGCATTAAGGCTCTCTCAGATTCCCAGGTTTACTAGAATTCGAGATTTACAACATATGATTTGAAAGCATCCTCTAACATTTGACATTTGACATACACACTTAATCTAGATGAGTAGAGATTTGAGAATTAGACAATTTAGTCACATGTGTATTCATCAGTGTGGAGTATGAAGTTGATGATTTGTTAGCAGCCGGATATTTTTGGAAGAGTATGCAAATACTTTACAAAAGTATTCTTTGAAGACCCAGACTTGATGAAGAGAAGACTACTTCAAATTCAAGGAAGAACAATGGTTTACAGAAGATGAAGGAATCAAATCAACATCAAGTCTGGGTCTTCAAACAATACTTTTGTAAAGTATTTGCATACTCTTCCAAAAATATTCGGCTGCTAACAGATCATCAACTTCATACTCCACACTGATGAATACACATGTGACTGAATTGTCTAATTCTCAAATCTCTACTCATCTAGATTAAGTGTGTATGTCAAATGTCAAATGTTAGAAGATGCTTTCAAATCATATGTTGTAAATCTGGAATTCTGGTAAACATGGGAATCTAAGAGAGCCTTAATGCATTGATGCCAAAGACCTAAAGTTCTGAAACCAAAACCTTAGTGCTCTGATACCAAATGTTGTATTGAGGTAGGCCCTTGGCTCATGGCTCATGTCACAGGTCCGTGGTTCCATAGGTCCAGCATATACAAGACATCGATGGTGTTCTCTAGTAGGACACATACTTGTGCTTCATACCCGATATGACCAATACAAACGATTACATGTGTTTGACTGGCCTTGGACTTGCTTATTTCGCTTGCATCAGTGGTCTTCTCCACTAGGACACATACTTGTGCTTCATACTCGATACAACCGATACAAGCGATTACACGCATTTGACCGGCCTCTCACTAGCTTATTTCGCTTGCATCGGTCGTGTTCTGCACTAGGACACACTAGAATAACTAGAGCTGAGATGGAGGAAAAGGATTACTAGAAAGTGCAAAAGGAGATCCCCTTTGCCAGGAAAGCGAGATTTATGCCTAGAGCATGAAAGGGATTGCTCTTTGCTCCCCTTGACCATTGCCTTCTTAATATGGCTTGATCACATGTGAAATGAAAAGGAGGAAGAATATGTTCATGTTGAAGAGAGAGCATTGGTCATGTCCTATATGCATTTATATACTTGGGCTCTTTAATTTTCTTCTTATGCAGTCTCATCATTCATAGATAATTACCAAAGAAATGGGAAAATTAGCCTCTATTTCTCATGATTTTCAATCATGCCCTACTGTCATTGCATTATTTGAGATATTTTTCTTCTCCCTATGCAAGATCCTTGATGTCTTAGACAAAAAGGAAGTCATCTTAAACCTCATATTCCATGTGAACTTCTCTATCTTACTATTTTCTCAGAATTTCAAGAAGCTAATACTACCATTGCATCCGAAATGTGACAAATCCCTAAGATTGACTGTTTATTTGCATGATTCTGACACCGAGAGGTTTTGATGAGCTTATTTATACATGAATCTAGGACACAACCAATCCAAGCGATTAGGCTCATCTAGAAATGTTGGATGGGCCTAATCGATTGCATCGGTCATGTCTAGAAATCAGAACGAAAAGGCTTATCAAGACCTCTGGGTATCAAAATCATGCAAAGAGACAGTCAATCTTAGGGTTTTGGCATGTTTGTGACGCAATAATAGCATTTCTCCAAATTCTTAACCAATGATAAGATATAACAGTTCACATGCAATATATGGTTCAAGATGACCTCCTTTGGACATGACCAATTCAAGTGATTAGGGCTATCCAAGCTTCTTTGATGGGCCTAATCGCTTGGACTGGTCGTGTCCAAACAAGTATCGTATTCCTAGCTATATGAATGAATGCTCCATATATAACAATTTAATGTGTGTATAAATGCTATTTTCAACATTAATTATATGTTTCTACAAAGTGTAGGGGGAGAAATCGAACATGACCGATGCAAGTGATTAGGCCCATCCGATATTCTCTCATGACCGATGCAAGTGATTAGGCCCATCCGATATTCTTGAATCGGTCATGTCTCATGCTTTGTTTCCGCTTTTGTTTCCACTTATTTCTATGACTTTAAAAGTTTCCTTGGACTATTTCTAACCTAGGTTTTTTATTTTTTCCACTGTTATCTATATTGGATGAAAGGAGAAAGGAAAGACAAAGAGGAGAAAGGAAAGACAAAGAGGAGAAAGGAAAGATAAAGGTGGATATTCATTCAGTGATCCACTATCTTCCAAAATTGAATTTGTGTTATTCATAAGAACTATAGTGAAGAGCCAGATTTTGCAGTATTATATGTGAGAAATCTTTCAAGATACATGGGTTCTAGTTCAATACCCTTTAATACATACAGAGTTTTGCTACTTGAAAGAACAATTTTAGTTCGAATTTTTGGATTTTCCCCAAGATTCAATGCTTCAAGAGCAGGATACTTCCTTTGTTACTCAAGCTATGGAATGGATGCAGGGGTGTCAGATGTTAAAAGTATTGTTTGCTACAGGAGAAAAGAGTACCTCAAATATAGAGGAGATTTGCCATATCCAAGCTCATTCAAAAGACTCGTATATTTCTTTTCAAAGCTTATTACTCATGAAATGTACATAGATACAGATATTTATTGCCCAATGGGATATAAGACATTGCAAGTATGAAGGATGTAATATTTTTTTGTGTAATTCATCCATGTCCTAATATTAATCCTTATTGGTCCATGATCTATTTTTCTCTAGTGAAAGTCCTATTTATCTAATGATAATATTTTGCATGAGCTCTTTTGTAATTTCCTTTAAGAATCAATAAAAAATCCCTTTGAAGGGAGATTTTCCAAATTCAAGCTCATTCAAAAGACTCAAAAAAGATGTACATACATAGACATATTTCTTTTCAAAGCTTATTACATCATGAAATGTACATACACAGACATCTTTATTTCTCAAAGAAGTAGAAGACGTTGCAAATATTGAGGCTTCATTTGGAATGTAATCTTTTTCATTTTATGATATTGATCCATGATGTTTTTGTCTAGTGATAGTCCTATTCTTTTGATGACAATATTTGGCATGAGCTCCTTTGCAATTGTCTTCTAAAGAACCAATCAAAAAGCTCTTTGGAGGCATTAATTTTTGTTACTCCTCCTTCTTTCCTTGTGCACCTAAAGAAGCTTTTTCTTGCTTGATAATGAGATTTTTCCATGCCTTTGGTGTTCCATTTGGCAAATATTTCCTTTTTTGCAAAGAATGCACCATGCACAAGAAGAATAAGCTGGAATAACAGAAGAGTTTCATCAAATGTTTATTTCAATCAAAGGAAAATAAATTGAGTAAATTATCTTTGAAACTCACCAAGTAGTTTGTTATGTCTTTGGCACTCCATGCATGTATGATGGTTTCTATAAGCTCTCTGGTCACCTTTTTGAAATCTGTCACATAGCTATTTGATGTTACCTGCTGCCTCATGATCTTTTAAGAATTATCTAGTTTGACCCACACCTCCATTCTCTTTTTTGCTATTTCTCATTTGCTTTTTACATTAGTCGTGAGCTCACAAAATGTTTTCTAGCAATTCCACATGGCATTTAATTGTTTATCATCATGGTAGCTGAAGAATCTCCTTGATTTTCCACCCCCCATTGAGACATCCTATAGTACATTCCCTATATTCTATGAGATCTTTGGATCTTCTCTTAGATGAACATCACCACCATGAAATCCCATTTCTAAAAGCAGAGATTCATATTTTTTTTATGTATTGTACATAATTTCTTGAAATCTCTCTAAGCCTTGAACGATAGCCTCATAAACCATCCTCACCATCTCCTTCCAGTTTATGGATCAATTGGATAAATAGATCCATCTTCCCATATGTCCATATGTTTTTTCCCTTCTTTCCGCAATCCATCCACTTCAGAAGGGAGCCCTTCAGAATACCGTTCTTGTCGTGCATACTCATGACTAACTACAATGTTGATATGGAAGTTATCACAGTGGTTTTGGCTGGTTGAAAGCTGACTGATAGTGTTTGGGTTGAGGTTCTCCATGGTCTACTATGAAGAGTGACGCGAAAATGTCTAAAATGACATGAAAGTGAGAGACAGTGCAAAAATTCATAAGCACACATTATATACATCCTTCTGAATACCTTTCTTGTCGTTGCATACTCATGACTAACTACAATGTTGATATGGAACTTATCACAATGATTTTGGCTGGTTGAAAGCTGAGTGATAGTGTTTGGGTTGATTTTCTCCATGGTATGTTGTGAAGAGTGACACGAAAGTGTCTAAAATGACATGAAAGAGAGAAACAGGCCTGCAATGGAAAGTAGAGTAAAAACGTGCAAAACGTCATAAGCACACATTATATAGGTCCATGAACAAGAGGAAAATTCAAATTTTCATGAACGCCGGATAAGCACAAACTTCAAGTTGTAAGATATCATACCTACTTTTCATGATTATCACACGAGTTTCTCTCTCTTCAAAATTTGCATAAGATATGTTTTAAATGTGGAATTCTTTAAAATGATTTGACAACTTTTATCCAGATTAAGCACAACTAATTGAAATCCTTACACGGCCATTTTTTTGCCATTTTCCGCCCTGTATGTGTGAGAAGGTTCCATAATCTTGCATTGAATTAGTGAGGGTTATCCATTGCTAGTGAGAGAATAAGTTTCTATCCATTGATAAATCATGACCCACATGCATTCATACCATCCACAAACACCCATGCATGTGTTTCAATTTTGAAAGTGTATGAGAAGCTCCATTCTTGGACCATTCTTCCTTTCAAAATTGATTCATGTGTGTTGTTTTCTCTTTGTTCTCATCATATACACATCCACAGGAACCCATGCATAGAAATTAAACTTGGAAGGTGTATAAGAAGCTGCAATTTTGGACCATTTTTCCTTTCAAAATGGATATATGTGTATAGTTTTCTTTTATTCTATCATTCATGGACTTATCTTGCATGCATATGTTCCCCTTCACATAATCAAATCATCACCCCTCCTCTCCATACCCAACTTCATCTTCACCTTCACATTTTTATTACAAAAATCTTCCAACACTCACTAGCTTCTTACACTCTGTGTGTGCCGCGACTAGACCCAATCCACCTGGATTGCAATCACCTCCACATTTGAACCTAACATTAAATGCTTCGAGGCATAAGCTTCTGATCTTGTTGGGAGGTTGTGATCCATATCCTTTGTTGCATATTTTTCATCATCATCATATCATCATCATCATTCTTGAGTGTTGCACTACATTTCTCACAATATTGTGCACATTTTTGTCGTTAAGTAAATGCATTTGTGAGAGATCTAGAGCATTGCACATCACTTGCATATTCACATAAGATGGAGGAAGGATTCAAATCCCTTATGGTTGAGAAACAAGGCCAAATAATAGTCTCTTCTATGTTGAGAGAGGGAAAAGTTCAATGGCATGAACATTACAAGCTACTTAGATTTGTTTGAAGAGAAAGCTATGATTTTTGGTCTTCTCGAAGATCTTTGGTAACATTCTTTGAATGAATTATTGATAGCTCTATCATCAACCATGTCACTCAATATGGTAGTCTTCCTTGGAGTGATTTTTGAAAGGAGATGCTCAAAGAACTCTATCTTGAGGCTTATAGCCAACATAATCGGGATGGATTCTTACAATGGGTTAATTCCCCAAAGCCTAGTAGTTCTATTACTTACTTACAAAATGAGTATATAAGACGCTATGAACAAATTCCTAATGAAGATAAGATAACTTTGGAAATTTATCTTGTGATCAATTTTCTTAAACTTCGTCATCTTGAAACTCGTAGCGAAGCTGAACGGCGAGTAGAAGATCCAAATAAGTGCTATGGTCTTTCTGACAATTGGCAAAAAGTGCATAGAGTAGTAGAGGCTATAGTCCATAGACATGAAAGACATTAAATGATTTATGAGCAAACTAGTCTTCCTCAGGCTAGCCTTCCACAAACTAAGGAGCAAGCTAGAGAACAATCATATGCTATGTTTTTTGACTCTACTCCTATTCCTCAAATGATGGAGCCTAGTCAAGGTTTCAAAGTAGAGCCAAATAAAAGTGTAATTGAACAATCTCAAGTGGAAATTCTCACTAAGAAAATATAGAGTCTTATTGCTACACAATCCAATTTTGCCAAGACTGTAGATTCTTTACAATCTAATTACATCAAAACTTCCCAAAATCAAATGAACCCAATGTCTTTTCAAGAGCCTAATCAACATGTTATAGCTCCCAATCAAAATCCACAAGTAGCTCCTACTCAAGCATATCAAGCTCCTCCAAAGCATAATCCCTCAATGCAAAATCCTCATCCTCATGTGCAAAATCCTCAAATGTATCCTCAAGATTCTCAAACAACTTTTCAAAATCCTCAAACTCAAACTTTTCAAAATCATCAATCGTATACTATGGAAGCTCCTCTTGCACCTCAAGTACCACATGCTGCTCCCCAATGTCCTCAAATACATCAATTGCCTTATCAAAATCCTAATTATCCTGTTCAAGCAATACCTTATCAACAAAATCCTCAATTTCTAAAATTTCCCACCACAAGTTAATCAAAATCCTCAAAAACTAAATAGTTTTCTGTGTGGTCCTCATAGAAGTCCATGGTGTGATTTGTTAGAGTACTTTTTGAGAGGTTCTAAACTATTGAAGGATGCTGAAGAGCAAAACCTAGTAATAGACATAGACAAGAAAATCTGTGACTATGGATCTAGGCACTATGAAAATATAACCATAATGGATGCAAAAAGTAGAATCAAGTAAAACCACAAAGGAAGTTGACTTTTCTGTAGATGCTTTAGTAAGAGCACAAGATGAGATTACGAGAACAACGGGTTGGAAGTCACCAATAGAAGATCAATCTCTTACTCTCACATATCCAATGTAGAAGAAAAATGAAAAAGAGATGAAACTGAGCCTAGTGAAAGAAGAGTGACTCGAAAACAAACCTAAGAGGGAATAGAAACCATCATAGTCCAAGGGGAAACATCAAAACCCAAAGATAAAAAAACAATATTCACAACCCAATGAACAAAAACAAGAGGAGAAACAAAAAGTTAAGAAGACAAGTCAAAGAAAAATGGAATCAAAGCCTTTAGACAAAAAAGAAACAATCAAAACAAACTCAGGACCAAACACAAGAACATGAAAAAAAACAAGATCCTGGGCAAAAACAAAAGAAACCAAAGAGAAAACCTAAAGCCATCTTGATTTGAGAAATTGAGAGAAAAATAGATCCTATGTAGATTTTAGATGACATTTTGCTAAAGCATCAAGTGACTATATCTTTGGAACAAGTTTTCTCTATTCCAAAGCCTATTTTTAAAGATAACTTTATCAACATAATTAAAAGAAATACGTTTCTGCTTAATCTAGATACTAACATGCAAAATTCTCTAGATCAAGATCCAGCTATGAATGAAGCCTTAATCTTTGATGAATTTGATGAAGAGCACCTAGATGATGATGAAGTAAATGTTAATAAAAATTTTTAGGACCTATTCAACCTGATCATGAAAATCATGAAAACAATCTTGAAATTCACTTTAAAAGAAAATTTTGGTCTAGGCGTACATCATAGATGCATGTTAAAAGAGGCAATGATAAGAATGCAATCATTGTAAATTCATTAGTAGATTCCGTCTCTAAAATCAATGTGATTTCAAGAGAAGTCTATGGTAAATTTTGATGGCCCATAGTTAAAGATTGTGGATGGCATATGAGAATTGCAGATAATGGTGTAAGTACCTTCTACAAAGCTTATGCTAGTGTGCCCATCTCCATAGGAGGAATCACATAAGAATGTCACTTTTTTTTATTCAAGATAATTTCTTCTATGAAGTTCTTTTAGGTCAGCCCTTTATTTGTGAGAGTCGTATGGAAACTAAAGCCATGGATGACATGTTTACCTATGCTAGAATTAAGTCTAAGGATGGGATGCAATCACTTCAAGGCATCACAGTAGGAGTGATACATCCGAGGAATCTATTGTCAATTAGAAAGAGACCTATTGTTACTCATGGTCATGAGCATGCGTGTAGTGATTGTGCACCTCGAATATTCATGTTTTGAGCTACCTACGATCAAAATTTTGGATAGAATCCATTGTTGAGCAGGACAACAACGGACATTGGTTTGACATCTCACAAACAACCAACTTGTACAATAGTTTGTCACTTTGTTTTCCACATTCTAGATTAGATTTTATTCATAAGAGTCAATTGTCCAAGTCTTTTATCCAAAAAAACCCAAAGAAAGTATAAAACCAACAAAATCATGGAACATAATTATAACATTGAGCATGTGATTGAGACATCTCATTGTTTCTCTGCTCTCGAGGAGTTAGAGTTATATCTTCAACAAAATTCTAATTCCCACATTATTCCTTTTTCTTCCCTTGATGAGTATGTTCTAATCCAAGAGTATGCTCTCAATGTTGAAAAATGCTCAAAATTTAACCAAACACATGATGCCTTAGTTGAAACAAATTACAAAACTATAGACGCAAAAATCTAACCCATAGCTCAACCATCACCCCAAAGAAATAACAAAAGAATTCTTTCAATTCTCTAGGATAAGAAAAGCATAGGACATACATTCATAGGTGAGACAATCAAACAGGTGAAAATTGGTAGAGATGATGACTTTCTTTTGCCAGTAGAGAGACATAAATTTGAGAGATTCACACGTAGCCATGGAGAATCCTTTACTATGTATCCTAATGAGATTGGTTGTGTAGATCGTAAGCTACTTGCAGCGATGATAATCTTTACTATTCCACATATTGCATGGAATTTTCACCCTATACCAATTCCAAAGGCTCACTTACTTAAGCTAATGAAATTGCTTAAGGAGAAGATAAACATGACATTTTTAGAGCCATCTTTTGCAGATTACTCAAATAGATGGTTCAATCTGCCTAAAAAGAGTGGGAAACAACATTTTATTCAAGATCTCCAACCCATCAATAAAGTCCCCATAAGGATGTAGGAATACGACCCATTGTAGATGAGTTTGCTGAATCATTTTCACGACATTCTATCTATTCAATGGGTGAATAATATTTTGGTTATGAACAATTCCAAATTACAATTGACAGTCGTGACATACCCACAATGAAAACTCCTTTAGGCTTAGTGCGAATGTGTACTTTACCTCAAGAAGCGACTAATTTTGTGGCTCATATGATGAGTGCTATGAATATGATCTTACATGATTTTATCCCTCATATAACCATGCCATTTATTCATGATATTCCAATTGAAGGGAGTGAGGAACATGTAAAGCACACTACTTTAGATTCATCTAGATGTTGTAAATTTGTTCTTGACCATATCTTTGATAGTGAATGAATATTGTAAGGATTTGAAGATGTAGGTCTCACATTTTCCATAGAAAAATCTCTGATTTTGGTGTCAAGTTCTTATGTTGGACATTTATGTGGTCATTATGGTAGAAATTCATACCCACAAAAAGTTGATGCTATTATCAAGATTTTTGAAATGTGTAACAACATGAGTGAGGTACATAGATTTCTTGGTGCTTGCATCTTTTATGTTATTTGGATCCCACACTTTGCTCATGTTGCCGATTATCTCTATGACCTATTGAGGAAGAAAAAAAAAATTATTTGTATTGAGAAACAGACACAAGCTATGTGTAAATTGATGAAATTGTTGCTTGAAGATCCCATCCATAAGCATGTAGACTATTTTGTTAACAAACCTATTATATTGATTGTTGATACTAATCCTGTTGGTATAGGTTGGGTCATAAGTCAAGAGGACAGTGAAGGGAATAGATACGCAATTAGGTTTGGGGCTAAAATTTTACACAAAACACAAAGAAAGTATCCACATATCAAATGAGAAGTATGGGGTATGGTAAAATGTTTGAAAATCTATGGGGTATGTTCCACATATATAGGATTATGAGAAATTTCATGAGTCTGAGTATGAAGATGAATGGAGAGACATAGGAAAGTATTTGAGTACACTCCAACCATTGCCTAGCTAAACTACGAATAGATTCTGTAATATTAGAAAACGAGCTTACAATTTTCTCCTATGTAATGGTTATCTTTGGAGACATGCTAAGGGTAAGGTTAAGAATCCACAACGAGTCCTAGAAAAATGAGGTCTTTAGTTGCAAGTAATGAAGGAAATGTATGAGACATTATGGGCAAGTCATAAAGGATTATTGGAACATATGAAAAACTAGAAGTACCTATTGCTAGCCTAAGGTGTATGTCGACATTAGTAACTATGTCTCTACATGTTCTACTTGTCAACTTCATGCATCAGTCAAACATAGAGATCCTTTGCATCCTACTTTTCCACCTTGTATTCACTACAAGTGGGTAATAGATCTTCAAACTATGCCTAAAGGTATTGACAAAATGCATTATATTGTACTTGCAAGAGAGGACTTAACTAATCATGTAGAGCGATGTGCAGTACAATCTAAGAACACATACAATGTCTATAAATTCTTGCTTGACTATGTCATAAGTTGCTTTGAGTACATAGAGAAAGTAGTTGCCGACCATGGATAGTTAGATATGATAGAAACTAAGGAATTCTTTGAACATCATGGTATTCCTTTGTCTCTCACTAGTGCATATAATCGAGAGGCCAATGGTAAAATAGAGAGAGGGCATCCACCTATTGTGAAAGGCATATCTAAAGCATGTAATGGTGACATTAAACAATGGCCTAGATTCTTATCTTTTGCACTTTGGGTAGATAGAATGGCATACACACATACCACAAGATCTATGCCTGCTAAACTCATGTAATGTCAAAAATCGTTGTTTCCAATTTCGTCTCATATTCTACATGATCAAATTTGCCTTGGTCTGAAAATATGTCTATTGATGATTTTTTTTAGTTTGCACATTAAACAATTAGAACAAGGTAAATTAAGACTTGAAGATGCGGTTGCAAATTTGAGAGAATCTAAAATAAAGAACAAGCTTTATTTAAACAAAACTCATCAATTGGGTTCTAACCCGATTGAAGCAAGAGATTCCGTGCTCATTTATGATAGTACATATGACTCTCAATATGATACACACAAAAAACTCACTCAATGGTGTTTTGGGCCATACATTGTATCAAAAACCAAAAACAATGGTACATATGCTCTTTGTGAATTGAATGGCATTGCATTGAAAACTTTTATTGTACGTAAAAGGATAAAGGTATTCAAGAAACATGAGAATGAAGAGTACATTTTAGATGAGCAAATTGAATAGGATGAAAACAACGAGGCTGATTCATAAACAAGAGTATCCATGGTTCAAAAGAAATAAAAAATAAAGAAAATAAAAATAAAGAAATCTTTTTCAAGTTCATGTTGCTTTTTTCTTTCAAGTTCATTCCTTTTTTTTCCATTCTTGCTTATTTGCAATTTGACTTTATGCATTTTTCTTTTCAGTCTCTACATTGCATTTCATATCCACATCACTTGAGTCAAAAGAGCAAATGATGATTTCTCTACTTGTGTAAAATTGTATCTTAAGTAGTAATTTATCTACTAAGAAATCCATTATAATCTAGGATTATGGAAAGATAGGGCATGTAGAGTTGGAGGTTTATTATGGTAACATGGCTTTGATATATAAACATGCATATGTGTCTTGTATCAAAAGCATAATTGTTGAGGTTCTAGCTCTTGCTACTGCATGTTTAAATGACTCTTCTCTATCATAAAAAATAGTTGTACCTTGTATTAGGGTTTAATTTTTCCCCCTCATAATAGAAAAGCGATAAGATAAGCTGCTACATGTTACCAAGAAGTTTACACTTTTTTCCATTTTGAAAAAGTGAACATAATCATAAAGTCATTGAATCATCATCATCAAGAGAGAGAGAGAGAGAAAACAAAATGAAGGTAAGGAGGCATACAAGAATAAAGCACATGCTATATAGGAAAATTTATGCATTAGTGGAGTTTAGTTAGATTTCCTTGTTTATAAGTAGAGAAAGAGCATATTTATATTTATATAGGAAAGACGTTGATCTAAAATAAGCTAAATATGAAAGATGTCTCTTGAAAATCCTAAATCTTTGTTTATAATCATATTTAAGGTAGGTTGCTTTATGAAAAAGGTACAAATTTTTCTTCAAGATGAGAGGAATTGATGCGTAAAATGACTCAATACATTCACTTCCACTTCATATTGATGCTTGTTTGTTTTCTTTCTTTACATGTTGTCAATGTTGCTTCGCCATTTGCATATATGTTGCCTCTTCATTTGCATATATGTTGCCTATTTGTTCATGCATATTCATGTTGTTTGTTTCAATTCTTTCTTTCATGCTAATTCTGCTTCATGTCATGTTTTTTCAATATAAAGGAAGCTCGGCAATAGCCTACTGCTTCATGTCATGTTGCCTACTCATTCATCCATATAATCAATGTTTTCTTCCATGTTTAATATTTTCCCTATAAAAGAATTGGATTCTTGGAAATTTTTCTTTTTTAGAGAGACTAGAATGGCGCTTCCAAAGGAATCGCAGTGGGGGTGAATGTCATTGAGATTTTATCTCCTCTCTTATTCATGAAGGCCTACAAGAAACACAATCTATGAAGGTAGCTAGAATTCCGTAAGAATTTTTAGATGTGTGAATGATGTCAAAGGCCGTTCACATGCAAAGTTTGGAAGAAATCAAGCAAATCCAAGGTAGCGGTGTCGGCGTGAAAGGGACGGCCGGAGGATCAGGTCGACCGCCAAAATTACGGCGCACGTAGGGTGCTTGGAGCAACTCAGGTACGATGAAGATTTAAACTCAAAAGAATGATTTAGTTACACTTTCGCAAATTTGACGCACATAGATGGTTTCATTCACACCAAAATTGTCCTACTTTCAAATGAATATCAACATATAAGTGGGTTCATAAAAGTTCAAATTTATATTTCTCAAATTCACTCCATCCTTGTTTACAGGTCTCGCTTTTGTTTAGCACTCCTAATTGTAATTGTAAAGTTGTATTTAACAAGAAAATCCGTGTTCTGTTTCAGAGTCTATAGTTTTTGGTTCGAACATGAGGCGCATTTAACTTTTATATAAGTATTTGAATGAGTGAGCCTTTAAAAAAATCGGTCAACCCATTAGAGAATTAGCTTTGGATATTTCTCAAAAAAAAAAAAAAAACCATAACAAACAAGACCACTGAAGATGTTTGTAGATGCGCATAGTCTTCACACATAGATCAACTTAAACCAGATATCTACAGTTGAATATTTATGAGCATTAAACTTCACCACTCAATTAACCGCAGAGGTTACTGAACGGTATCAACGCTTGGATTCGAAAGAACTAGCTTCAGAAAGAAACTTCAGCAAAAAGTCAACTTAATTCACCTGCTGGTGTTCACATGTAAAGAATTCTACGAAAATTTCTCTTACGATAAATCAGTCTTGCTATCACTCTTTGCATAGCCGATTCCCAAACTATTTTAAGAGTACCTTCAAGAATTAAGATTCAAGTACCATTCTCCAATATCAAGATATGTTGTTTGTCTAGTCTGCATATACATCAAAACATCTGTTTCTACAAAATATTCGGAGCTCCTGTAGCTTATCTGCTGCACCTTTCGATTGTAGCACAACATTATATGAATCCGATGATTTCTTCTCCTCTTCCGTTCTCCAACAGTTCTGTGTCAGATACTTTCCCACTCCTTAGTCGCTCGCATCACCATTCTTCATATGCAGTCCATAGAGTTTCTGAGGATGTCGCATGGTCTAGGAACTCTTAGGCAACTTTGCAGATCAAAACTTCATCAGATGTTAAAGTCGTTCACCCGCAGTAGGTCATCCATGGTGGATCTTCAGGTATAGTCAAAGCTTCAGCGCAACTGCCAATATCTTTGGCAGAAGTTTTGAGACGGAGTCAGATGTCTGTTTTGGATTAATCAGAATTGCGTCGGAGTTTTGATGGAGGATTATGATCGTAAGGCTCCCTAGGAGGATTATATTCTTAAGGTTCTCCTTGAAGTACTATGCCCACTGGATTGAGATAGCCAAAATGCCTGGCGAAGAAGGTAGTGCACTTCATACAACAATTATCTGTGCATTGTCAAATGCGTGTGCCTCTATGGATACATTCAAGCACTACTGGTCACTTGAATATGTGAGCGGCGTACGTAGCTAAGCTTAACTCTCTACTCTAAATCGTGTTTGCATGTGGTTCGTGATGCTACAGACTACGCACCCCTTCAGCGTAGACTAAGAGCTATTGTCTCTATATATTCGCGTTGAAACTAAGAAGGTTGGCACATCTGATTACACAAACAGTGGTAAAGTTGACTTGTCTTTCCCGTATTGTTTCAGACGACTCCACCTTTATTGACTCTAGTTCAAACAACTGGACAGTTAAAGCATTGGATCATTTTTTTCCCTGCACGAATCTTATTGCTAGCTAAAAAATAAATATATCTGTAAAATATCCTCATTAAACATTTTCAATTCACAACTGATCAGAATGAAAATTTCTGAAGGTAAACATATAACGCAGAGAAGTTATTCGCCTTATCATCGTTCTTGCACAAAGGAAGAAACAAATCTCAGTCACTCAATGTTTCATAGATAAAATCCAACCTGAGTCCTTAAGCGATAAAGCTAATATGTATAGCGCCGTTTTTGCAGAAAAATTCAAACATGAAGGAAATTTCGAACATCTTCAGTCATTAAAGAATACTTATTCATCTGTCATCACAACCGCAGTGCATAGTTTGAAAACACGGGCGATCTACCACTCTGCAGTCAAAGGTGCATCGGTTTTGATTGATCATTGCGCATGCAGTTAAAATCACATAGACTTCATCCAGAAACATGATCTGTTGCATTAATAATCAAATTCTTCAATGAATCATCTTTGTCAGCGGTCAAAGCCAGACGGATCACCTCGAACGTACGCCTGTAATGGAATACTCCTTCAGTAGCAAGGTATAGTCCTTTGCGCGAGGCACACAAAGTAGTCGTCAGATTCCTTTGGATGAAAGTAGCCGCGCCAGATCAGAGAATCGTCAGGCTCTTATGGCGTTAATGGAGATGATCAAAATTTGACGGATTAGCAACTGCTATTGTTGAGATAGCCGAACAGAATTTATATCGATTTGAGAGCGTCAGATTTTTGTTGGGGATTAGATCACTGTTGTGGGACTGTCGTCATTATCCGCCTCATGAATTGCTTTCAGAATAACATGTAATGGTCTCTGTGAAATAAGATCAATATCCGACATGAAGGAACGATGAACCCAAGACTGCTCTGTTGCCGCCTCCCCTCGCTCCTCGTTCTCTTCCGTATATGATGGAGCACGTGCAATCAAAGCTATTCTCTGTATAGCGCATCCCCCTCAGCTTTGATCTGCCACGTCTCCTTTCTTTGCATGCACATCATCCCCTTTTTTTTTTATTATTATTGGTCTCCTTTTTCATAATAGATGCGCACCCGCCTTTTGCATGACAGCCCTCCACATATCTCCTTCCTTTTCTTCTGCGTACTCTGACACCTCTTCTTTATTCACCCATGCCTTCCGTAGCTTTTTCTTGGAGTCCCTTTTAATAACGACAACACATCCTCCTCACTCCTTTTGCTCATGCCCACACGCATCCATTTTTTTGATTTTTTTAAATATCTTTGGTGTATTCTTTCTTCTTGGTCTGAAGGATGAATGTGGCATAAAATCCATCCAACACATAGTCAACAAGCCCCATGAATGCCAGCATATACCACTTTGCAACAAGCCAAGGCATTGTGGTTGTTTATATTCATGACTTTGAGAGAGAAGATTTCTCTAATATCCACAAATCATATCGTGAACTTTTGTGGCGAAAAATATTCGGATTTGAAGCAAGTAGAAGCGAGAGTAGAGATGAGAATCTCTACGACACTCACCCCCAGCAAACCTGTGCATCCTCCGGATGTGCCAAATAAGACCTGTTTTCTGCTTAATGATAAAAGTCAATTTTATAGCATAACATGTGCATGGGTTTTAAAATCAGAGTGCCTTATGCAGGGCTGCGTAATTAGCCCTATAAATGCACACTTTGAAAATGCATGTATAAAATTAATGGTGCAATCAATAAAGAGAATAGCTTCTGATGACGAGGCTTGTGCACTCCCTCGCATACATAGCAATGTGAAATTACATAAATCCTTACAATCACTCTTATTTCAAGGGTAATAAATCAGATCGTGCCTAGATGCATGGTCATGTAGTGTGACCCTACTATGCATACTTTTGATGCATTAGCAAAACAAATGGTGCATAGATAGGGTAATTGGTTGTCGATGTAGAGGCGTTCCACTCACCATATAAACTCATTTGATAATGTCATGGGATTACAATTCTGTTTGTTGTGCAACTAGACGTGTACCTAAGAGCAAAACTCAATATGTGTTTTTACATAGTTTGATGCATACTTTAAATGCAAGCTTAAAGAAAAAAATAGTGCAAAAATGGAACTAAAAGTTACTCATAGTCTATTTTTGAAGAAAATCTTGGTTCATCAATCAGCTCCCAATCTTCGTGCTAATCCTGAAAAATAACTCAACTCAAAAATCTTGTGAGAAACATAATTATTAGCAAACTTATACAAAAGGTAGCAATCCAAGATAATACTTCTCGATAGTCCATCTATAAAAACCAAAGCAATATTAAATCAAACTTTGTAGCTTTCATGATATTCCACTGAAATATTAAATCCTCCATTCTTACTTGACCTGTATCAAACCACTCAAAAATTTGATTAGAAAAACCAATATTAACATCATTAAGACAAAACAAGTGTTCATTTATATTGAAACCCTTCAATTCATATTTTTCAATTGTATAAGTATCATTGTTTATAATTTTCTCATATTGTTCTTCCTTATATGGAGAATCAATATGAGTAATAATTTTAGGAGAAGCTATTGTGATGAGTGGGATCTCTTTAGCACTTACATCACTCACTTCTTCAATGATTAATTTGGAAAGAGTTTTATAAGAATCAAACAAAGGTTTCTCATGTTCACACTCATGTTTGTTTAATGTTTTGTGTTCTGAAATTGTAATTTGGTTTTCATCATTCATCATTGGTGTAGCATAATCCAATTCATTGTTTATAATTTCAAATTTGTTTTCTTGATTTATCTTTTGATAAGTATAATCTAATTCGGTGCTTTTAGAAAGAGGAAAATATTTGAGGTTTTGGTGTTCATATCGTCGATGAACTTGCTTTTGCACATATGTCCAATCATTGGTCAGGCCATTTGAGGTATTATGTTCTTCCAAAAGAGGCTATAGGTCTTTTCGAATTGAGTAATCAAGGATAGTTAAAAAATTTATAACTTTATAAGGCTCAAGATAGACTTGTTCTTGCTCAGGTAAGTCATTAAATTGTTCTTCAAAGTCTTGAAAACTCTCAATTAAGTTCTCTTTTGGTCTAGATGTATTTACCCAAGCTTGGAACGTTTCATGATTTCTTTTTGTTGAATCCTCGAAAAAGAATTCTTGTCGCAATTGGGTCTTAAAAATATCCCAAGGTATAGTGGACGAGCCCAACCTAAGGCTTATTCTATCTCGGGTATCTCCATTTGATATACGCCTAAAGGTGGAAACCCAACTATCCCTAGGTATGCCATATTGATAAGCTAAATGTTCATACTCCTTGAGATACCTAGTAACATCTTTACCACAAAACTCTTTCTTCTCTATTTTGAGGTCATCAATCAATTTCCATACTCTTTTTTCTATGAGGTAAGGGTCCATGATGAAAGCTCTATCTATTAATCACTCAAAACTATGTCACAAGGTATATATATACTAGACACATATTCTTTGTATCAGACATCCCTGAGCTGCTATGCCGCTTCTTCACGTCGGGTTCACCAAAATGTCGGCGTGAAAGGGACGGCCGGAGGATCAGGTCGACCACCAAAATTACGGCGCACGTAGGGTGCTTGGAGCAACTCAGGTACGATGAAGATTTAAACTCAAAAGAATGATTTAGTTACACTTTCGCAAATTTGACGCACATAGATGGTTTCATTCACACCAAAATTGTCCTACTTTCAAATGAATATCAACATATAAGTGGGTTCATAAAAGTTCAAATTTATATTTCTCAAATTCACTCCATCCTTGTTTACAGGTCTCGCTTTTGTTTAGCACTCCTAATTGTAATTGTAAAGTTGTATTTAACAAGAAAATCCGTGTTCTGTTTCAAAGTCTATAGTTTTTGGTTCGAACATGAGGCGCATTTAACTTTTATATAAGTATTTGAATGAGTGAGCCTTTAAACAAATCGGTCAGCCCATTAGAGAATTATCTTTGGATATTTCTCAAAAAAAAAAAAAAAAAAACATAACAAACAAGACCACTGAAGATGTTTGTAGATGCGCATAGTCTTCACACATAGATCAACTTAAACCAGATATCTACAGTCGAATATTTGTGAGCATTAAACTTCACCACTCAATTAGCCGCTGAGGTTACTGAACGGTATCAACGCTTGGATTCGAAAGAACTAGCTTCAGAAAGAAACTTCAGCAAAAAGTCAACTTAATTCACCTGCTGGTGTTCACATGTAAAGAATTCTACCAAAATTTCTCTTATGATAAATCAGTCTTGCTATCACTCTTTGCATAGCCGATTCCCAAACTATTTTAAGAGTACCTTCAAGAATTAAGATTCAAGTACCTTTCTCCAATATCAAGATATGTTGTTTCTCTAGTCTGCATATACATCAAAACATCTGTTTCTACAAAATATTCGGAGCTCCTGTAGCTTATCTGCTGCACCTTTCGGTTGTAGCACAACATTATATGAATCCGATTATTTCTTCTCCTCTTCCGTTCTCCAACAGTTCTGTGTCAGATACTTTCCCACTCCTTAGTCGCTCGCATCACCATTCTTCATATGCAGTCCACAGAGTTTCTGAGGATGTCGCATGGTCTAGGAACTCTTAGGCAACTTTGCAGATCAAAACTTCATCAGATGTTAAAGTCGTTCGCCCGTAGTAGGTCATCCATGGTGGATCTTCAGGTATAGTCAAAGCTTCAGCGCAATTGCCAATATCTTTGGCAGAAGTTTTGAGACGGAGTCAGATGTCTGTTTTGGATTAATCAGAATTGCGTCGGAGTTCTGATGGAGGATTATGATCATAAGGCTCCCTAGGAGGATTATATTCTTAAGGTTCTCCTTGAAGTACTATGCCGCACTTCATACAACAATTATCTGTGCATTGTCAAATGCGTGTGCCTCTGTGGATACATTCAAGCACTGCTGGTCGCTTGAATATGTGAGCGGCGTACGTAGCTAAGCTTAACTCTCTACTCTAAATCGTGTTTGCATGTGGTTCGTGATGCTACAAACTCCACACCCCTTCAGCGTAGACTAAGAGCTATTGTCTCTATATATTCGCGTTGAAACTAAGAAGGTTGGCACATCTGATTACACAAACAGCAGTAAAGTTGACTTGTCTTTCCCGTATTGTTTCAGACGACTCCACCTTTATTGACTCTAGTTCAAACAACTGGAGAGTTAAAGCATTGGATCATTTTTTTCCCTGCACGAATCTTATTGCTAGCTAAAAAACAAATATATCTGTAAAATATCGTCATTAAACATTTTCAATTCACAACTGATCAGAATGAAAATTTCTGAAGGTAAACATATAACGCAGAGAAGTTATTCGCCTTATCATCGTTCTTGCAGAAAGGAAAAAGCAAATCTCAGTCACTCAATGTTTCATAGATAAAATCCAACCTGAGTCCTTAAGCGATAAAGCTAATATGTATAGCGCCGTTTTTGCAGAAAAATTCAAACATGAAGGAAATTTCGAACATCTTCAGTCATTAAAGAATACTTATTCATCTGTCATCACAACCGCAGTGCATAGTTTGAAAACACGGGCGATCTACCACTCTGCAGTCAAAGGTGCATCGGTTTTGATTGATCATTGCGCATGCAGTTAAAATCCATAGACTTCATCCAGAAACATGATCTGTTGCATTAATAATCAAATTCTTCAATGAATCATCTTCGCCAGCGGTCAAAGCCAGACGGATCACCTCGAACGTACGCCTGTAATGGAATACTCCTTCAGCAGCAAGGTATAGTCCTTTGCGCGAGGCACGCAAAGTAGTCGTCAGATTCCTTTGGATGAAAGTAGCCGCACCAGATTAGAGAATCGTCAGGCTCTTATGGCGTTAATGGAGATGATCAAAATTTGACGGATTAGCAACTGCTATTGTTGAGATAGCCGAACAGAATTTATATCGATTTGAGAGCGTCAGATTTTTGTTGGGGATTAGATCACTGTCGTGCTACTGTCCTCATTATCCGCATCATGAATTGCTTCCAGAATAACATGTAATGGTCTCTATGAAATAAGATCAATATCGGACATGAAGGAACGATGAACCCAAGACTGCTCTGTTGCCGCCTCCCCTCGCTCCTCGTTCTCTTCCGTATATGATGGAGCACGTGCAATCAAAGCTATTCTCTGTATAGCGCATCCCCCTCAGCTTTGATCTGCCACCTCTCCTTTCTTTGCATGCACATCATCCCCTTTTTTTTATTATTATTGGTCTCCTTTTTCATAATAGATGTGCACCCGCCTTTTGCATGACAGCCCTCCACATATCTCCTTCCTTTTCTTCTGCGTACTCTGACACCTCTTCTTTATTCACCCATGCCTTCCGTAGCTTTTTCTTGGAGTCCCTTTTAATAACGACAACACATCCTCCTCACTCCTTTTGCTCATGCCCACACGCATCCATTTTTTTGTTTTTTTTTTAAATATCTTTGGTGTATTCTTTCTTCTTGGTCTGAAGGATGAATGTGGCATAAAATCCATCCAACACATAGTCAACAGGCCCCATGAATGCCAGCATATACCACTTTGCAACAAGCCAAGGCATTGTGGTTGTTTATATTCATGACTTTGAGAGAGAAGATTTATCTGATATCCACAAATCATATCCTGAACTTTTGTGCCGAAAAATATTCGGATTTGAAGCAAGTAGAAGCGAGACTAGAGATGAGAATCTCTACGACAGCGGCCAAAGCTAGTCAAATTTTGGAAATTAGGGCAAAAACTTAAATGTTACCGAATCACATAAAATTCATTCACTTGTAAAGAATATCAAAGGAAGTTTATAGCCTGAATTTGACAGGTAAATGGATTTTCTACCACATTGATATGCATTCTACATTTTGTAAAAATATAATATTTCCACTTAGACCCTACAAAACCTTTTAAAGGAATTTTTGTTGGCCATATTGTTTGGCATGTATAAAGATCATGTGTGGCTTTATATTTCTATAAATTTTCAAGGCTATTACACCTTCCTAGACACCTTAATGCCACCTTGCAAACTTCCAAATGTAGTCAAACTTGTATTATGGAGATTCACATGGGAGTTTCTCTTTATTCCTAAAGGAGACCTATCAAAACATAGCCATACAAATTTTCATCTTCATCAAAGGAAATTCAGCGGGTCAAAGAGCACAAAATCCAGTTTTCAAGGTCATTGCAGTTTCCCAGAATAAACAAGTTGAAGGTTGGAAGGGTTGCAACATGGCAAACAATGATTGAACTATGTTGTATGGTCAGGATGAGCTCACATTCAAGGGTGGAGATGCACTAAAGCTTAAAGCAAGGAGTATCCACGAGTTTGTTTTCATCTTATAAGCCTATTTTAATGTTCAAAAGTCAATAATGCAAAGTTCATCTGAAAATAGCACCTTATCTTATCCAAATTAATGTCAAAACTAATCCAATTTCCTAGATCGAATGGTGGAGAATGAATGCACTTAATTTTTCCCATGGCTTGTCCACACAGATGTGTGGGGACCAAGTACGGACCCTTCAATTTCTGGATCAAGGTATTTTGTATCTTTCATTGATGAATTTAGTAGGTGGAATATCTTATATTTTACGAAGCAAAAAGATGAAGTGTTCAATTGCTTTAAGAAGTATCTTGCACTTGTGGAAAACCAAACAGGAAGAAGTCTAAAAGACTAAGGTCTGATGGAGGAGGTGAGTACTTCTCAAATGAATTTGATGCATTCTTGCAAGATAGAGGAATCAAAAGGGAAATTACAACAAGGTATACCCCTAAGCAAAATGGGGTGCCAGAGAGGAGAAATAGGTTGATTGTTGAAACATCTAGGTTAATGCTAAATAAGAAAAAAATACCTAATTGTTTGTGGGCAGAGAGTTTATCTACTGCCATTTATCTTGTTAACAGGTTGCCATCCAAATCACTTGATGGGATGACCCCATATGAAGCATGGCATGGTAGAAGGCCATCCCTTAATCACTGCAGGACCTTTGGGTGTGTTGCTTATGTGCATATCCCATCTTAAATCAGAGATAAGCTAGACCCTAAGGTAGAGATGTGCATCTTCAAAGGGTATGATTTAAATCACAAAGGATAGAGGCTCTATAATACATCCAACAAAGGTTTTATGGTCACTAGAGATGTTGTGTTTGATGAGAATGACTCCTGGTTTGAAAGTGAATGCAGGAAGGTAAAGTTTCCTTATGACTTGGAGGAGGAGTTTCCAAGCCGCACCAAGGAAGAGCCAAATCGGATTGAAGACATCAAATCAGATCATGAGGACATCATCAACCTAGAAGAATTCAAGGCATGGAAATCAAAAGGCAAAGTCAAGATGAAGAAGTTTGAGGAGATATCTGAATCGTACAAGTAGGCAATCAGAAGATCAGAAAGGCAAAGCAAGAAGCCAATCAGATATGGGTATGACACTTCTTTTGTTACCAAGCATTCCATTTATCTTGCTAAAGACTTGGCAACTTGAAGAGCCTTCATGATATGAAGAGGCAAAGACCAAGGCAGAATGGAAGGAAGCTATGGATAAGGAAATAGAAGCACTCAAATAGAATGACACTTGGGAGCTAGTGCCAAAGGAGGAGTCTATGAAGGTAATTGGTTCTATATGGATTTACAAAGTCAAGAGAAATCTAGATGGATCAATAAACAGGTACAAAGCTAGACTTGTGGCTAAGCATTTTGCACAAATCCAAGGAGTTGATTATGAAGAGACCTTCTCACTTGTGGCCAAAATGCCAACCATGAGGATATTGGTAAGTGTGGCTGCATCAAGGAATTGGAATATGTACCAATTGGATGTAAAAAATGCTTTTCTTAATGGCTAGATTTCAGAGGAG
This sequence comes from Ceratopteris richardii, assembly GCA_020310875.1. Lineage (NCBI taxonomy): Eukaryota > Viridiplantae > Streptophyta > Polypodiopsida > Polypodiales > Pteridaceae > Ceratopteris > Ceratopteris richardii. Next base: position 124,585,270 of record CM035422.1, on the reverse strand, counting down.
GTTTACATGGCATAACCTCCTAGATATGAAGACCCAAGCAAGCTAAACTATGTGTGTAAGCTAAACAAAGCTCTTTATGGATTGAAGTAGGCACCTAGGGCATTGAATCATAGATCAAATACCTATTGCCAAGATTAAGGATTCATCATGAGTAAAGCAGATACTTCTCTATTTGTCAAGAGAAGTAATTCAAAGGTGAAATACCTATGTGTATATGTTGATCATATCATACTTACAGGTAGTATTGCCAATGGCATCAAGCAAATCAAGAACCAAATGATCCAGGAGTTCAAAATCAGTGATCTAGGATTGCTAAAGTATTTTCTTGGACTTGAGTTAATCTATACAATTTTTGGAATTTATATTACTCAAAGAAAGCATGTGCAAGACATGTTGAAGAAGTTTCACTTGGAGGATGCCAAGATAGCCAGTACTCCTATGGAGGTAAACAAAAGTTAAGTTCTCATGAAGGTGATGTGCTTGACAATATTGGAGGATACTAAAGCATAGTTGGAAGCCTAAACTATGCTACATTGACAACGATTGATAATGCTTATGGAGTAAGTAACACTGAGTCATAACAAACGAGAACAAAGACATGTTCTCCTTTAGAAATACAAAAGTATGCTAAAAACAAGGAAAAATTAGCCTATTTTCAATTGTTCCATAGAAATGATAAGGTCCATTTTAATTAGGGCATGAAAATCATATGCTTTTATTTCATGATACTTTGTCTCAATCTTTATTTCAATTTTTGTTTATAAAAACATGCTATATTCAACATTACAAATTCCAATTAGAACTTTAACGAATCTTAGATGATTAAAAGTACATGATTTCATGAAAATGGAACTTGAAAAGTAATTCATTTTATTTCAAGCCCACATAAAGCATAATTTTATGCCATTTTAAAAAGGGATTAGAATACGTCTACGAAGGATGCATTTTCCATGATGTTTTAAGACTTTTATGTGAAAAATAAGAGTGAATCATATAAGGAAGTCAACGCTCGCTCTTGACAATACAAAGCATAATCATACAACAATTAGGTGGTCATATATGTAAACTAGTAATAATAGCCAATTATGCCAAAAAAACACCATGAGATCAAAATGAAATAGATGAGATTAAATTGACTATACATATTGAGAGAAAACACCATGCATATCATCATACATGATTCTTTGATGTCTAATAATCCAAATGAAAGAGACTTTATTGCTCATCGTTGCACATTCTATGAAATAAATCTATTAGTTTTTACATGCTAAGAGACTTCAATAAAACTTTGTTCAAGTTACGTTAATCAAATACTCTAAGACATTGCTTTTTTCCTTGCCCCGAGTCTTTATCCTTTGGAAAATCGCATTTCTCCTCTCTCTGAGCATTATCATGGTCAAAGTTAAAAAGCAAGACAATATATCACGTTTGATATTACTTTGTGAGAACATATTGCATGCATTGAAAGCGAAATGTGTAGTCTTTTTTACTTTGTTAAAGTGAAAACTATACTTTTCAGCGAGAAGTCGATGCCTGGCATCGACTTCTCGTTGAAAACTATACTTTTCAGCAAGAAGTCGATGCCTGGTATCGACTTCTGGCTGAAGTCGATGCCTGGCATCGACTTCTCGCTGAAGTCGATGCCAGGCATCGACTTCTTGCTGAAAAGTATAGTTTTCCGTGAGAAGTCGATGCTAGGCATCGACTTCTTGCTGAGAATGAAAGAAAAAATGTAAAATTCACTTTTTTCTCGCTGAGAAGTCTGCACCAAGGTGTTAATGATCATCTATACTTTGTGGGCATGGAAAGACAACATGAGGTAAAATTATCTTCGAACGCACTCTATTAGTCCTGCATGCCTCTGGACTTTGAGTATGCTTTGTTGTTAGTGAATTTTAGTCATCGTTAGTGAGAATTGATCCACTCACGAACATCGATGCTCCAAATAAAGAGAGAAGAGAGCCTATCTACGCCACCTACAAGTCACACAATCCACACACGCTAATGAGTGATGAGCTTCCCTCTATACTTCCATACCAAAGATATATGCACATAGAAGGTGTTTGGCAAGAATCACAGAAGTGGAGATAGTCTCTCTCAATCCTCATTACTGCACTTTGATTCCCTTTTGCATGCACAAAGAGGTGTGATTATATTATCCATAATCAAAGCCTTGCCACAGACTATCTATTTGTGCAATAATGAACAACATAACCTCATTTGTTTTACTCTAATTTTCGGTGAGATTCCAATGTCTCGCATGGACATCTTTCCAAAATCTATATTTGTTGCTCTAAGAAAGTATGGAATATATATTTCCATTAAAAAAATCTAGAAGGAAGAGTATGACATAAGTGTTGATGTGTGAAACATCAAAAAAAAGAACTAATGTGACACTAGGCAACCTCTATGGTCACCATTAACTCATTTCCACTCAAAACATTGAGAAATGATAGCCAAAACCAAGAAGTTTACTTCTTCAGATTTTTCTAGTCACTAAAATGACATACCTTCAGTATTTTGATAATTTCTCTTAGCTCAAGTACGATTTCCCCAAGATCTTTTGATGGATGAAAGTAGAAGAGTAGAGCTTTCCAAGAAGCTATCATATGCAAGAAACGAATCTCTAGAACTCAAGATATAGCCTTCACAAGATGACCCTGTATGACTTCCAAAAGTGGAATTTTTGCCTGTTTTAGTAAGTCTGACTGTCCAAAAATGAAAATTCGATGCCTAGCATCGACTTGCAACCAAAAGTCGATGCCAGGCATCGACTTTGAGCTTTTTTGGCCACTTTTTTGTTCCTGAAATAGGCGCGTTTAACACACATATGATGAAAACCACTTTTATGTGGGAAGTCGATGCCAGGCATCGACTTTATCTGAAACTCGATGCCAGGCATCAATTTACTCCACAAACCTCATGTTTTTAAGAAGTTTTAGCAGTACATAACACTCAGAGAATAAAAAACGGTCAATTTTTAGCCTTTTCTAGCTCATTTCCTTTTTGTTCGATCCAAGCTAAATGAGTATTCTCATAAAATAAGGCTTTTTTTATGCATTTCATAATTCTCTCTTAAACATTTTAGATCAGGTACTCTACAATTAGCAAAATTTTGCTACTCTAAAGTAGTCAAAATTTTGAAAATATGTTCAAAATTTGCATATTTTTGGGGGGTTTGAGAAAACCTTGTATACTCGTGTAAAGAGTTTTTTAAAATCATGCAAAAAAAGGCTATTTGAGTGCATATGATTTCTCTTTTTATGACATAGTTCTCGTTTGTTATGACTCACTGTTAAGTGTCTTAAGTCAATTTATGCAGAAATCTAGAGCACCTCACTTGGAAGCTGCCAAGAGAATTTTGAAGTATCTTAAGGGTACTAAAAATCAAGGTTTATACTTTCCTTATACTTCAGATTTGGACATCAAGATATACTCAGATGCAGATTGGGCAGGTTGTAAGGATGACCGGAGGAGTGGATCAGGATATCTCTCTTTTGTAGGTGATAAACCCATTTCATGGTCTTCCAAGAAACAACTTACTGTTGCTTTATCTTCAACATAGGTAGAATATAGAGGACTAGCCAATGCTACTCAAGAAGCCATATGGATCAGATTGCTATATGCAGATTTGGGATTAAACTCTAACTCACCAATGATTTTTGGTGACAATACAAGTTCTTTACATATTGGAGAAAATCTTATTTATCATGCTAAGACCAAGCATATAGAGGTTCATTATCATTATGTGAGAGAAAAGCTATTGAGCAAGGAAATTTAGTTGGCATATGTATCCACTAATATGCAATGTGCAGATTTATTAACAAAGGCACTTGATGGTACTAAACTTTGAAGGTTCAAAGCTATGATTGGATTATAGGACATTCAAGAGGATTGATAAAGAATACCAAGCCAAGATGTTTGGCTTGAGGGGAGCTGTTGGTGCAAATGCCAAGCCTTCACACTTGGCTAAGCATTGGAAGTATTATGTGCAAATCCACATGAACTAGTGCTTATGGTCTTTACCATTACTATTGTAAAAATCTTAATGATTGGAAGAATCTTGTAAAGCCTACAAACTTGTGGAGTTTGTAGAGATAAAGCTACAAATCACTTTGGTGGAATATCTCCTAACTTAGAGAAGAATATTTAGGCAAAGCCAAGTTTGAATTTGAAGTCAAACTTGGAGGCAAGGCATCTATAAAAGATGGTTGTAAATCTCGTGGTTAAGAAAAGCTCTCCATTCTAGATCATATAGTTGATCAATTGAAGAGATTGTGTGGCTCACACTATAGCCTACATCTCTTACTATCATTGGGCATTATTCGTCATGCCAATGATCATGTACAACATTCTCCTATAATTCAATATATCATTGATCATTTCTATTGGTCTCTCTATCATTGTCACTCAAAATAGTGAACTTGTCTTGCTCATATATCAATGATCTTGCCGCCATTTTCAATGTTGTATAGCTCATTGGAACAAGCTCAAAGTCTGTTACAAGCTGTCAAGGTTTGAAGAATTTTCAATCAGCCAATTGGGAGAAAAGCATCTCGAAATCCTCACTAGTCATTCTCTGCAGAGTTCCTAAAATATCGGGGGTACGCTTCTACTTGTTAAAGTGATTTCTCAAAGTATAGTCTAGCATTTTAAGTGATTCCACTTGGAATCATTAGCGCTCTAAGCTAATTAGATACCATCAAAAGGAATGTTTCTAATGGCTAGTGTATTGTGAGTACTCAGAAAACCTTTTAGCAGGTATCAAGACCAAAATAACAACTTTTTGGTCATAAGCTAGTTGCAAACTTATCTGTTTTGATCGAAGTGTTTGAAGCATCATCTCCAATGTACATAGGAATTTATTTAGTGTCATCAGAAAGTTAAAAGGGCCTACAATGCAACTCTAGAGAAAAATAGGGCTAGTTCAAAGCAAGGATTAGCAATACCAACTCATTTCTTGAGGTGTCCATCTAGCTTTCCCAACCATTGATATGCGTATAAGCATGCATACATATTGCACACATACACATGCATACACACACACATAAATAAAAATGCATACATATATACACATACATATATTGATTTCTACCCCATTTGGTTTTATATGTACAAATACCAGATACTTACCCAACTTCCAAAGGAGGGCTCTTGTGTGACTCCACATTTAGGAAGAGAACTATCTGCCCATAGATATGTTTTTTTTTTCACTTTTTTTAGTGATATATTAACACATAGGTATATTTATTTTTATCTACCTATTTTCAAGACACCTATACCACCACCAAATCATGAGAACAGAGCACATGGGCTTATGAGGACATGCATAGGCACTCCAGGGCTAAAGTGCGATATATAGCCAGAGGGAAATGTATTGTATATAGGGAATAGCATGGAGTTCAAAAGAAGAATGTGAGCATTATGTGATTCCTACTTGCACGTCCACTTGCAGTGGAACTAAGTATAAGTTCTACATATAAATTCAAATAAATATTTTACGTTTTATTTACAGGATTTTTTATTGTAGTGGGCATGATGAGAGGAATAAGAAATATGTATTTCGTTCAATTGAGATTGAATCTCGGAATGGGTGGTCACATAAGTGGTGTCTAAAACAATTGCAAATACTTATGGCTCATCCTCATGATAATGCATAGTACGCATTGCTTTTATTTGTTATATTTATATATGTAACTATATATATATATATATATATATATATATATATATATATATATATATATATATATATATATATATATATATATATATATATATATTTATATATATATATATATATATATATGTGGATATGTGTATGTGTGTTTATGTATGTATGTATGTATGTATGTATATGAGAGAGAGACTCAGAAAGGAGTGTGACAGGAGTTACACAAATACATGCATACACACACATACACACATACACACACATACACATGCATACACACATATAGATACACATGCATACACACACACACACACACACACATATATATATATATATATATATATATATATATATATATATATATATATATATATATATATATATATATATATATATATATATATATATATATGTATGTATGTATGTGTGTGTGTGTGTCTGTGTGTCCATATTTATATATATATATATATATATATATATATATATATATATATATATATATATATAATCAAAATAGTGTATACATACATACATATGTATGTATACACTATTTTAATTATATGTATATATATATATATATATATATATATATATATTGTATATATATAGTGTAACACACACATATGTATGTATATGTATTTGTGCATGCTATATGTGTGTGTATGTATGTGTATGTATTCTGACTCTTTTATTTGTGTATGAGATTAAAATAATAGGAGACTATTGTATGGTGGAGAAAAAAAAAGAGGAGACCTAAAATAGCATATGAGATGTGGTAGTTTCTTCATAGAGAGCTACATCTTAAGGGGTCATTTCCTCAATAGAAGGTCTAGAAATTAATAGCTTATATTTATGATTGTCATATATTTTAAAAATATTTTACATTCAACTTATGTATTTTTATTCTAGTAAATAAACATGTTACTCCATAGAAGAGAATTGAGTCGGGTCACACATCACACTTAGGCCAAATGGGCCATCATGGTTTTGTAGCTACAGTTGTAAGTATATGTGTTATTGAAAGTGTATTTCTTCGTTTAGTTAAAATGAAAGAGACTAATCATTTTTAATTGTTTCATATCACCAAAAGGATTATGGTTGATATTCTACAAAACATGAAATCAACTATGCTACACATTTTGGATACCAGCATTTGAGCGAGTATATGCGAGATCATCCGGATGCTTTTGTGATTATTATTAAATTCATATAATTTCTTTATTTCTATGGATGTTCTAAATGTTTTACTTAGTTATGTTTGTTTTGTCTAGTACAAGATTATTATCGAGAGGCAGATATGGATGAGGTGGAGAGACAGACACACAAGGGATGATCTCCATCTTCACAAAGTGATTGCACCGCTACCCCATGATGCCACTACAGATATACATCAAATCATGCACAAGATCTTGATGATGAGGATGAGGATCAAGCTCTTCATGATGAGGATGATCATGATTAGGAGTCTTGATTATGACATTGGATATATATATATATATATATATATATATATATATATATATATATCTATATATATATATATATATATATATATATATATATATATATATATATATATATATATATATATATATATATATATATATATATATATATATATATATATATATATATATATATATATATAATGTTCATTCCAATTATGTTTTGAATTCAATGGTATGAAGTAATGAAAAGTCTTGTTCTAATGATTTTTATTATTGTTTATATCTAGCATGTGTTTTATTACTTAAATTATAAAACTCATTTAAATTTATGTGTGCATATAAATATATATATATATATATATATATATATATATATATATATATATATATATATATATATATATATATATATATATATATATATATATATATATATATATATATATGTGTGTGTGTGTGTGTGTGTGTGTGTGTGTGCACGCGTGTGTGCATGTGCTTGTGTGTGTATAAAATGTATGTATGCAGATGTAGGTATATATCTATATTTGTGTAAGTGTGTCTTTATGCATGTATATGTATGTACCTATGTATATATATGTGCATGTATGTATGTCCATATGTATGTGTTCATACGCATGTATGTGAATGTGCATGTGTAAGTGTATTCGCGTATGCATGTGTATGTTCATGTGCATGTGTTTGTGTGTGTATATGTATGTATGTGCATGTGTTTGTGTGTGTATATGTATGTGCATGTATAAATGTAAGTGTATGTAAATATGTGTGTATGTGCATCTATATATGTGTGTGTGTATTCGCATATGCATCTGTATGTGCATGTGCATGTGTTTGTCTGTGTATATGTATGTATGTGTGTGTGTGTGCATGTGCTTCTGTGTGTATAAAATGTATGTATGCAGATGTAGGTATATATCTATATTTGTGTAACTGTGTCTTTATGCATGTATATGTATGTACCTATGTATATATATGTGCATGTATGTATGTCCATATGTATGTGTTCATACGCATGTATGTGAATGTGCATGTGTAAGTGTATTCGCGTATGCATGTGTATGTGCATGTGCATGTGTTTGTGTGTGTATATGTATGTATGTGCATGTGTTTGTGTGTGTATATGTATGTATGTGCATGTATAAATGTAAGCGTATGTAAATATGTGTGTATGTGCATCTATATGTGTGTATATGTATGTATGTGCATGTGTATATGTGTGTATGTGCTCATGTGTGTGCACATATGTGCATGTATATGTGTGTTTGTGTGTGTATATGTATGTACGTACATATGTGTATGTGTATATGCATGTATGTGCATGTGCATGTGCATGTGTAAGTGTATATTCATATCTATGTGTATGCTAATGTGCATGTGTATGTGTCTATATATGTATGTATGTGCATGTATATGTGTAAGTGTATGTGTATTTGTATGTATGTGCATGTATATGTGTATATGTATGTATGTGCATGTGTATGTGCATATGTGTGTGTATGTATGTGCATGTAAATGTGTATATATGTGTATGTTTATGTATATGTACATATGTGCATATGTATGTATATGTGTATAAACATATACTATTGTATGTATATGCATGTGTATATGTATGACACATACATGTGCATGTGCATGCATTTCCATTTGCATCCATGTGTATGTGCATGCATGTGAATGTGCATATACATGTAGTTAAGTATGTGTTAATGTGTATATGTGTATGTGTTTATGAAATAATGTATGCATCCAAGTCCTTTAATGTGTTTGTAGGAATGTTTGTGCATATGCATGTGTATGTGTGTATATATGTGTATGTGTAAGTGCATTTGCATGTATATGTGTTTGTGCATGTGCATATGTATATGTGTAAACATGCATCTTCATGTATAAGTGTATGTGTGCATATGAATAAGTGTGTGTATGTTCATTAATGAAAATAAAACAATTCAAATGATATACAAAGAATGGTTATTGTACTTATAATATCTAGCCATATTTTTTCCCTTGTTAAGTTGTTCAATAACCTACAATAAAGAGAGAGAGAGAGAGAGAGAGAGAGATCAAAAGAGAAATAGAAAGAGAAATAATTCAAAGAGAAAGAGGTAGAAAGGAGAGAAATAGAGACAAAGATAATGAGATAGAGATAAGATAAAACAACAATTCAGGAAGTGATTATTTCAGCTCATAAGCGAAGTGCAATTGTGAACATTGGAGAGCTCTTTGATTAGATGCATATAGATGCTGATCGAAGATCCTTCAATGTTTTTAATTGTTTTGGTCAAAAAACCGTCGTATAATCGATGCTTAAGTGTTGTATATGCGTCTTCAAAATGTGTTGCATAAGCAACACTTTTTAACCTCATTTTTATGCATCCCACACAACATCTCTTACACGACAATTTTTTATTTCGTTGCTTTAGGATGCTTAGTACTATCGTCCCAATGCACGTCACTTTACACATCAAAATGAATGTTGAAGGTTTTGTTGTTTAACCGATGTGGAGCGCTCGACACTCGTTGCAATGCTTGATGCAATTATATGTTATGGATTTGGAACCAACCAAATAAACAAAGAATAAAGGACCAGATGGAATGAATCGATTCCAATCTAACCAAAATGTTTGCATATGAGGATCTGCCAATCGAGTAGGTGTGGTTTAGCGGATGTGCCTTGTAGTCCTAGGCAGATGGTGAGGGTTCAAGTTTTCCCTAGGTCTAGATGCCACAAAGTTCCCCAAGATGGGTGCCCCTACCTTACGAGGTCGGGTGTGTGTGTCTTTCCAATTCATTGTACTCTCAAAAAAACAAAAAATGTGAATGAGAAGTAGATACCAAAATGTATTACAGTTGATTGGGATCAAGGTAACAAAGTTATCCAAAAGTATAACTAGAAGCAATTGGTGGCTGCAAGACTCATAGGTACTTAGGATGATTATGATATAGAGGATCAACATCAAAATCCAAAGAAAATAAAAGAATAGTCTACTTGATTGAGCTCTACACCTGAAGGCATGCTTAAGAAAGTATCTAATATGGCATGTCAAAGCTTTTAAAAGATGATGTTTGCAAACACCTCTCTATTTAAACAGCTACGGGAACTACAAAAGGTCCGTATGCAGAGAGAGTAGTACACAAAGGTGCTTATACAAATGATCTCTGAAGTGAAAATAAAGCAAACAAGAATAAGTTCAATTACATGGTGATGATGATGATGATAAGATGCACCAAGATGACTAACGACATGAACTATGGCACTCACAAAGTTCCAAAATGGTAATAACCAAAGATAGATAGATAGATAGATAGATAGATAGATAGATAGATAGATAGATAGATAGATAGATAGATAGATAGATAGATAGATAGATAGATAGATAGATAGATAGATAGATAGATAGATAGATAGATAGGTAGGTAGGTAGGTAGATAGATAGATAGATAAATAGATAGATAGATAGATAGATAGATAGATAGATAGATAGATAGATAGATAGATAGATAGATAGATAGATAGATAGATAGATAGATAGATAGTTAGATGGATACATAGATAGATACTTCAAAGGTGAAAAGGCCAAAGCAGCAAGTGGAAGCTTTTCAAGACCAATCAAAGCAAGCTGAAACAAAACCAATAAACGTCAAACAAATCAAATTCTTCAAGAAACTATGAAGCAACTATTACATCTACACTAGATCCTTGTCAACTTATGGATATTCATGAATCCAAACAAGCTGTGATCATGTTATTTAAGATATCTAGAGACATGCAAGGTAGTGATATGGAGGATGGATATGAATTTCTTGAGGATTTCGTGGCATGCCTGTGTGATGAAGACATTTAAAGTCATTTTTTTTAATGATGTAGTAATACTAGATGTAATACATGAATATAGTCATGAGAGAGATGCTATGCAAATAACTGAAGATATACAAGGGTCATATTCTATGTATATGCATAGGAAGATGAAACTGAATAATGATATGCATGAGGACGTTGTCATGTAAAAGAATGAATATAAACAAGAGTATGATAATATGAAAGAGGATAATGAGGAGCATATGGATGATGCTCTCTGTACTTCTAAGATATGCATTTATAGAAGCATACTTTGATGCGAGATTAAGTATTTATGCTGATCATTAGTGAATGATGCTAGTTTGCTGTATGATGCATTTGAAGAGCTATGTGTGTGTATGTGCATCCATATGTGTGTATATGTATGTATCTGCATGTGTATGTGTGTATATGTGCCTATGTGTGTGTATGTGCTTATGTGTGTGTACAAATATGCTTGTATATGTGTGTATGTCTGTGTATATATATGTATGTACATATATGTATGTGTATATGCATGTATGTGTATATGCATGTATGTGCATGTGCATGTGTAAGTGTATATGCATATGTATGTGTATGTTCATGTGCATGTGTATGTATGTGCATATGTATGTATGTGCATGTATATGTGTAAGTGTATGTGTATTTGTGTGTGTGTGCATGTATATGTGTATATGTATGTATGTGCATGTTTATGTGCATATGTGTGTGTATGTATGTGCATGTATATGTGTATGTGTGTGTATATGTACATATGTGCATATGTATGTATATGTGTATAAGCATATACAAGTGTATGTTTATGCATGTGCATATGTATTAAACATGCATGTGCATGTGCATGCATTTCCATTTACATCCATGTGTATGTGCATGCATGTGAATGTGCATATACATGTATTTAAGTATGTGCTAACATGTGTATGTGTATGTGTATATGCAATAACGCATGCATGCAAGTCCTTTAATGTATTTGTAGAAATGTTTGTGCATATGCATGTGTATCTGTGTGTACATGTATATGTGTAAGTGCATTTGCATATATATATATATATATATATATATATATATATATATATATATATATATATATATATATATATATATATATATATATATATATATGTGTGTGTGTGTGTGTGTGTGTGTGTGTGTGTGCATATGTGTGTGTATGTCCATGTGTATATGTGTGAACATGCATCTTCATGTATACGTGTATATGTGCATATGAATAAGTGTGAGTATGGTAATTAATGAAAATACAACAATTCAAATGATATAGAAAGAATGGAAATTGTACTTCTAATATCTAGCCATATTTTTTTCTTGTGTAACTTCTTCAATAAACTACATTAAAGAGAGATAGAGAGAGAGAGAGATCAAAAGAGAAAGAGAAAGAGAGATAATTCAAAGAGAAAGAGGTAGAAAGGAGATAAATAGAGAGAGAGAGAGAAGAAGATAGAGATTAGACAAAAGAACAATTGAGGAAGCATATGTTTCAGCTCGTAAACAAAATGCAATTGTGAATGTTGGACAGCTTTTTGATTAGATGCATGTAGATGTCAATCGAAGAGCCTCCAATGTTTTTATTTCTTTTGGTAAAAAAAACCATCGTATCCGATGCTAAACTATTGTATATACATCTTCGAAAAACGGAAAAAGCATGTCTTTTGGCGATATATTTTTTTCTAGCACAATCGTTTTGTTTTTGTTTTTTCAAATTGTTTTCCATTAGTGATCGTAGCTTTCAGATTTGCTTTTATAATGGCACATAAACTATAAAAGAGACCTCTTTGCTCATTTTTGTAATATCTTCTCATGCTCAAGCTAGAGCACTAGCGCAATGCAAGGAGAAGGTCATCTTGGAGGAAGTGTTCTTACACACTTGGAGGAGGTGTGCTCTACATCTGGAGACATCTAGAGGAGTTCTTGTGAGCATCATACAATGAGTAACAAGTCTACATCTGTCCTCACTTGTTCATTCACTAGTTTTTGATTTAGAATAATCAAAATTGAGGTTTGCTGCAAAAGAGTTCTAAATGGTTCATATTCTCCATATTATCACACACACACACACACACTCTTCATACCTCATAGGCACACAATTTCTTGTATCTAGTTCCTATTTCTACCTAGATTGAGATCTTTTTAGTTTTTATCATATTCACACATTGTAACTTGACATCTAAATATAAGATAGTCTAGGTGACCATCCTAGCTTACTGTACATGTTGAAAAGATCTTGCCCATTCTCTCTCTATCTCTCACTCATCTTCTTTTTTAGTATTAAGGTGTGTATGTTAAGGTTCATGTGTTGGAAGATCTTGTAAACCTATGATTAATTTTTATTGAGGCCCAGTGGTATTAGAGCATAGTTGACATACACCCTAACAAGATGAGTGGCTATAGACTTGAGATTGAAGACAAGCTTAAGGGATTGTTTAATTATCCAAGGTGGAGTTTTATGATGATGAATCTGTTAATATCAAAAACTTGTGGAATATTTTTAATGGCACTTTTCCAAGGCCAAGTCAAGCCAAACAAAGGTTACTTTATCTTCTAGAGGAACCCTTGTTCCTATTTCTTCTCAACAAGAGGTCAGTGAAGAAGGACGAACCACTTCATCATCAAGATTCAGTGGTACTACTACTAGATTACTTCCTATAGAGGAAAAACCCAAATGGGATTTAAGGGATGCACTAGTACTTTCATATATTGCTATGCGAGTCAAGAGGTATACTATACCTAAAATGAGGTCTTGCTCAACCTGACAATAGGACGAGATGAATATGTGAAACATTTGTGAAAACTCTTTTGAGTGTTAGGAGAAAATGGTTAGGACGAGCAATGAAGTGAATATATCTCACAATTCAGAAACAATGATAATGAGATTTTGTAGATATAAATTAGGCAACATACTCAATCTATAATTCTTTAAATCAGAACAAATGATCAATCATAAAATGGGAACAAGCTTTGAGAAGATCACTATACTGATGTAGTCATGGCATAGAAGAGAAGTGAAGATGTAATGAAAATGTATGTATTAGATCATATACAAATACAATGTCATTGGCAATAATCTATTGCAGAATGTGAGAAGCGTGATTGAGCTATGGAGTGAGCTCTCAAATCACAATGTATTCCTCTCAGTTGATCTCCTTAGGTCGAGATATGCTGGTCATTTGATCCTCTTTTTATAGTTGAGTTTGGAGCCAATCTTTGAAATTCAAATTTAAGTTCACCTGAAAGTGAATCCTAAACTATAGGATATATTCTCTCATCAATCAATGACCAAATTAATAGAGATTTGATGCTTCCTAACTCCACATGGAAGTAAGGTACTTATACAAAGGTAAATGTTATCGGTTTTACAAGGGATTGATCATATAAGGCTTTTTGAGAAATAGGCTAATCATCCAAGTATGTGGGCTTGATTTCTCTTGCACCAACATTCTTGATGAACAAAGAAGGGTTTGCATTGATTGACATGAAACCTTGATCTTGAAGATAAGTTACCAATCTAAAATTCCATGCTTTAAGAACTTGTTCCAATCCATACAATGCCTTTTTGTGTATTCATACATAAGATGTATAGCTAGTTTTTTCAAATCATAGAGGTTGTGACATGTATACCTCTTCCCATTACTTACCCAACCATTGAGAAATGCATTTTTCACATCTAGTTGAAGTAGTATCCAACTTCTTGCATCAGTTACACTTAGAAATGTCCTAATTGTAGTCAACTTTGCAACAAGTGAGAAGGTCTCTTCATAGTCTATATCATGCATTTGAGCACATCCTTTGGAAACTAATCTCGATTTGTACCTATAAATTGATCCATTTGTTTTAGCTTATAGACCTATCTGCAACCTATTATCTTTCTACTAGCTTGCATCAAAACCAACCTAAATATCCATTTCTCTGAAGGCTTCTAACTTTTCTTTCATAGATTTCTCCCTATTACAATTACCTTTTGCTTCTTCATAGGATAAAGAATCTTCTAAAAATGACTCTTTCTCCAAGTAAATTGAATGCTTTGTAACAAATGCAGAATCATATCCATACCTTTTAGGTTTTCATTTTCTCTTGTTGACCTTCTAGGAGTATTCTTGGAGCATTGTCCACATTCTTGGATTTTTAGGTATATTTCTTCAATGTAATGTACAAGTGATATGAAGTCTTTATATAGACCTCATGCAGTGTTGGAAAAATTCTATAAGTGGATTTTCAATTTGAATCAATATGGGATAAGTTGTTAGGAGAATAAAAAAATTGAAGATCTAATGTGATCTAGTTCTTCCTGATTGATTGATTGATCAATTGTTCTCAACCACCTCAAATTCTTGGAATTTGAGCTCTCCTTTTACAATTGTAAAGCTATAGGCTTTTACACTCGTAAATGGTCCATAGAAAATCCTTATGAAAATTACCAAGAAAATGAGCATAAATAAAAAGTTGTTCAATGGGAAACTCTCACAAAATTCAAATCATGAATATTTTAGGTAGAGCTAATGCATCTCAAGCAAGGTGTAATCTTGATGTTCCAATAGCTCCCCTTCAAGCTAAATTATGATTGATTCTTCAATTGTTGATAGAGTGAATAACTGCTATTGCTTTGAATCTACGAAGTTTGATTCCATCAAGTGCCTTTATCATCATATTTGCTACTTGCATTTCAATTGGAACAAAATAAATATCAATCCCTTTTGCGGTGAGAGAATCTCTAATGAAGTGACAATAAAACTCTATGTGTTTGGTTCTTGCATGATAAGATAGGTTTGTTGCTAAGTGTATAAAACTTACATTATCTCAAAATATGTGAGGTTTTGTAGGTCACAAGTCCCAAATTTGAGTACAATGATTTTAACCATATTGCCTCTTGAGTTTCTATGGTCAAACCTCCATAATCTATGTGAGTTGAGGATAAAGAAACTCTTGGTTGCTTCTTGGAACTCCATGACACTAGCTTTGAACCTGTAAATGATCAGTAACGAGATGTACTTCTTCTATCATTTTTAGCTCATATGCAATCTACATCTGAATAGATTTGATATACAAATTTAAAGAGTAAGGATAGAATATACCTTCATTGATTGTGCCTTTGAGGTACTTAATTACTCTCTTGGCTCTGTGTTCTTACTGGAGAGTGCATGAATTGGCTTTGCACTACTATACTATATGAGATATCTGCCGTTGTATGAGTAGCAGACATAGCACTACCTACCAAGCATTTATAATCTATAATGTCTTAAATTTTCTCATCTTTATAAACATTAAGTATATGATTCATCGCCAAAGGTGAACATATAGTTTTATTGTTGTCCATTTTGAACTTTAAAACTAGATCTGGAATGTATCTCCTCCAAGCAGAATACATTCTCTCATCTATGTATATGACCGCCATATGTAAGAAGAATATGAACTCATATAAATCTCATTTTGAACTCATTTTGTATATGCCTTTTCATTTGGTGTATGTCATTCAAGTCATCTTCTGTCAAAATTATGTCATCTAGATACACACACAAGTAGACAACTTGATTATGATCCTATTTGATGAACAGCTTAGGGTTTGGATTGCTTGACCTAAAACATTGATCTTGATGATAGGTTACCAATCCGAAATTACAATGTCTAGGAGCTTGTTTCAATCTATATAACGCCTTCTTGATTCTTCATACATAAGATGTATAGTTGGGATTTCAAAATCTTGGAGGTTGTGAAATGTATACCTCTTCATTCTTCCAAGGATTGAGAAATGCATTCTTCTCATCTACTTGAAGTAGTCTCCAATGTCTTGCAAAAGCAAGAGTTAGAAATCTCCTGATTGTAGTCGTATTTGCAACTGATGAAAGGTGTCTTCATAGTCTATGCCATGAGTTTCAGCACATCCGCTTGCAACCTGATGGATGGAAATCAAAATCAACATTATATGGTAGGCTTACCTTCTAGTTGTCTTTGTCATATGTACGTGAATTGCTTGGTGGAGGGATTTTAAAACTTATAGTAGTTGAATCATAGCCAATGAATATTTCCTTGGTTGCCCTTTCAATAAGTTTACCTCTAATTTGTGAAGGTACATGTACAAAATCTAAACAACTAGATACCTTCCAATGACCTAGAGTTGGTTTTCTACCATTGCATGTTTGATAAGGATTCATATCTTCTAGCAATTTGGATTGAATTCTATGCACAACATATACATCCATTGAGACTGCTTCTGCCCATACATAGTGTGACAAATCCTTTTCTTCAAGCATTGTTCTTGTTGATCAAACTAGAGTCTTGTTTCTTCTTTATGCGACTCCTTACAAGTGAGGAGAATACCATGTGGCCACATCGCTTTTGATGTATTTATCCTAGAAGAATTAATAAAACTCTATTGAGAATTATTTCCCCCGTCCATCGGATCTCTGTTTCTCCAGTGATCTACCTATATGATTCTCCATGTGTGCTAGGTACTTCTTCAAGCATTCAAACACTTCATTTTTATTCTTGATAGATTACAGAGTTATCTGTCTAATATGATCATGTAGACACTCAATGCCCAAAAAGCACCACAACACACCAAGATGTTTCATGTCCTTCATAATGAGCTACTTTACCTCTTTCATATTTTCTTTATTATCAGTATATAGAAATCATGTCATAAACACAAATAGCCACAATTATGATGCCATCTTCAACCTTCCTTGCATTTAATGCATGATTTACGTCACACATATAGAACCCAATGATAATTAAATATTCTATAGTCCTTGCATGCCTAGCATGAGGGGCTTGTTTAAGAACATTCAAAGCCCTTTTCAAATCTGCAAACATATTAAGGATTCTTTGAATCCGTATATCTTTGTGGCTTGGCCATGTATAATTACTCCTACAACTTGGCATTAAAGAAATCAATCTTTACACATATCTGCTGCAATTTCCATCTTTTTGTTGTAACCATTGCAAGAAGCGATTTAGGAGTAGCCATTTCAGATGCAAGGCTATATTTTTTTCTCATAATCAATGCCTTATTTCTATCCGAATCGTTTCACTACAAGTCATATTTTATACATTCGTATGCTACCATCAACATTACACATTACCTTGTTGACCCACTCGCAACCTATGGATTTCTTTCTTTGCATGAATGGAGCCAGCTTTGGTCTCCAAAAGGTGCAACCATCTCCTGATTCATACCTTCCTCCCAATGTGGATTTCTAATTGCATCTTCAAAACAAGAAGATTTAATATCTTTTATTACCTTATTCATGTAAAAACAATGATGAGCTATGTAGCTATCATATGTTAGTCACTGAACTAAACTCCTTATCCTCCTAGATCTTCTTGTTCCTCAGTCACTTCTTCTTGTTGTATCATTTGCATATGTGTTTCACTCCTAAAGTCTTTAAAGAGGGCCATCTAATTTCCCATCAAGGGGCTCTTTTGAGTCGCTTGATTCTCCATAAATGTATTCAAAACTATAGATGTTTTATTATAAGCACCAATCTTCTCTTTTTCCTCTCTTGGATGTAATTGATGAATGCACAAGAATGAAGTTTCCACAAAATCCCCCCCCCCCCCACGGTTTAAATTGGAACTATTTATAGGCGACATGTATATTCCACTTAGAAATTGAGATTGTACATGTGTTTTTAGCATTTCCATTTTCATTTGAGTCAACACTAAGTCCTTCTTCATCAATAACATAATAGCTTACAATTTTGTCAAATACCACATCTCTCGTTACCTTCACTTGGTGTGTGATTAGGTTGTAGCATTTATCTCCCTTTTTCTCGAGAGACTACCCAATGATGATACATTTCTTTCCTTTTGGAGTGTGTTCTGTCCTTAAGTCATCCTAAACATGTGCATATGAAATACAGCCAAAAACTTTCATGTGTGATAAATTTCAGTCTTTACTTGTAAACTTCTCTTTAGCTGTAACTCGATGTATATTGGTACTCGGAGTTCTATTCATGGTATATACGGTAGTGTGCACAACTTCTTCCCAGTAACAATAAGGCATTTGTTTTTCAATCATCAAGGTTCTCTATGATAAGTTTGGGTTTTTACGTGTAAAATTCTCTTTAGGTGTAACTTGAGGTATTTGTTTTTCAATCATCAAGGTTCTCTATGATAAGTTTGGGTTTTTACGTGTAAAAGTCTCTTTAGGTGTAACTTGAGGTACATTGGTAATCTGACTTCTATTCGTGGTATATACAATAGCGTGCAAAACTTCTGTCCAATAACAATGAGGCATATTTTTCTCAATCAACGAGGTTCTTGCTATTTCCATAATATGTCATGTATGTGCCCAATCATTATGTCTTGTATTCTAACAAATATCCAATAAACTACCTTCGAAGACTTAGCGTTGTTCTTCCTTTACCAAAAGTGCAAGGCTAGCAAGTTCAAAATATGGCATACTTTTCGATAAAAAATTGGAGAGCACAAGGGTCTTGCCACTTTTATCTTGAAACATTTAGTGGTGCCCCTTTCGCTATAGTGGTGAATGGTTCCAAGTTGCATACTTAGTAGGCAATAGTGACAAATTAGCTTTAAAGATAATGAAGAAAAGAAATTCTTAGTACGATATTCACTAAGGTGAATCATGGATGTAATTGCACATGGCGGTTGATACTTACTATGATTGTAGGAAAAGCCACCCCAAATCTTTGATCATTAAAGCAAAAGGATATGGGTCAATTTTTTGTGTGTTTTAGACACTCATTGTCTTTCTGATGGCTGGATTGTTTGAGGTATTGAAGGTAGGGCATAATCTTTTAGAAATTTGATGAAAACATGGGTAATTGATTAACAACACCAATGATTTGTGTGTATATTTAACATACCGCACTTGAAGAGATGAAGCTTTACTTTTCCTAGTGGAAGGGAAAGTTTATGACATTGTTGGTGAACCTGATGTGAAGCTTGAACCTCTCGAATCATCATGGCAGACCCTCATTCCACATGGGTCAAATTTTCTTTTGAAAAAAATAAACATTCGCACCCATTTGTTTACATTGGGAAAGCATTCTTTTCACTATATTTTCTCTCATACGAAAGCTCTCAAGGAAAAGTTATCTACACGTTTGTGGCACAAGATGAGTATTTGTTTTTTACGAGACGTATGTAATGCCCAATTAGACTTTGAGTTTATAACTTCTTCGTCGATGCCTCGATTAATTGCTTCTTCTTGTTGTTTTGAGTCAATCATAACTTCTTTCTCGATGCCTCAATTCATTGCTTCTTCTGGATTTGAAAGGATTGATTGGAAAAAAGCATGTTATTATTTCCTTCAGACTATCTTACGCATGAGCTGAGCAGCTTTCCTATTTAAAAACTGATTTCATGCGAATTTGCGAAAGGGAGATTCTTTAAAGGAAGTTCATCATGACGTCGAATCTCCTTGGATTAGATGGAATTAAAAGGAAATCACAAGTGAAAAGCGCACTTCGTACCCAATCTACAAACCAAAGGTTAGATGTCTAGCAAGGGTAAGATTATAGAGGCTCGAGGGCCACTAGGGTAGAGCTTGGGCGTGGCCCGAAGACTCAACATGGGTCTAAGACAACCTTGAAGCCCAAAACTGAGGTTTGTTGAGCACAAAGGCTACAATACATGATGCCCAAATGTTAAAATCCACAAGCCTAAAGACCAACATTTCCATCCTACCCAACTAGTAAGGAGATGTTCACAATGCACTTTGCATGTGGACATTGGTTTAACATTTGTGGTTTTGAAAGAGAACTTTTTACATTGGTTTGAAGGTTTTAATTATTACTTCCGTTATTGGAGACATTTTTTTTTTAAATAAAGGAAGTTTGGCCTTAGCTACTCTCTAAGACTTGAATTAATTACAAGAAAAGTACAAGAGAAGGGGACTAGTTCCCATGGGATCCCCCAAATCCCACAGAGCATGGGTAGCTTTTACAGAGTTTAGATGGCATTACAAGGAAGGTTGATCACCCTCTCATCACTCTCATGCAAGGCCCACTTGGGTTTAAGCTTGTTGTTGATCAAAAGAAGCACTTGATGATGCGTAAAGGGGTGGGAGGAGGGGTTTCTTATAGTTAGTGATCCTATTGCCAAGGATGAACAATGATTTCTCAATCAACCACTCTTTGGGGAAGTCGTCAAAGTTAAATGCATATATTTTGTGCGAGAATTTCCATAGGACCTCACCTCTGATGGCATTCTAGAGAGTAGTGGAGCAGCGGATCGATTCTCCCAGCAGAGCTTGCTTCCAAGTGATATGTTTCTTAAGTCTAATTTTCTTTCCGACAATCTATAAGAGCCTGTTGGAGTTGGGACAAGTAAAGAAGATGTGAGAAACATCTTTGACAGACTGGTAGCAGTGTTTGCACCAGGGAGGTATCCCACAAAATTTGCTAGCCTTAAGGTTGGTCAAGATTCCACGATGAAGAAATTTCCATAAGAGGACAAACTTTTTTATTTCTATGAGGGGGTGCTAGATAGCCATGAACTTCACGTCCCACCGAAGGTGCATCCACGATAGGCACCAATTCTTGTTGAGGATAACCTAATAATCAATGGTTTCCTTGATGTTCTGGATTTTTGATAGACAATTACCATTGTGCCATCTGAGACCAAGCGAGCTCAGTGTGTTGTGCCCCATGAGAAGGCAAACTTTAGAACGGTCCCAGGCAAGACGTCTACTTTGCAAAGTGTTCCATTCCTCATAGGAAATGTTGATGCTAGGGTCAATATCCTCAAAGTTGATCCACTCGTTGGTGTCTTGTTTCTAGAGATGTTTCCATTTTCTGAAGCCCTTGTTCCAAAGCATCTTGGCACTTTGAATGTTCCAAGATTCCACAATCCTCATGTTGTGGATCAGAAATCAAATAGAGTCATTCTGTTTGATACCGACTGTGCACTTCCATTCTTCACTAATTGTTATGAAGCTTTTGACTTTATTCCAACTCTTCCATAGGGAGTGTTGGTGCATTTTGCCCAAGCCTAGATGCTTGATATGCTTGATATTATCCTCATTTGTAAGTCACATGAGTAGTCATGTGAACACCTCTTGTAAAAGAGTACATTTTATCTCTTGTAAATGGAAAAAGAAAAAAGTAAAAGGATGGCTTACCTCATCCATGATGTAAAAGCAAATTCGTGGCTCCAACTACCAAAATCACGAATTTTTGAGCTGAGGGAATCTCTCCTAACTTTGGGGATCACTTTTAGGTGGAGCCATTCGAATTCGAATTCAAAACTCCCTCCAAGAATAGCTATAAAAGGAGCAAGAAGGAAGAGGCGATTAGCAAGCCTTGTACGTGACCACTTCATGTCATTTTGTAGAGATTGAAGAGCTTACTCCATAGCTCTATCATTCTACTCCCATTGTGCAAAGATTCATTGCCAATGTGGTTGTAATCATATGTGAATCTATACATTTATTATCATCTACCTCTCTGTTTTGTTCTCTGCTATACTCACTCAGAGCAGTAACTTCAGAAGGTCATATCTCGAGTTTTACTGAGCCTTTTTCAGTGTTTTAAAGTGCGTTGGATAGCTCTTACTGTCTAGTTTCTACCTATAAATTTTCAAGGTCATTGGATTTATACTTTTGGAGATATCTGCATTTTACTGCTTACTGGTCTATCTCTGCAGAGCCCCGAGAATTGTGGGAATGTTCCAGAGCTTGATGAAACTTGTTCTCAGTGCTCAGTCCATCATTTGAAGTGTTTTAACTTGGAATAGGAAGCTTGCTAAGTCTATTTGCTATGCCCAAAAGGAATTTTTCTAATTCCGTCCAGGTTGAGAGCACTGTTCATTTTTTCCAGCAGGTGTATGTCCAAAAATAGCAAGTTTTGGGAGCTAGTCATTTCGCAACTTGTCTGTCTTGACTTAAACTTTTGGGATACATGTTCCAAAGTACTTGGCTGATATTTTGGTGGATTTAGGAAGCTCAAAGGGTCTACTAATCAACTCTGAAGTCTCAGTTGGCTGGTGTGCAGCTGGTTGTAGTGGCACCTACTCATCTTTGGATTGCATCCACCATCTCTCTTCACAGTGGTATCAGAGCATAGTCAAGCAACATGGGAGATGGATTTCCATCAACAATTGACAAATTGGATCGAAACAACTATCCGGCATGGTCTCTAAGGATGGAGGCTTACCTTCAAGGAAGGAATCTATATGGATTCATATCCGGAGATGAAGCAATGCCAACCATGAGGAACAAAGGGCAACCATCACATGAAGAAGTGGAAGGACTTTCGAATTGGTGTTCGAAGGATGCACTTGCAAGGTCCTATATTCTAAACTCAATCTCTGATTTTCTTTTACCTCATGTCAAGGGATGCAAGACATCAAGAGAAACCTGGAATGCACTTGCTTCTTTCTTCTCTTCCAACACTCGAGCAAGGAAGAACCAATGTGGATGGAGTTCACAACAATGAAGAAAAGCCCGAAGCAAAATGTGACTGATTATGTCACAAAGATGAAGGAGATTTCCGACCAACTTGGAAGCATTGGAGAGGTAATTGAAGAGGAGCAAATCATAAGACAAATCATGAATGGAATCAAAGCAGACGACAAGTGGGAGTCATTCACAACAGCCATGGATTTATACATGGATATGCATGTACCCGACCTCAACACACTCATGGGCCAACTCTTCACTCATGAAGCAAAGATTAGCAAAGGTGGTGAGTCCTCAAGAGGTAATCAAACTTCTGCCTTATATTCTGATAAAGCTAAGGTCAAGGACAAGTCAAAGAATAGAAAGAATGAAGATGAAGGAAGCTCTTTCCAAGCAAACTTTGCAGGTAGAGGACGAGCTAGAGGAAGAGGCAGAAGTGGAAAGCAAGGCAGGGGGAGATTCCAATCATCTCAACCTTGCAACATATGTGGCTTATCTAACCATACTACTGAAGAATGTTTCAGGAACCCGAGGAACTCAAGAGGAAGAGGATTCAATAGAGGTGGCTATGGATCAAATAGAGGTAGGTACAATGGAGGCTACAACAACAACAACTACTACAACAACAATTACAACAACAACAACAACTATCAAAGTGGCCATAGAGGAAGAAGAGATTACAATAACTATGCAGAGGACCAAAGTCAAGAAGATTCATTATTGATTATGAATCTATCAACGAAGAAGGGTAAGGATGATGATCACATATTTTACATTGATTCGGGATGCTCGAACCATGTAGCAGGAAATGTGGCTTTACTTTCTGATTTGGAAGATCCTCATAACAAGCATGAAGTGCAGACAGGAGATGACACAAAGCACTCAGTGGAGAAGATAGGTAATGTGAAGACATCAGATGGGAATATGAACCTCTTAAGCAAAGTCTTGTATGTCCCTACAATTACCAAAAATTTAATAAGTGTTGGACAGATTGTTGAAAAAGGATTGCAGGTTAGATTCAATCGATTTGGAGCATATGTTGAAGACCCAAGGCAAGGCTTTCGAAGGATTGCCAAAGGAGAAAAGACAGGAAGGCTTTTCACTTTTGAAGTGGAAGATACAAAGAACATAGCTTTGTTTAGCTATGGATCTCAAACTCTAACAGAGTTGGAGATATGGCACAAAAGGCTTGCTCACATTGGTGAGAGGACACTCAAACAGATTTGCAGGGACCAAAGTGTACTTGGTTTGCCTAATATCACAAGGCAACACATGATTTATAAGTGTGAAGCTTGTCAACTCGGCAAGGCTCATAGACAACCTTTCAATAAGAAAGGATATATGTATCAAAATCCTTTGGATCTAGTGCACACGGATGTGTGGGGTCCAAGTAAGGAGCCATCTATATCAGGCTCAAGATATTATGTGTCTTTCATAGATGATTGTAGCAGGTTGACCATTCTGTTTTTCATGAAGCACAAGGATGAAGTGTTTAATTGCTTTAAGAAGTATATTGCTCTTGTTGAAAACCAAACAGGTAGGACTTTGAAACGACTCAGATCAGATGGTGGAGGAGAATACTTCTCTTTTGAATTTGATGCCTTCTTGCATGAAAGAGGCATTAAAAGGGAAGTCACTACAAGGTATACACCCGAACTCAATGGTGTAGCAGAGAGGAGGAACAGAGCTATTGTCGAAGCTGCAAGGTCCATGCTCAATGAAAAGGGATTGCCGAACTACCTATGGGCAGAGGCTGTGTCGACAGCCACATATCTCATAAATAGACTTCCATCTAAGTCACTAGATGGAACCACTCCATATGAAGTGTGGAATGGAAGAAGACCTAGTCTAGAGCATTGTAAAATCTTTGGATGCTTAGCCTATGCTCACATTCCTTCTCAAGTAAGAGGGAAATTGGATCCCAAGGCAGAGAAGTGTGTATTCATTGGTTATGATCAAAACCAAAAAGGATATAGATTGTACAATCCAACCAATAAAGGATTTTCTGTGAGTAGAGATGTAATTTTTGATGAAAACAAATCATGGTTTGATGATGACAGGAAAGTGAAGCTGCCATATGACTTGGATGAAGATTTTCCATCACTTCAACCAAAGGAGCCAAAGCAGATTGAAGAAAGTGATTCGGAGATTGACCTAGAAGACTTGGAAAGACTAAAGCTATGGAAGAACAAAGGTAAAGCAAAGATGCAGGATGCTACATATGGACCCGAGAGCTCACATCAACCACTTAGAAGGTCTTCGAGGGAGAAGAAGAAACCAGAGAGGTTTGGTTATGATACTTCTTTGGTCACCAAGCACTCAATCTACATTGCAAAGGATTCAACCAATGAAGAACCTACCACATTTGAAGAAGCACAAAGCAAGAAAGCTTGGAGAGATGCAATGGATGAAGAAATGGAAGCCTTGAAGGAGAATGACACTTGGGAGCTTGTACCTAACAAGCCATCTATGAAGATAATCGGATCTCGATGGATATACAAAATCAAGAAGAATCCAGATGGAAGTATAAATAGACACAAAGCAAGGTTAGTTGCTAAAGGGTTTGCTCAAACCCATGGTATTGATTATGAGGAGACTTTCTCTCCTGTTGCAAAAATGCCTACAATTAGGGTTCTCATTAGTCTTGCTGCATCTAGAAATTGGAATCTTTATCAACTTGATGTAAAGAATGCTTTCTTGAATGGATGGATTTCTGAGGAAGTGTATATGGCACAACCTCCTGGATATGAGGATGCACATCATCCTAACTATGTATGCAAACTAAAGAAAGCTTTGTATGGATTGAAGCAAGCTCCAAGAGCTTGGAATTTCAGATTGGTTACTTATTTGCAGGACCAAGGATTCAAAGCTAGCAAGGCGGATACCTCTTTGTTCATAAAGAGGAATGGATCTGAAGTGATCTATTTATGTGTGTATGTTGATGATATTATTATCACAGGCAATGATCTTGAAGGAATCAAACAGGTAAAGAGTCAAATGAAGGAGGAGTTCAAAATAAGTGACCTCGGACCACTCACTTATTTTCTTGGATTGGAGTTGATCTACACAGATTCAGGTATATACATCACACAAAGGAAGTATGTCCATGACATGCTCATCAAGTTCAAGATGGAAAATACAAAGTGTGCAGGTACACCTATGGAGCAAAATCATAAGCTTAGTGCTTATGAAGGAGAGCCAATTGAAGACATCACAAGCTATCAAAGCTTGGTTGGAAGTTTGAACTATGCAACACTCACAAGGGTGGATATATGCTATAGTGTTAGCATATTGAGTCAGTTTATGCATAAGCCGAGAAGACCACATATGGAAGCGGCCAAGCGAGTCCTCAAGTACCTAAAGGGGACCATGAATGAAGGTTTGTTCTATTCATATACTTCAGATATTGAGCTAAAGGTCTACTCAGATGCAGATTGGGCCGGATCTAAAGATGATAGAAGAAGCACATCAGGGTATATATCATTTGCAGGTTCAAAAATCATTTCTTGGTCATCGAAGAAGCAACCAACCGTGGCATTATCTTCTACTGAAGCTGAATATAGAGGTTTGGCTAATGCAACTCAAGAAATCATGTGGTTAAAATCTTTGTACACAGATCTTGGACTTCATTCTTCAACACCTCACATTTTTGGTGACAACACAAGCTCACTACATCTAGCAGCTAATCCGGTATACCATGCTAGAACCAAGCATATTGAAGTCCACTACCATTATGTAAGGGAGAAGCTAATGAGCAAGGATATTCAACTATCCTACGTCTCTACAGATATGCAATGTGCAGACATGTTGACGAAAGCTCTTGATGGTACGAAATTAAGTAGATTCAAGTTGATGATTGGTTTGCAGGAAATCAAGGACAATTGAAGACTTATTTGGAGGCCAAGCATGTTAGGCTTGAGGGGGAGCTGTTGGTGCATTTAGCCCAAGCCTACATGCTTGATATGCTTGATATTATCCTCATTTGTAAGTCACATGAGTAGTCATGTGAACACCTCTTGTAAAAGAGTACATTTTATCTCTTGTAAATGGAAAAAGAAAAAAGTAAAAGGATGGCTTACCTCATCCATGATGTAAAAGCAAATTCGTGGCTCCAACTACCAAAATCACGAATTTTTGAGCTGAGGGAATCTCTCCTAACTTTGGGGATCACTTTTAGGTGGAGCCATTCGAATTCGAATTCAAAACTCCCTCCAAGAATAGCTATAAAAGGAGCAAGAAGGAAGAGGCGATTAGCAAGCCTTGTACGTGACCACTTCATGTCATTTTGTAGAGATTGAAGAGCTTACTCCATAGCTCTATCATTCTACTCCCATTGTGCAAAGATTCATTGCCAATGTGGTTGTAATCATATGTGAATCTATACATTTATTATCATCTACCTCTCTGTTTTGTTCTCTGCTATACTCACTCAGAGCAGTAACTTCAGAAGGTCATATCTCGAGTTTTACTGAGCCTTTTTCAGTGTTTTAAAGTGCGTTGGATAGCTCTTACTGTCTAGTTTCTACCTATAAATTTTCAAGGTCATTGGATTTATACTTTTGGAGATATCTGCATTTTACTGCTTACTGGTCTATCTCTGCAGAGCCCCGAGAATTGTGGGAATGTTCCAGAGCTTGATGAAACTTGTTCTCAGTGCTCAGTCCATCATTTGAAGTGTTTTAACTTGGAATAGGAAGCTTGCTAAGTCTATTTGCTATGCCCAAAAGGAATTTTTCTAATTTCGTCCAGGTTGAGAGCACTCTTCATTTTTTCCAGCAGGTGTATGTCCAAAAATAGCAAGTTTTGGGAGCTAGTCATTTCGCAACTTGTCTGTCTTGACTTAAACTTTTGGGATACATGTTCCAAAGTACTTGGCTGATATTTTGGTGGATTTAGGAAGCTCAAAGGGTCTACTAATCAACTCTGAAGTCTCAGTTGGCTGGTGTGCAGCTGGTTGTAGTGGCACCTACTCATCTTTGGATTGCATCCACCATCTCTCTTCACAGTGGTATCAGAGCATAGTCAAGCAACATGGGAGATGGATTTCCATCAACAATTGACAAATTGGATCGAAACAACTATCCGGCATGGTCTCTAAGGATGGAGGCTTACCTTCAAGGAAGGAATCTATATGGATTCATATCCGGAGATGAAGCAATGCCAACCATGAGGAACAAAGGGCAACCATCACATGAAGAAGTGGAAGGACTTTCGAATTGGTGTTCGAAGGATGCACTTGCAAGGTCCTATATTCTAAACTCAATCTCTGATTTTCTTTTACCTCATGTCAAGGGATGCAAGACATCAAGAGAAACCTGGAATGCACTTGCTTCTTTCTTCTCTTCCAACACTCGAGCAAGGAAGAACCAATGTGGATGGAGTTCACAACAATGAAGAAAAGCCCGAAGCAAAATGTGACTGATTATGTCACAAAGATGAAGGAGATTTCCGACCAACTTGGAAGCATTGGAGAGGTAATTGAAGAGGAGCAAATCATAAGACAAATCATGAATGGAATCAAAGCAGACGACAAGTGGGAGTCATTCACAACAGCCATGGATTTATACATGGATATGCATGTACCCGACCTCAACACACTCATGGGCCAACTCTTCACTCATGAAGCAAAGATTAGCAAAGGTGGTGAGTCCTCAAGAGGTAATCAAACTTCTGCCTTATATTCTGATAAAGCTAAGGTCAAGGACAAGTCAAAGAATAGAAAGAATGAAGATGAAGGAAGCTCTTTCCAAGCAAACTTTGCAGGTAGAGGACGAGCTAGAGGAAGAGGCAGAAGTGGAAAGCAAGGCAGGGGGAGATTCCAATCATCTCAACCTTGCAACATATGTGGCTTATCTAACCATACTACTGAAGAATGTTTCAGGAACCCGAGGAACTCAAGAGGAAGAGGATTCAATAGAGGTGGCTATGGATCAAATAGAGGTAGGTACAATGGAGGCTACAACAACAACAACTACTACAACAACAATTACAACAACAACAACAACTATCAAAGTGGCCATAGAGGAAGAAGAGATTACAATAACTATGCAGAGGACCAAAGTCAAGAAGATTCATTATTGATTATGAATCTATCAACGAAGAAGGGTAAGGATGATGATCACATATTTTACATTGATTCGGGATGCTCGAACCATGTAGCAGGAAATGTGGCTTTACTTTCTGATTTGGAAGATCCTCATAACAAGCATGAAGTGCAGACAGGAGATGACACAAAGCACTCAGTGGAGAAGATAGGTAATGTGAAGACATCAGATGGGAATATGAACCTCTTAAGCAAAGTCTTGTATGTCCCTACAATTACCAAAAATTTAATAAGTGTTGGACAGATTGTTGAAAAAGGATTGCAGGTTAGATTCAATCGATTTGGAGCATATGTTGAAGACCCAAGGCAAGGCTTTCGAAGGATTGCCAAAGGAGAAAAGACAGGAAGGCTTTTCACTTTTGAAGTGGAAGATACAAAGAACATAGCTTTGTTTAGCTATGGATCTCAAACTCTAACAGAGTTGGAGATATGGCACAAAAGGCTTGCTCACATTGGTGAGAGGACACTCAAACAGATTTGCAGGGACCAAAGTGTACTTGGTTTGCCTAATATCACAAGGCAACACATGATTTATAAGTGTGAAGCTTGTCAACTCGGCAAGGCTCATAGACAACCTTTCAATAAGAAAGGATATATGTATCAAAATCCTTTGGATCTAGTGCACACGGATGTGTGGGGTCCAAGTAAGGAGCCATCTATATCAGGCTCAAGATATTATGTGTCTTTCATAGATGATTGTAGCAGGTTGACCATTCTGTTTTTCATGAAGCACAAGGATGAAGTGTTTAATTGCTTTAAGAAGTATATTGCTCTTGTTGAAAACCAAACAGGTAGGACTTTGAAACGACTCAGATCAGATGGTGGAGGAGAATACTTCTCTTTTGAATTTGATGCCTTCTTGCATGAAAGAGGCATTAAAAGGGAAGTCACTACAAGGTATACACCCGAACTCAATGGTGTAGCAGAGAGGAGGAACAGAGCTATTGTCGAAGCTGCAAGGTCCATGCTCAATGAAAAGGGATTGCCGAACTACCTATGGGCAGAGGCTGTGTCGACAGCCACATATCTCATAAATAGACTTCCATCTAAGTCACTAGATGGAACCACTCCATATGAAGTGTGGAATGGAAGAAGACCTAGTCTAGAGCATTGTAAAATCTTTGGATGCTTAGCCTATGCTCACATTCCTTCTCAAGTAAGAGGGAAATTGGATCCCAAGGCAGAGAAGTGTGTATTCATTGGTTATGATCAAAACCAAAAAGGATATAGATTGTACAATCCAACCAATAAAGGATTTTCTGTGAGTAGAGATGTAATTTTTGATGAAAACAAATCATGGTTTGATGATGACAGGAAAGTGAAGCTGCCATATGACTTGGATGAAGATTTTCCATCACTTCAACCAAAGGAGCCAAAGCAGATTGAAGAAAGTGATTCGGAGATTGACCTAGAAGACTTGGAAAGACTAAAGCTATGGAAGAACAAAGGTAAAGCAAAGATGCAGGATGCTACATATGGACCCGAGAGCTCACATCAACCACTTAGAAGGTCTTCGAGGGAGAAGAAGAAACCAGAGAGGTTTGGTTATGATACTTCTTTGGTCACCAAGCACTCAATCTACATTGCAAAGGATTCAACCAATGAAGAACCTACCACATTTGAAGAAGCACAAAGCAAGAAAGCTTGGAGAGATGCAATGGATGAAGAAATGGAAGCCTTGAAGGAGAATGACACTTGGGAGCTTGTACCTAACAAGCCATCTATGAAGATAATCGGATCTCGATGGATATACAAAATCAAGAAGAATCCAGATGGAAGTATAAATAGACACAAAGCAAGGTTAGTTGCTAAAGGGTTTGCTCAAACCCATGGTATTGATTATGAGGAGACTTTCTCTCCTGTTGCAAAAATGCCTACAATTAGGGTTCTCATTAGTCTTGCTGCATCTAGAAATTGGAATCTTTATCAACTTGATGTAAAGAATGCTTTCTTGAATGGATGGATTTCTGAGGAAGTGTATATGGCACAACCTCCTGGATATGAGGATGCACATCATCCTAACTATGTATGCAAACTAAAGAAAGCTTTGTATGGATTGAAGCAAGCTCCCAGAGCTTGGAATTTCAGATTGGTTACTTATTTGCAGGACCAAGGATTCAAAGCTAGCAAGGCGGATACCTCTTTGTTCATAAAGAGGAATGGATCTGAAGTGATCTATTTATGTGTGTATGTTGATGATATTATTATCACAGGCAATGATCTTGAAGGAATCAAACAGGTAAAGAGTCAAATGAAGGAGGAGTTCAAAATAAGTGACCTCGGACCACTCACTTATTTTCTTGGATTGGAGTTGATCTACACAGATTCAGGTATATACATCACACAAAGGAAGTATGTCCATGACATGCTCATCAAGTTCAAGATGGAAAATACAAAGTGTGCAGGTACACCTATGGAGCAAAATCATAAGCTTAGTGCTTATGAAGGAGAGCCAATTGAAGACATCACAAGCTATCAAAGCTTGGTTGGAAGTTTGAACTATGCAACACTCACAAGGGTGGATATATGCTATAGTGTTAGCATATTGAGTCAGTTTATGCATAAGCCGAGAAGACCACATATGGAAGCGGCCAAGCGAGTCCTCAAGTACCTAAAGGGGACCATGAATGAAGGTTTGTTCTATTCATATACTTCAGATATTGAGCTAAAGGTCTACTCAGATGCAGATTGGGCCGGATCTAAAGATGATAGAAGAAGCACATCAGGGTATATATCATTTGCAGGTTCAAAAATCATTTCTTGGTCATCGAAGAAGCAACCAACCGTGGCATTATCTTCTACTGAAGCTGAATATAGAGGTTTGGCTAATGCAACTCAAGAAATCATGTGGTTAAAATCTTTGTACACAGATCTTGGACTTCATTCTTCAACACCTCACATTTTTGGTGACAACACAAGCTCACTACATCTAGCAGCTAATCCGGTATACCATGCTAGAACCAAGCATATTGAAGTCCACTACCATTATGTAAGGGAGAAGCTAATGAGCAAGGATATTCAACTATCCTACGTCTCTACAGATATGCAATGTGCAGACATGTTGACGAAAGCTCTTGATGGTACGAAATTAAGTAGATTCAAGTTGATGATTGGTTTGCAGGAAATCAAGGACAATTGAAGACTTATTTGGAGGCCAAGCATGTTAGGCTTGAGGGGGAGCTGTTGGTGCATTTAGCCCAAGCCTACATGCTTGATATGCTTGATATTATCCTCATTTGTAAGTCACATGAGTAGTCATGTGAACACCTCTTGTAAAAGAGTACATTTTATCTCTTGTAAATGGAAAAAGAAAAAAGTAAAAGGATGGCTTACCTCATCCATGATGTAAAAGCAAATTCGTGGCTCCAACTACCAAAATCACGAATTTTTGAGCTGAGGGAATCTCTCCTAACTTTGGGGATCACTTTTAGGTGGAGCCATTCGAATTCGAATTCAAAACTCCCTCCAAGAATAGCTATAAAAGGAGCAAGAAGGAAGAGGCGATTAGCAAGCCTTGTACGTGACCACTTCATGTCATTTTGTAGAGATTGAAGAGCTTACTCCATAGCTCTATCATTCTACTCCCATTGTGCAAAGATTCATTGCCAATGTGGTTGTAATCATATGTGAATCTATACATTTATTATCATCTACCTCTCTGTTTTGTTCTCTGTTATACTCACTCAGAGCAGTAACTTCAGAAGGTCATATCTCGAGTTTTACTGAACCTTTTTCAGTGTTTTAAAGTGCGTTGGATAGCTCTCACTGTCTAGTTTCTACCTATAAATTTTCAAGGTCATTGGATTTATACGTTTGGAGATATCTGCATTTTACTGCTTACTGGTCTATCTCTGCAGAGCCCCGAGAATTGTGGGAATGTTCCAGAACTTGATGAAACTTGTTCTCAGTGCTCAGTCCATCATTTGAAGTGTTTTAACTTGGAATAGGAAGCTTGCTAAGTCTATTTGCTATGCCCAAAAGGAATTTTTCTAATTCCTTCCAGGTTGAGAGCACTGTTCATTTTTTCCAGCAGGTGTATGTCCAAAAATAGCAAGTTTTGGGAGCTAGTCATTTCGCAACTTGTCTGTCTTGACTTAAACTTTTGGGATACATGTTCCAAAGTACTTGGCTGATATTTTGGTGGATTTAGGAAGCTCAAAGGGTCTACTAATCAACTCTGAAGTCTCAGTTGGCTGGTGTGAAGCTGGTTGTAGCGGCACCTACTCATCTTTGGATTGCATCCACCATCTCTCTTCACAGGGAGCACACTAGATTAGATCCTTTTGGGAAAACAAACATTGAGGAAAACAAGAGGGTCAGAATGTCAAGATTATTCCAATTTGGGAATCCCACAAAAATCAATGCATTCTTGTTTCTAAAGATCAATTTGGCCCATGAAGTCTCCCCATTGCACCATGCCTTAATCATCCATTTTGCCGCAAGGTTGTTAGTCATGCACCCAATGTCTAGAATACCAAGGCCCTCATAATCCCGTTGGCTAGTGCAGATGGAACATTTGTTTTTAGGCATCCCCCTTCTGTTGTGGTCTCCCATCCAAAGGAAGTTTTTGCATATATTTCTAGTTTTGAGAGATCTTGCTCTTTGGGTCTCCAACAAGGGAGGAAGTTAATGGTTGACAAAATGAGGAACCTGTTAATATCCATTGCGTGACCCATGAGAGTGATTTGCATACCTCTCCAATAGTTTAGCTTGCTTTCGAGTCTTGCTAGGACCGAGTTCCACCACTACTCCCACGAGAAAGCAAATCCCAAGGGAATCCCAAGAAGCCCAAAAATTTGGCCTCGGGTAATGTTTTGATAGCCATCTTCGAAGAGAAGGTCTGGTTGGTTCCCGACAATGTTGGAGTTAGACATCTGCGGAAGCACGCGAACAACACAAGGAAGAAGAAGAAGCTTGGAGCTCAACACACAATACTGAAATTGTTACTAGAGAATGAACAAAGATAAGTAGCCCATTAGGACAATAGGCATATATACAAGCCGAGGGAAAAAAACCTGCTAAAGAGGGAAAAATTTTCCCCGATGGTCCTAGTGTGTTCACACACATCACTACCTAAATATATTAACAAATCCCCCTGGGAGTGATGCAGTGAACAAGGAGCTGTCACTCATGTATAAGGAAGTGCCAAGCTATGTGGAAATCACTCCATAAAAGGAAGTAAGCCCAAAGCTTTGCAAAAAGCTTCAAACTTCTCCCTAGGCAGAGCCTTCGTGAAAAGGTCTACAATGTTCTCCTGCGTGGGCACATATGCCAAGTTGCTCTCCCTAGCAGAGAACCTCTCCCTGACATAGTGATAATGCACCTGAGTGTGCTTAGTGTGAACATGGAACACAAGGTTCTTGGCAACTGCGAATGCACTCACCCACTGTCAGTGAAGATGGTGGTGGCAGAAGTCTGACCAACACCCAAATCAGCCATAAGGCATTTGAGCCACACACACTCAACAGTCGCTGTGAAAGATGCCCTATACTCAGCCTCACAACTGGAAGTGGCCACAGTAGGCTGCTTCTTGCTCAACCAAGATATACATGAGCTACCAAGCATGAAGCAAAAGCCACTAGTGGACACACGAATGTCATAGCAACTAGCCCAATCAGAATAAAAAAAACATGCAAATCTGGCTCCCTTGGGATAAAACAACCCAAGTAGCCGAGTACCACTCAAATAGCGAAAGATACGCTTAATTGCCTGCCAATGCTTGACTCCTGGGCAATGCATAAACCTGTTCATCTGTGAGACAGCAAACTGAATATCTAGCTGAGTAATGCATAGGTAAATCAAGCATCCAAGAGCCTGATGATAGAGAACAACATCAAATGCATCTCTAGCATCATGAAGACTCAATCGTAAATCTGTTTCCATAGGAGTGGCAATAGGCTTACAGTCTTCAAGGCCAAAATGCTGCAATAATGTGTCAATATATTTTGTTTGACACAAAGCCATTCCACCATCAACTTGCATAAATTGAATACCCAAATAGTGATGCAAATGCCCCAAATCAGACATCTCAAATGAGGCATGCAAATCAGCCTTAAAATCAGCAATATGCTTCTCAATAGGACAACTGGATAGCATGTCGTCAACATAGACAACAATGATCAGAAGCACATCAGTAGCACGCTTAACATATAAGGTGCTTTCACTTGGACTGTTTTCAAAACCATGTGCAACCAGATAGGCATGTATCTTCTCATAGCAAGCACGTGGTGCTTGCTTTAAACCATATAATGCCTTCTTTAACCTGCATACCTGGTTTTCATGCCCTTTCTACACAAAGCCATGGGGCTGAAAAACATACACTTCTTCATGCAAGTCACCATTTAGAAATGTTTTTTTAATGTACAACTAATGTACATTCCAACCATGATGAGCTGCAGGTTCACAGATGCTCCAAACAGTAGTCATACGACATGTAGGTGCAAAGGTCTCATCAAAATCAATGCCTCTTTCTTGTGCATAGCCCTTTGCAACAAGCCTAGCCTTATACCTGTCAAAAGTACCATCCGGTTTACGCTTCAGCTTATATACCCACTTAGTGCTAATGGCCTTCTTGCTAGGAGGCAAATCACATAAAGACAAAGTACCATTCTTCATTATAGCATCATATTCAGATTGCATAGCAGCCATCCAAATTTTTGAATTTTATGCTTCATCAAACGAAACATGCTCATTCTCATCATAGAGACTAGATGCAGCCATAGCATAGCAATCTGATGCAAAAGAGGCACTATGAGAGCTTGAATGAGTACGATATGATAGAGATGCATCTAATTTGCTGTCATGCAAGGTTTGCACTAGGCATTTTGGCATAGTTCTTGCCTGCTCAATATCAGCTCTCTCATCAATAAGTGCATCATGTACATCTGCATCAGAAATGGAATTATGTGCATCATCACATGAAACCTGCAAAGGCTGAGAAGTTGCCTCACTAGGACAAGCACTAGACTGTCCACCTATAGAAAGAGGCAGCAAAGTATCATACATGTCTTTGGAGCTAATAGATGTCTCCTTAGTACATGAAAGCAATGGCTGAATAGCATCTTCCACAAAAACAACGTCATGACTAACCAGAATGGTTTTAGTCCATGGATGATACAGACCATAGCCTTTACTTTCAGAACTGTACCCAACAAAAATACATTTTACTGCTTTATCATCCACTTTTTTGCGATGTTGTTCAGGCACTAATGCATATGCCAAACAACCAAAAACATGCAGATGAGCAACAGATGGCTTGCGGTCATGCCAAGCCTCATATGGAGTGATAGATTGCAGCGCTTTAGTGGGACACATGCTTAGTACATATGTTGCACACATGACAGCCTCAAGCTAGAAACTATGTGGTAAAGCCTAACTCTTGACCATACACCTTGCCATCTCCATGAGTGACCTGTTCTTTCATTCAGAAACTCCATTCTTTTGAGGTGTATATGGCACTATACACTAGTGTTTTATCCCACGTTAAGCCAGAAATGCATTAAAATCAGAAGACATATATTCCCCCCCTCGATCAGAAGGGAGGGTGCCCATTTTACATGCTGACAGATTTTTAGCCGAAACCAAAAACTGTTTGAAGCACATGAACACTTTAGAGTTTGCCTTCAATAGATATACCCATGCATAACTAGAAAAATCATCGATGAAAGTCACGAAGTAAAGATAATTCCCAAAAGAAGGTGTCTGCATAGGACTACAGTCATCACTATGTAGAAGCTGCAATTTTTTAGTAGCCCAAACTGAACCATCTTTTGGAAAGGACGAACGCTGCATTTTGCCCAAAATAAAGCCTTCACAAATATGTTTTCTAGGTGCCTCAAGTTTGGGCAAAGAGGACACCATTTCAGATTTCTGCAAGCGTAGCAAACTAGCAAAATTCAGATGACCAGAGCGTGCATGCCAAAGCTTTGCATCTGACATAGCCTGAGAATCATTTACTACATCATTTACAGATCTTTTATAGTCTATGAGCTCATATAGCTCACGACAGAAAATCCGAGAAGCAATAATCAAATCGCCATTTGACAGATCATGAACTGTACACCTGTCATCAACAAATTTCACAACCAAGTCAATCTTGGGTAATGCAAAAACTGATAATAGGTTCTTCTTGATCCCTAGCACAAATAAAGCATCTGACAAAGTGAAAGAACTACCATCAACAGTAGTCAAAATGATCTTACCAACTCCCATAATAGGATAAGAGGAGTTGTTGGCGCATGTAACAATATTCCGTGTAGGGGCAAGCTCGAGTGAAGAGAAGAAACTGCGCTGCGAGGTAATATGTTTGGTCACCCGACTGTCAAAATACCAAACATCTGAGTCTACTGCAGACATGCACTGCTCATGAGAAGATGGGTCAAAACTATAGATAGTATTAAACACCCATTCTTCTTCTTGCACAAGATTAGCAGACTCTGTTTTTGGTGTAGAGGCCTCTGCAACAACCATTCCAGCCTCTTTCTTTTTTGCCTCTTTAGCAGCCAGTTTTGGATAGTTCTTTATGATATGATCATTCCCTTTACAGTACTTACAAAACAATTTTTGCTTTTCTGATTTATGTTCATCTTTATCTTCCGTCTTCGAATATGCAAAATTAGCAGATTTTTGCTTACTAGTGGAAGAGCTGCATTTTCCTTTGCCCTTCTAACTAGCCAGGAAAGCTTGATCTGCAACTCGCATAATGGACCTTGTTTGCCTGGATTGATCTTCCTGCAAAAAAACAAAGGCTAAATCCTCAAATGATAAGGCATTGGGATTGTCTTTCATCATCAACCGAAGAGTAGAAGCAAAACTCTGATATGAATCAGGAAGACCATTTAGAACGGTGTGCACAAGTGAGCTATCTGGTTTAACCTCATCAACAGAAATCAACTGTTCCTTCAAGCTTTTGATCTTTGTTAGGAAACTGTCCATAGAATCACCTTCATTCATGTGCTCACTCTCCAACTGTTTTTAGAGGTAAGCAACATGAGCCTCATTCCTAGCTTCGCACAATGTGGTACATGTATCCCAAGCATCCTTAGCTATTCTGCAAGAGCGAATTTGAGGAATAATCGCACGTTTGAGAGACAAAGCTATCAATGCATGTGCCTCGGCATCTCTGCCATCCCAACGAATCTGCTATGCAATAGGTGCAGCACAAACCGCAGCACGAACAGGAATATATAGAATATCATCATCTCCAACACCTTCTGCATCCGCCTCAGTACCTACAGTTGTACCAGTTGCAGGTGTGATAGGATGTTTTTTGACACCGTGCACAATGCTCCACAGTCCTTTTGCAACCAACACATGTCGCATCATATAAGCCCATAACGCGTAGTTGTTACCATCAAACTTATCCTCAATAGCCAACCTAGGGAATACATCATTGCTTTGAGGCCTGGCTGGTGACTAAAATACCTTGATGTAGAAAATTGACTGTATCTCAAAAAGTTGAACTAAACTACTGAGACAAATTCTACTAGACATGTAGCAGAATTTGAGACGCTGATATTGGCGAACAGAAACTCGTATATACCTTTGACACAAAAAGACAAAATAGCCTGCAGAAGTGCTGCAATAGTGCGTTCGAGGGCCGAAATGAGCTCAGATTGTGATTTCGGCACCACAGAGCGAAGTAGTTTTGATCTCAAAAACACGTTGAGTATGCTCACCAAAATTCGTGCGATTCTGAGACTGCAAACGGAGGAGTGTCGACGGCATCCTAGATGAAGCGATGACGTGCTCTAATACCAATTGTTGGAGTTAGACGTCCATGGAAGCACGCCAAAAGCACAAGGAAGAAGAAGCTTGGAGCTCAACACACAATACTGAATGTATTACTAGAGAATGTACAAAGATAAGTAGCCCATTAGGGCAATAGGCATATATACAAGCCGGGGGAAAAAAATCTCCTAAAGAGGAAAAAAAGTGCCCCGGCAGTCCTAGTGTGTTCACACACATCACTACCTAAATATATCAACAGACAATAGCTCTAAAAGCATTCTTTGAGTGGATGATTTTGGATCAAAAGGCTTCACAAAAAGTGTCCAGAGAGCTCCAAAACGTCTCCAGCTTGGTAAAGTTGTTATGCAGAAATGCGTTCATATCATCCGCAAAAAGTCTCATGATGATCTAGCCATGGTTACAGGGCAACCAAAGGCCTTTGATATTACCAACTTCCACCTATTGTACCACTAGCCGGCTAAGCCCTTCCATGGTGATGGCAAAGAGCGGGGGAGCCAACGAACACCCTTGTCTAATCGTATGATTTAATTTGATTGCCTTCAAAATTTGGTAGAAGATGATGGTTGTGTCGTTGGTAGTGTTGGAGTATTTAAGTCGGAAGGAGTGTAGTTTAATCTAAAAGTTGAGTTGGGAAGTTTTTTGGAGTTATGAGGTTTTGTAGGTTTTTTTGGTGTATTTCATTAGCAAGGAAGACAATCAAGAAGGGTATAGCCCAAGGAAAGAGGATAAATTATCCACTTACAAGGAAGATAACCTTCATAGAAAAAGTTTCATTGCTAGGTCTAGTCATTCATTTTGAAGGTATCGGACAAGGGTAAAACTCCCAGTTATTCCCTTTGGAAGAGATCCTTAAAGGAAAAACGTTTGTGTTAATATCCTTGTACTTTGAGAAGAAGAGATAAAAACAAGAAAAAGAGGAACAAGGACCCATCCGAGAAAGATTATTTCCATCAAATATGATAGTTTTTTCTTTCAATGTTCGAAGGTTTTTTGGCCCCCTAAGAGATCTGAACTTTTTATATCTTCAAGAGATCAAAATCAATGTTGAAGACCTTTCAAGGAGACTTAATAGAATTTATTGATCTCATGTGTGGTATACCACCTCACATTAGGTAGGGAGAGGGGGGATGGGGGGTGTACTGACTCGGTTCTAGACATCAAATTTGATTGGGTATTTTGTGTTTTGGAGACAATTTCCAACATAAAACATCAATGGATAAGTGCCTCCTTTATGTGAGTATGTGTTAAGTTTTCCATAAGTGAGCATGTATGTGCATGTGTGTTAATATGTTTGTATGTGTGCCTATGTTTTTAGGTCTATAAGGTTTAATATATGTGCACCATGTGAATAGATCCATGTTATATAAGCTATAAATGTGTATCTCCATTATAAGTGCATGTGTACTAACCCTAAGTGCCTATATATGTGTCCACCAATATTAAAAATATATAGGTTAATATCTATACATATGTGATCAATACAATTCAATACATATAAATAAGTTTATATATATATATAAATATATATATATATATATATATATATATATATATATAAATATATATATATATATATATATATATATATATATATATATATATATATATAATAATCTTGTTGAATTAATACAAGAGTAATTAAAATAAATATATGATCTTTAGTTTTCTTAATATAAATAATATACGTAAAAACAATGAACGTATGATAAAGTAGAAGTTAGTCTAAAGTGAGATGTATTAGTTAAGTTTCTTATGCATGTTATGAGTGTGTGTGTTAATAGAAATCATGCGTACGCGCGTATCTCTGAAAATGTATATATATGTGTATAGTGTGATAGCTTATTTTTCTAGTGATTCTTCTGCAGGTACGGATGCTGAGAGAGAGAGAAATAGATAGATGGCGATAACACGTGTAGGGGGAGGGAGAGAGAGAGAGGCATTGCCTTGCTGATTGTGCATGCACACGATTAAAGAATACGTAGAGAGGGAGAAAGAGAGAGATGTTTTGCCCCTCTTTTGCCTATGGCTAAAAACGTTGAAGTAGTACATCTTCCGATGGTGGATGAGTTGCCCACAGTTACCAATTCTCTGAGTCACTCTGTCCCTAGTTTCTCCCGTTTGTTTATTTCCATCCTCATATATTGGAGGGAACCATATCTCCGACCCTAATTAAATAGAAAATGAGGAGAAAATTGAGGAATCGTCATCACATGAGAGAGAGAGAGACGTAATTTTA
Organism: Ceratopteris richardii; assembly: GCA_020310875.1. Lineage (NCBI taxonomy): Eukaryota > Viridiplantae > Streptophyta > Polypodiopsida > Polypodiales > Pteridaceae > Ceratopteris > Ceratopteris richardii. The sequence continues at coordinate 124,543,821 of CM035422.1, read as the reverse complement.
CATGCGTTCATTTGGTGATTACTTGGAATATGCCCTTGGTAACGCATGTAGGTAAGAGATACTCTAGATAGAGATATATCCACATGGAAAAAGAATGAGAGGGGGAAAAACACACACAGCACATGAGAAGAGGGAAAGTACGATGAGATCTATGCCACTTGGCGTACAACGAGAGGCTTGTATGCTCACTTCTATCATGTCGTGAAAATGGGTAATATATCAAAGGGTATACGTAAAACTATTACATGAGGGGGCTTCTTTTACATACTTTATCCAAGTATTTGAAGTGTTGATACAATACCTAGCTTAGGGTACAAATGATTGCACCTTAAATTAGAAAGTAAATACCTACAGATACAAAGTAACTTTTCTAGTACTACAAAGTACACTACAATAATCCGAGAGTACATTTCAATCATTGAGAAGTATGTTTCAATCACTGGAGAGAGAAAGAGAGAGCGTTAGCTCTGAACCTCGATAAGATGTATTTCATTGTCAGAATCATACATCATTAGTTGTATCCAAGCCTTTTGAATATTTGAAATATCAAATAAATTCATTCAAGGGAAGGTAAGAGATCAAATCCAACTGAGGGGTGTAGAGAGGGTTCATTCATCAATCAAAATGGAAAATGGCATTGAAAAGGACCTCTTGAAACAAAGGTGAGCGTTTAAACCCTTTATACAAATGAGGACATATTTGGGCTCTAGCCACGTTGGAATGCCTTCCAGCAATCCATACCTATGTAAGCGTGTTACCTTCAGGTCGTTTTTTCCCAATGTCACTTTTGGGTGTTTTGAAATTGTGTAACCTCTGCTTTTGGGGTATGAGAGGTCCCATGAGTAATATGCCTTTTTCACTTCTACAGTTGTTCTTTCAATAAATTCAAGCAAAAAAAGAGATTGAGCTTCAGCAAACCTTACTCTTTAAAAAAAATATTTCTTGAATGTAGACAAAGCGTGGAAGTGAAAAAAGAAAAAATGTTGGATGCATATTATTTGTATTTATTTTCTCCATACCTTTTCTTACTACTTGATTGTAGCCCTTCACGGCTCTTGTAATGGATGCCTATGTCTGTGCAAAGTTCATCATGTTTCTTACTTATTGATTGTAGCCCATGAGGGCTCTTGTATTGGATGCCTATGTTTATGCAAGGTTCATCATGAACATCCGTTTGAAATTTATATCTATTTGTGTTTCATAAATGAATATGCAGCTGTTAGAGTTGGTGTGAAGCTTTACCTATTTCTTTGCCACTTTGATATGTACTTCTGACATTTTATTGGAAAATCACCCAACCTCATAAGTATCGAGGATGGAGATAAAGTCCCTTTTCAGTATAGCATATAGTAGCTCATTCTCTTCCCTTTGTGCTACTATTACACCTTGAAACAGACACGTTTCTTTCTTGTTTTCATAAAAAAATGGTTACACGCTCATTTGGCTGCAAAGCATTCTCTCATAGGTCGTCTGGCGTGTTCTTAGAAAAATATTATTTCTCATTTCTTTCTTTAACACTCTTGAACGACAACCTTGAATAAAGTCTTGTGTCCTTCTTAAAATGGTACTTTGAATATCAATAGGTTTTTTTATTGGATTTTAGATCCCTTGATGCCATTCAGTACAAGGAGTCATACCTTAGGATAGAGTTTTGTGGCACTGGTATTCTAAATTTGGCTTCTTGAATATAACATAGTTTCAAATGAATTCCCTAGATGAGATGTTGACAGTAATTTTCATGAGAGTGAATGAAGAACCAAACATGCGACCAAGCTCCTACCTGCACGACAAATAATTTCTACAGAAATCCAAATAAAACACCTTCTAAACAAAACTAGAACGACCCACCCAATGTACCCCGAATGAACATATATCTCCATGCAAACATTGTCCAGAAAACCAGGAACATTACACAAGCGAATGTCCTAACTCGAGAGGCACTGACTCCGGAACTTGCACATATGAAGGAATCCACTTACAAATGATCTTGGTCAAGCATTCTGTATCAATGCCTACGGTCCAATGCTTTAATCAATAAAAGGATAAATTTAATGAAGGGTCGAAGCGCTCACGGGATCCCTTGTATTCCACAAAGCAGGGAGAAGATTGAGCATTGTTTAGGAGCTACTCATGTTACAAAGATGTTCAATGATGTTACGACGGGAAGAACTCGGAAAGAACAAGGAAGCCTAGTGATAGAAAATGTACAAAGATGGAAGAGAAAGACTATTGACCACCAATAATACTGATAAAGATTAGCCCCGCCAGCTGTCGAGGCAAACATTGTGTGGTGATGCTTTGACGAACCGAAAGAAGTAGGAAACCTCCATGCTAGGTTTAGGTTTCTAGTATGGTCTCCTATGAACTCATTCTTCAGTATCCAAACCACCACCAGGCTAGCTCATACCTTCGTTCTTACTCGTCCTTCCTTGTATCTCTAAACCTCTATAGGCTTAGCCCTTGCTCAATGGGTGAGAGTGGATCCAAGCATGGAAGACATTGGATGAGCGAGAGAGTCAGAGAAAGCCCTTCGTGAACTCCCTCTTCCTTAAAAGGAGAGAGAGAGAGAGAGAGAGAGAGAGAGAGAGATCTTTTGCCCAGTCCTACGTATGTGGAGCAAAAGATAGGATTAGTTTGGGTGTACAGATTGCATAAAGAATCCATCGAAAATTCCAATTGTAGAGAGCATATAAATGAGTGCAGAGAGGGTAGAAACATTCAAAATGATTCATCGTGGAGAGAGACAGAGATCAATACGCTACCACTTGTTAAGAGGGGAAGAGCAATGATATCTCATGCCAGCCGGTTGCGCGCGCGCGCGCGCGCGAGAGAGAGAGAGAGAGAGAGAGAGAGAGAGAGAGAGAGAGAGAGAGAGAGAGGGCAATACGCTACCACTTGGTGAGAGAGGAGGAGCAATGATATCTCATGCCAGTCGGTTGCAATGTGAAAAAAGAGACAGAGAGAGAGAGAGAGGAACATACAAAAAAAGAAATTTACCCATGGGAAGCCTCATGGTGTATTGTTATCAAATAAGAGAATCTCCCAAGCAAATACTATTTGATTCTTCACTATGAAAGGAGACCGTCCTATCCGATATAGGAAGAGCTCACGAAATGCCACCATGATATTCTTTTGAAGGCAAAGTACTACAAGGATCTAAGAGGTATACCTTCATAATGAGGAGAACATAAGATGCCATTGGTCCATTACATCCAAGGTATGCAGACGAAGTACTAAAAGGTATTACCAAGATGAAGGAAGCTCAAACCACTGTTCCAGTAGACCATTCCAAATGCTTGTCTCTAGTGATGATTCCAAATGCGTTGATTTGAGGGAGCTTAACCAAGTCACAACAGTAGGTGTGTTCCCCACTATATCTTCAAAACACGTGATTAAAGATGTTCTGGGTTACTCTCTAGCTTTTTGGATTGTTTTCTGAGATATTATCAAAGTTTTATCTATCCTCAGATCCTTTCAAAATATATTTCATGTTCCCTTGGGAGAACCTACATTTACATGATGATGACATTTGGGTTAAACAACCCTTCAGAGACTTTCCACAAAATAGTATATTCAATATTTGGACCTCCTCAAATGCAATTGTTGAGAAATTTTATGTATGATCTCTCTTCTTTCGAAGGAGCACTAATAGAATATTTGGATCTAGCATGATCATTCTTATTTCACAACAGGTGTTTCATCGGCATGTTGATGCAAGCGTTCAAGTAGTAGGAGTTATAATTACTCAAGCGAGTGAAGAGCAAAATTTGGACAAGCCCATTTTAATACGCCAATAGAATAATTACCAATGCGAGAGGAACTAGAGTACAACTCGAGGGGTCAGCATTGGAAAATGTGTTTGCCATCCTAGACTTCTGCACTTTTAGAAGTCAAACTTTCTATGATGTTTGACAAAGAAACCTTGAAATATATTTTGAATAAGCGCAAAGGAGATTGAAGAGTATGAAGGTGGATATTTCTCTTCTAGAAGTTTGGTTTCGAAGTCATTTACATGCCTAGAAAACAAGTAATGTTTGATAGCCTATCTCAACCTACATATAATTGTAAGAATTCGGTGTCACGATAACTCGCTTGATAGAACGGTATTTCATATGGAGCACTTAAGATGCTCCATATTAGATGCTTGGAATTCTAGGAGTACTTCGGATAGATGCTTTAGTCTGCAAAAAAATCAAAGAGAGATACAAAGACTTGCTTACTACATACCCCTCGTAAGAATTCTAGGGACTTACAGTTTTTAAAGACTAGGAGACATGTTATTGAGCTTCAACGAACTTGGAGAGAGCATAGAATGTGGTCCCTACCTATGTAAGAGTGGCTTGTGATGATTTTTCTTTGAACTCTCTTGAGTCGAGAGCAATAAATGTGTGTCCATCTAAGAGATCTTGTTTTTTTCGAAGAGACAAGAAGTCAATTAATATTGACATGTAAAGATGTAGAAAGGGCAAAAATGCCCCCACCTCAGAGAGACATTAGGGAGAAAATCCCATCAATACATAGAAGATCCATAGGTAAATACATAGACATCTCCTCATTTAGAGCTACAAAGCATAACCATATTAACACCAGTGGAAGAATACATCGATAGTAGGGAGTGCCTCCATTATTTCGGAGCAATGTCCCTCAAGTGTCTATTGACGAAAAAGTCCATAGATGGAGCAGTAGACATATAATCCAAGCATTGTTAACCAAGTCTTCTAAGCCCTTTTTTGAGGTTGTACAGGAAAGAGCTCAAAAACTTGTTCTTGAAATGAGCTTCATTCCTACTTCTCCAAATGCTCCACAAGATGTGAGTCCTCCACATGCTCCACAATGCAAAGTCAAATCTATTGCAACATCCAAGAAGAGTATCTTTATAGCTAAGTTCAAAGTTGCACTTCAAGTAGAATGGCAGAAGAGCCTTTGAGTATGCCTAGGCGTGTTTGTAGTTGAAAAAAAGGTGGGGGACATCCTCCACAGTGTAACAAAATTTACATACACTAGTATTAATTTTAAGCTTCTTTAGCTTAAGGCCACACTAGACTACATTGTGCAAGATGAGCCAGAGCAACACAGAATGTTTGATGTTTTAGGGCAAAGACCATATACAAAGGAATATATGAGTCCACTCCTCTGGTATCCAATTAACTTTCCAGTTCTTGCTAATTTTAATAGGCATGATCATCGTGACGGAACCTCTTTTCTTCTTGAATTTCTACAGCATGTCTTGAGACACCACAACAAACAGAATGCTCCTCCTTCCTTGAGAGATGTCAGCTCTATCAGTTAGCATTCTGCTGTGCATAAGGCTGACATGCACACAACAAGGAGAAGCATTAATCTCCATAATTTGGTCTTCAAAAAAAAAATCACCATTGACTATGAGATATTTCCAAGTAGTATAGCCAAGTTTATAGCACTTGTGCTCTCTAATCTCAACTTCACCATTATTCCAGAGAGACACCCAACCAGTGCAAATGCTCTCCTGGAGCAAAACGTCAAAGGAGTCAAAAAATCTGGTATTAGGACAAACATGCTTTTTCACTTCCATCCAGGCATGCCACATCTTGTTGCACAAGTTAGTACCAATGGGATGCTAGAAATGGGGGGAAGGAATGATATCCTAGTAAGAATGATTTTTCCAAGCTTTATACCCATCAAGGTAAAACCTATGCATATTTCTTTTAATCAAAAGGGCCCAACAATCTTGAGATTCCAAAGCCCTTGCAATCCATTAAGAAGACAGGTTAGTAGACATTTTCAAAGGACAGAAAACTCCCAGACCCCCTTCCCTTTTAGGCAAGCAAGAGATTTTCCATGCAACCTTGGGGATTTTATTATGCACAAGACTTCCCACCTAAAGAAAGCTCCTGAAAAGACCAACAATCTAGTTAAAATGAGTTTTATTGGTAACGCAACATGACAAGAAATAAATAATTGAAGACAGAATGTAAGGATTTAAAACAAACACACGGTGAGAGAGGGACGACTGACAACCATACCAAACAAACAACTTTTTCTAAATCTCTCCATGACCCACTCCCACCTTTGATTCAAGGAGACTTGAAAACCCATAGGTATGCCTAGAAGCCTAAAGATTTCACATCCAAGTTCACTAATGCAATCAGGCACAAAATTATCAGAAGCTTTGAAAGCTGTTTTCTTGTGATTAATGTGAGAGCCACTAGCCTAACAAAAAGTGTTGAGCCTATTTAAGATACATTTAGCATAGTCAGCATTAGCTTTGGTGAGAATGTTAGTGTCATGAGCAAAGGATTGTAAACAATGTTGTTTATCATATTCAAGCATATTTATTCCTTCAATTAACTTTTCCTCAATTGCATCCTTAGTCAGCAAGCCCAAGGCATCACTAGCTATGGCAAATAGAAGACCAGCTAAGGGGCATACTTGTCTATAGACCTTTGAAGTCTAAAATGAGGGGATAAGCTACCAGTTATGGATATCCTAGAATGGGCATTACCGAACAGGGTGCCAACAACTTTGATGAACCTTTTTCCAACACCTATATCCTCAAGGGATGGGAGAATGAAATCCCACTCAATCCTGTCATAAGCCTTGTCAAAGTCAATCTTGAAAAAATAAATAGGCTGCTTAGACTCATTAGCATACTCCATCCCTTCCCAGAGGGAAATAATAGCATCAAGGATAAACTGACCTTTAATAAACCCTTTTTGTTTAGGAAGGATAATATCTTTCATCATGGGGCTCAATCTTCTAGCTAGGGAAGAGGCAAAGATTTTGTAGATACTAGTGAGGCAGGTAATAGGTCTCCAGTCATTCAAATCCTCTTTAGGTCCTTTTTTATATTGGATCAACTTTATAACTCCAGTGTTCACTTTAATAGGGAGAGTGTCCGAGCTAACAGAATCCTTCGAAATCAACAAAATATAAGGGGCCAAGAAATCTTTCATAGCAATGAAAAACACATTAGGAAGACCTTCTAGACCAGGAGTCTTGCACATTTTCAATATACCAATGGTTTCTTTAATCTCACCGGCAGTGAGGGGTAGGCCCACCATGGCAACCAGCCTAGAAGGAATAGTTTTTTTCCTTTTAAGAGCCACGAGGCCCTAGCTCCCCTGATATCCTCCCCCCACTTAGGAGTACTAGAGAAAACATTCGTAAAGAAGCTAGTAGCCTCCTACAAGTTCTCCTCCAAACTGATAGCATAACCACCATTCCTTTTCTTGAGGAAGGAACATAGTATTTGATCTTTTTCTTCTTCAGAAGAGTGAATATACATTTGGTAGGCTTGTCAAGATTTTTTGCCCAAAATTATCTTTAAAGGTAAAGTTACTGCTAGCCTCAAGGTACTCTTCATATCTCAGCTTCTCCTAAAGGGATAAAATCAAGTCGATTTTATTAGGGCTTTGACAGGAAGCCAGAAGATCAATTTCTTTAGCAAGAGCATGTCTTCTTTTGGCTCTAGCTCCTCTTTTCAATTTCTTGAAGTGAGTGAAGAGAGCTTGTATGTATCTAATGGTTGTGGCCTAGGCTAGGCTAGGGTTAGCTAGACTTTTTTGAAGTAATGGGAAATTGTAGCCTTAGTTCTTTCGATGGCACACGAGAGCTTAAGCAAGAAAGGGTCCAGGTGGGGCCATCCTACCCTAGCATTAGGGCTATCACTCTTAAGAACAACTCTAAGAGGAGAGTGATCAGAGATACATAACATTTGGTGAACCTTAGCTTTGATTTCACTAAACTACTATAAGTAAGGCAGACTGCTATAGGCACAATTGAATCTAGCAGCACAATAATGAGAAGACTTTTGTGTATTGCTCCAAGTGAATCTAGAGTGGGAGGAGAAATCATATAAATCATGAGTGGTAGAGAGATGGATCCATTTCTGCCATTCAAGACCCGAGATAGTATTCCCTCATTTATCAAATTTGTCTTTCATGGTCATGAACATATTGAAGTCTCCCACAAGGATAATGGGGCCTTAAATCCTACTAAGCTCTTCCCAACACTTTGAACTTTGGGAAGGATAGTTGGAAGCATAAGTGCTTTAATGGTGCACTCAAACGGTCTCCCAAGAGTGACACTAGACCATTGGTGCCATTGGCTTTTCAAGGAGTCAACAATGAAAGGAATGAGGGGCTTAGACACCCCTATGACAGCTCCCCCACTACCATGGGGGTGATCATTGTAAGAACAAACATGATTATTAGACACACAATTTAAATGATAAGGCAACCTAGATCTAGCTAGCTTAAGCTCTTGGTGGCAAATGAGCTCAGGCATAAAGGAGAGATCATCTATCCACTTATTAACACACTTGGCCGGAACAGGGTCAACAATCCCTTTGATATTGAATGGAAGAATATTAATACTATTTATGATACACAGTAAAGAGGTTAATACAAACACAGCCAACACATTCATCATTTATTGATTTTTTTGGTGAACTTATTCAAAGCCAAAGAGTTTTTCAGTATATGCTTCCTTTTGTATTTAGGCCTAGAGTCCCTTTTTTTTTTGCCCTAGACACCTGTTGCCTCAAAGGGGCAGAAATTTCCTTTTGACTGGACAAAAAAGCCTCTATTTCAAGCCCACTGTTCTGAAGCCCAAGAATTTCAGTCTCATCCAATCTATTTAGTTCAACTGCAAACCTGCAATCTTCAGAGGGAAAAGGTAAGGGATCACCATGGTGGAAGGCAAAACAGGGCGATCAGTTTGCCAAGAGACAGCTTGAGGGAACTTCCTCTTGTTTTGCACCTTAGTCCAACCTTCCTCAACACTTGTTTGGAGTTTCTCAGATCTGAGAACTTCTTCCCAGCCATTTTCTTTACCCAAGTTATTGGGATGGGGAGGAAAAACAACCCTTCCAGCTTTTGCGGTGCCTGTCTCATCAAGAGGATTAGTAACATATTCCAACAAAACATCATAGGTATTTGTCTCTCTTTTTAATCTGTTTACACATAGGTCTTTTGTTGAAGTTACCTAACAGACTTTTGGAGAGTAATTGATCATCGAATTTTCTACCTTCAATACTCGAAGCCTCCTTAAGCACGGTGCAGTCCCTCACCTAGTGGCCCTGCCTATTACACTTAAAATAGGCATTAGCCAGGTTTTTGTAGATAACTTTATTCTCATGAGGACAATTACCATCAGAGTCCTTTATTTTCAATGATGATTTAATGGGATTCTTCATATCTAATTCCACCAATACCTCTGGTTCCCATTCAGGGTTGAAACTACCCCTAGGTCTTTGTCTAAGCACTTTTCGAATTACGGGACAAAGACCTTCAATCCAAGGAAAACAAATCTGTAGGTAGATCGAGAAGTTCTACCCAAACCGGTGTCGGAAAGATTTCCACCTTCCAGTTGACATTCAAAAAAATTAAAACATTTTTATTGGTTAACTCTAACCCCTCTTTAACACTATTGATTTGATCTATTTTCTCTTTGAATACTTGAAATAACAAATTTATGAAGTTTAATATAGCCACAATAGGGTTTACCCTAACTGCAGTTTCCAATGTGTGTTTTCACCCATTTAAGCATGAGGCATAGGTATAAAACTCTAGGGTTGCATATGTTTATGCATGTTTATGTAAGAATGATAGTGCTAGGAACATAGATATGAGGGTTCCAAAGGATTCCAAAGGGTTCCAAAGTGTGTTTGTGTGTAGGTATGGGTGTGTGTGAATATTAACATTAATGTAATGTGCAAAAACCTTTGATTTAAGAAATGTATGGTTACAGTTAATTAAGTAGTCTTTCATTTTATACATTTTTTTAATTAAAATTAAATTATGATTTAAATAACTATCTTAATAGTGTGTGTATATGTGAACATTAACGTATTTAATTATATTAAACCCTTAGTGTAAGCTTAAATTAAATGTAATAATAAATTATTAAAATTAAGAACAATTAAATTAAAATGATAAATTAAATATGATAAGTAATGTTAGGTGTCTGTGAGTGCTAGATAAAAGAATGATATGTGAGCAATGTGTAACTAAAGTTCTTAAAAGAGTAGTATAGATGACTTATGCACTTAAAGCAGTTTAAAGAGAAAATTAAATGTGTCGTATGTGTGGAAAGCAATCCAAAGAGTGGTATAAGTAAGATATAGAACTAAAGTGCAGAAAGTATGTGGGTAAAGAGTGGTGTATGTGTATGTGATAAAGTGAGGCTTAGAAGAAAAGTCAATTTAGTGCAATTAGTATAGATATGTGTGATGTGCTCTAGTTTTTCCTAATGATTTCTTGCAGGTAATATTATGGATTCCTTACTTTTCTTCTTTCTTTTCTATAGTTATATGATACAAACTGACAATATCTAGGCAAAAATAAGAACTAGATACAAGAGATAGTGTGCCTAAGAGGTATGAAGAGTGTGTGAGAATATGGAAGATACAAACAACTTATAACTTTTTTACAGCAAACCCAAGTTCTGATCAACCTAAATCATAAACGAGTGACCTAGCAAGTAAGAATGAAAATAGATTTTCTACTCACAATAAACCAACGATGGATGTTGATGGTAAGCTGTTAGAATCTCCTCCAAATATCTCCTAAAGTAGACCACAACTCCTCCAAGAGTTTATGTCAACACTCCCTCCAAGATGGTGTCCAATATCTCCTCCTAGCTTGAGAAGATACTCCTTGATCACCTCCAAGAGCTTCGTGAGTGATGATAAACAATGAGCAAGGCTCCTTGTTTTATAGTCTTTGAAGTACCCTCCAAAAGCAAATACCAAAAGCACAATCCCTAACAAACACTATCGCTGTACGAAAAGCATGCCCCTGCTAAGCCATGTGAAAAGCTATCAGTATAGCCGGAATTCCCTTGTTGAGAAAACCAAAAACTTGATGTTTTTGCATCACTACAACATATCGAGGGAATACCGACGGTCAGCATAACGACGGTCAGCTGTCGGCGTCGCTATGACCCTTGAAAAATTTGGGAAAGCCGCTTTGCCTCTAAAATGCAGCGTCGGTATAAGCGTCGGTAATTTATTGGAAATATCGACACTTATACCGATGGTGATATCGACGCCGTCTTTTTAACCGGGCCCGAGACATGAATTCCTCATTCTGAGCGTTTTGAATCTAATTCTTCTCCTCCTGTCGGATTTGTGCGCGCCAATAGTAGAGCTCTGTTTGTCACTCTCTCTCCTTCCCTCTCTCTCAATCTCTCTTTCTCTCTCTCTCCCTCCCTCTCTCTCACTCTCTCTCTCCCTCCCTCTCTCTCACTCTCTCTCCCTCTCTCTCCCTCCCTCTCTCTCCCTCCCTCTCTCTCTCTCTCTAAAAAGACCTCTATCTTTATAGATCTGAAGTTTTGGTAAGTAGATCGCACATATTCTAGCACTCTTTTTTCTTTCTTTATGTTGTAGCTTTACTAATATGTTCTCTGTTTGGTTTTGCAAGAGATTTTGATGAAGGAGAACTTCAAGTGAATTTTGACGACCTTGATTAAAATAATTCTCTCTCTCTCTCTCTTTCTCCCTCTCCTTCCCTCTCTCTCTCTTTCTCCCTCTCCTTCCCTCTCTCTCTCTCTAAGCACACCTCTATTTTTATAGATCTGACGCTTTGGTAAGTAGATTGCACATATTGTAGCACTTTTTTTTCTTTTTTTATGTTTTTGCTTTTCTAATATCTTCTTTCTTTAGTTTTATAAGAGATTTTTGAGATCGGTTCTATGGAAATTCGATGGAGTACTTCAAGTGGATTTTGACAACCTTAATTCAAACAATTACATCGATGTAAGTGATTGTTTTGTTTTTGATTGAGAGAGAGAGATAGAGAGAGAGAGAGAGGGAGAGATATATACATACACATACACACTCACATATGTATAAACACACACATACATATGCATACACATGCATATGAATGCAAACATGCATATGCATATACACATGCATATGCATACACACATACAGAATGCATATGCATACACACATACACAATACATATGCATACACATGCATATGCATACAAGCATGCATATGCATACACATGCATATGCATACATCATACATGAATGCATATGCATACAAGCATGCATATGCATACATGAATGCATATGCATACATACATGCATATGCATACATACATCCATATGCATACATACATGCATATGCATACATGAATGCATATGCATACAAGAATATGCATACATGAATGCATATATGTGTATACAAGCATGCATATACAAGCATACATATACAAGCATGTATATACAAGCATACATATACAAGCATGTATATACAAGCATGCATATGCATACAAGCATGCATATGCATACATACATGCATATGCATACATGAATGCATATGCATTCTACATGGCCTATGCATATACAAGCATGCATATGCATACATGAGGAAGCATGCATATATGTATATACAAGCAAGCATGCATATGCATACAAGCATGCATATGCATACAAGCATGCATATGCATACAAGCATGCATATGCATACATGCATGCAGATGCATACATGAATGCATATGCATACATGAATGCATATGCATACAAGCATGCATATGCATACATGAATGCATATGCATACATGAATGCATATGCATACATGAATGCATATGCATACATGAATGCATATGCATACATGAATGCATACGCATACAAGCATATGCATACATGAATGCATATGCATACATGAATGCATATGCATACATGAATGCATGTGCATACATGAATGCATATGCATACAAGCATATGCATAGATGAATGCATATGCATACATTAATGCATATGCATACAAGCATGCATATGCACACATGAATGCATATGCTTGTATGCATATGCATTCATGTATGCATATGCTTGTATGCATATGCATTCATGTATGCACATGCATTCATATATGTATATGCAATCATGTATGCATATGCATACATGATTGCATATGCATACATGAATGCATATGCATACATGAATGCATGTGCATACATGAATGCATATGCATACATGAATGCATATACATACATGAATGCATATGCATAAAAGCATGCATATGCATAAAAGCATGCATATGCATACATGAATGCATATGCTTGTATGCATATGCATTCATGTATGCATATGCATTCATGTATGCATATGCATTCATGTATGCATATGGATTCATCAATGCATATGCATACATGAATGCATATGCATACATGAATGCATATGCATACATGAATGCATATGCATACATGAATGAATATGCATACATGAATGCATATGCATACATGAATGCATATGCATACAAGCATGCATATGCATACATGAATGCATATGCATACATGAATGCATATGCATACATGAATGCATATGCATACATGAATGCATATGCATACAAGCATATGCATACATGAATGCATATGCATACATGAAAGCATATGCATACATGAATGCATATGCATACATGAATGCATATGCATACAAGCATATGCATACATGAATGCATATGCATGCATACATGAATGCATATACATACAAGCATGCATATGCATACATGAATGCATATGCATACATGAATGCATATGCATAGAAGCATGCATATGCATACAAGCATATGCATACATGAATTTATATGCATACATGAATGCATATGCATACAAGCATATGCATACATGAATGCATACGCATACATGAATGCATATGCATACATGAATGTATATGCATACATGAATGCATATGCATACATGAATGCATATGTATACAAGCATGCATATGCATACATGAATGCATATGCATACATGAATGCATATGCATACATGAATGCATATGCATACATGAATGCATATTCATACATGAATGCATATGCATACAAGCATATGCATACATGAATACAAGCATGCATATGCATACACATGCATATGCATACAAGCATGCATATGCATACATACATGCATATGCATACATACATGCATATGCATACATGAATGTATATGCATACATTAATGTATATGTATACATGAATACATGAATGTATATGCATATATGGATGCAAGCATGCATATGCATACACATGCATATGCATACACATGCATATGCATACACATGCATATGCATACACATGCATATGCATACACATGCATACGCATACAAGCATGCATATGCATACATTGGATGAGATGAGATCTTCACATTGCATCAGATGAGATCTCCACGTACACCTTGGGGAGCGCATGATCATGACGACTCCAAGATATATCATATCCGTAATGGAGCTCCATTTATGGATGTGGCCGGAAAGTCAATGCGTCAGCACATTCGACAACTTTGCTGCATCGAATTCGGTCATTTAATAATGTTAAAATGGAGCAAACAAGATAGGGACTCTAAAAATCATATCACACAATCCATATATGAAGAGTACCGGCCAACACCCGGGAATCATATTGTGAGTTCTGAATGGATTCAGCATACGACACACGAGGTGATGTCTCATCGATGATCGAAAGCTCGCGATGCTTTCAGAGCAGGCTTACCGAAGCCTGTATGGCTAGATGCCGAAGAATGGGAAGGGATTCAAAATGAGCAGCAACATACTCCTGATCGATATCGTCAACAGAGAGATGCGGCGGCCACACGTTTAGATATGGTTGGAACATTGCATTTAGGTAGCGGCGGATACGAGAGTATGCGCTACCAATTTGTAAGTATCATGTTAATTATTGAAGTCGTTTGTGTTAAGCACATTATGTATGTTCATCTAACATTTTGCATATTTATTATAGGAGTTGGCAGTGGGTCGTCCTCCGACGCGAACTGAAGAATCATATGGATATCGACATGGACTGACTGCACTGTTACAAGACTTAGAGGGACGTGGTGCAATGGTCTCATGGGAAAATATTCTTGATTAGGTAAAGTTATATCTTGGTTTTGTGTTTTTAGTTGTTGTTTATAAATGTCATGTTAATTGGTCTTATTTTATCCATATGTTTTGTTGCAAGATTGTAGGTGTAAATATTTTGATCAATGGCACAATTTTGTATCACACTCGCATACGAAAATGATGTAACATAATATTGTATTCAATTCCTATATGGAAGTGTTTTGTCACATTGCCACAATTTTGTATTACACTCCTATATGGCAATGATGTACCATAATTTTTTATTTGATTCCTATATGGAAGTGCTTTGCCACACTTTTGTATATTTTTCATTTATGGAATATACAATTTTCTGTAAATGATTCATTGTTCATTTTTCCTTATATAAGTTTATGTTTTGGTTGCAATTAGAGTACATAACACATGTAGTCAGTTGGGCAGAGTGTATTGTCTTTTGCTAAACAACATCATGTTGTAGCAAAAGACAACACACTCTGCCCAAAAAAATTTGTGCAGATATGGTCGTCGGTATATGCGTCGGTAGTTCCAGTATGGATGTCGGTATAGGCGTCGGTACACCCAGTGAGGGCATCGGTACACCCAGTGTGGGCATCGGTAAAAGTTTCAGTATAGGCGTCAGTAATACTGGCGCATTTACCGACGTCTATACCGACGTGCACACCGACGCTTATACCGAGGCCCATACTGGCACTTTCTTTCCGGACGCGTATACCGACTCTAACACCGATATCGCGAAGAAATCATGCCCGTTCATTTTCCTCAGTAGCAGCCTCGGTATACCCTCAATATGTTGTAGTGCATCCGATGGGATTGGAACCCACATGGCTTCTTTGAGAGGCTTGCAATATAGCCTTAGCACCGAGCGCTTTTTGTTGTAATAGCCTTATAATGAACATAGCATATCCTATTAATTTTTGAGTTTTTGAACCATTGTTGGACATTCATGTCTTTCAACAACTATTGGAGGATAAGGAGGTACTAATGGAGGATTGAAAGTTGAAATAGATTGAGAATATACAGTAGGTTGAATTTGGATTGTAGGTCTATCTTGTAAACTCAATGCATAAACTACATTTTGTAAAGCCAATACCTCTTTAAACATGTTTTCATGCATGTGCATCATGTTATCCAATTTATTAAATAAAATCTTAAATTTTAGCTCAGTTGGAACTTTAGATGTAGATGCAGTTGGCTCAACCTTTGAGGCTAAATATGTATCCCTAGTTGCATAAGTAAGAGGAAAACTAGAAGATGGTTGAGGCATTGAATCATAAAAGAAGTGATGGGCGTTGCTTCATATGTGCAAGCGCCTCAACCACTATCTTCACAATGGCCGAGACATCTATAAGTGCATAGTTTTTACCTGGCTCTTCAAGTCTATGTTCAACCTCTACCCTTACATCTGGGGTCAAAATTTTAAGGAAATATAATACTATGTCTGGGGTAAGGGCTACCCTATCCTCTTCTAGTAATTGGGAAAATCTTTTCATAAACTCACTATGGAGTTGAGTTAAAGAAACGTGAGGTCTAGGCGAACTAATCCATTTCATGAATCCCTCGCTACTACATTGACTATAATCCTCTAGATAAAATTCTTTATGTAACTCCTTTCTGAACTCATCCAATTCATGCTTATCATGTAGTTCCATAGTAGCCCTGACACCTATGGCAAGTCTACCTAGATATGATTTCCATTTTGTCTCAGGCAACCCATGAAGCTTGGCTAATTCTTTGAATGTATCTAAGTAATTCGTGACATTCACACTTGTGAACTTTCCTTTGTCTTTTAATAAATTTTCAACACCTTTTTTACCTTGAGTTTCGAACATCATGTTCTTAAATAGTTCGTCCATTTTTATATTTTGATTTGTTTTAGTTTGAACAATCCTAACAATGTCTTGAACTTCTTTCTTTACCCTTTCTTTATGTTGCACTACCAAGTCTACAATCTCGTTAGAGTCAAGTTTGATATATTTTTAAAATGTGCCAATGTTTGTAGTTAAACCTATGATTTACACTTAAACCAGTACTTTTGAACTTGCACTTTAATCAAAACTTTGCACAATCAAAGAATTTGAAAGTAAATAAAAATGTATCAACGGGGCTCAAAGAAGAGGTTTAATATTAGTGCTTATGTGAATTTCAATACATTTATTGTCAAATACTAAAATCCAAAACACATCTTCTGCTATATGAGTCGTCATGTTCACCAATGTCGGGTCATGAAGATGCTCGGATGATGGATCATGTCATCCGCCAAATCGATTGACACATGTAGGGTGTTTGAAGCAAGCTCAGGTGGTTTAATCGTACTTGAAGAATAGGGTAAATGGAGTTCAAACTCTCTCTCTCTCTCCCCCTGCCATCTCTCTCTCTCTCTGTTGTCTCTCTCTCTCCCCCTATCGTCTCTCTCTCTCCTTGTCGTCTCTCTCTCTCTCTCTATCTCTCTCTCTCTCTCCTATCGTCTCTCTCTCTTTCTATGCGTGCATTGCTTGCTTGTAGCCCTCTCATGAGGGAGGAGGGAAAAATGATTTCTCCACCTCTTCTCACTCTACCATATAATTCTACGTGCCGTCAGCAATTATCACCTCACTACAACGACTTCTCCCTTCTGCTGCGTGGTGCAGGAAGCATAGGAGATCCATCACTTTCCAACTCCCACATGCACATAGAAGTACAACAACCGTCGATCAGAGGAATACTTTGGCCTTTCTACTATCACATAACAAACCCTCTACAACAATCGAAAGGAGGATTAATTCAGTGCTCTTTCCCTTTTTCTCGGCCATGGCTGGGCTAATCTCTCACTTCAGAATCCTTATGTAGCAACCATGGGAGGACAAGGTAGAGATGTTAGCTTGACTCTCTCTCTCTCTCTCTCTCTAATTCTATGCTTGTTAGAAGTCTCACTCTCTTTAGAACAAAGAAAAGGAATTTCAATGAGCGAAGAAATCCCAATGTTAGGAGATGTATCTGGTGTGATGCCACATATCATCTTACCTATACATGTGAAGATATAAAGGAACCCAAAGAACAATGACTTGTTATTGACATTGACAAGTGGTTGTGCAATTATAGAACATACCTTCCTTTAGCTGCAAACTGGGGAAAGGAGGAACACAGAAGCTCTATGAAAATCTTTCTGAATCTAAAAACGCATCTTATGTTGTCAAATTAGAATGTGTAGATAGTGACTCTAAATCCGAGCACTCTAGAGAAACAAGGAACTACTCAATTGAATCTTTAATTAAGGCTAGGGATGACATTATGTTGAAAACTGCTTGGAAGTCACTCGTCAATCAATTTTTGATATATTCACAGATTGCGTATGTTGAAGAAAAGAGAAACCAGGATGATGAGCAAGATATAAATGATGTAGAAAGACGAGTTACTAGGAGCAAAATGAGAGACGAACCTAAACCTAAGAAAGTACAGTTTGAACAAGACGAACATTCTCGAGCAAATGAATAGAGAAGGAAGGAAATTAGAGAGGGAAAACGACCGATCAATGATCCAAGACAAACTTGAGAGAAATTAGAAGAAACTCCTAAAACAGAAAAACAAAGTGCAGAGAAAGAAGAAAAGAAACCAACAAGAATTCCTAAAGCTATTCTTACATCAAAACTAGGACAAAAGGTTGATGCAAAGGAAATATTGTTTGATATCTCGTTGAAAAGCATAGTAACTATGACACTTAAACAAATCTTTTCTATTGCTAAAATTGAATTTAAAGAAAAATTCATTAAATTAATAAAAAAAGAGGTTCCCTGTTTCACAAGAGGTAGAGATGTAGGATATTGCTGATGTAACTCAATTAATGCATGAATCTCTTTCTTCTTCTGACTCAGATGATGAAGAGGATAATACTTGTAATGTCAATAAAAACTTTTTAGGACCAATCGTGCGAGGTGATGAAACCAAGCATTGGGAGAGCAATTTTAGGAAAAGCTTTTGGAAACGAAGCACACTAGATGTAAAAATTAATTTAGGTGATCAAAAGAAGTCATATTCTGCTTTAGCCCTAATTGTTTCTAGGTCTGAGATGAATATGATTTCAAAAGAGCTTTATGAAAAGTTTAAATGATCCATAGGTAAAAATCATGGTTGTATTATGAGAACTGCAGATAATGGATTTGGTTCACTCTTAGGAGCATGTGAAGATATACCTCTCATGATAGGTGGAATCTCTGAGATGTTTCACTTTTTTATTCAGGATAATTGCTCCTATGACATTATCTTAGGTTAGTCGTTTATATGCGAGGCCTGAATGGAAACCAAAGTTATGGATGATGGCTTTGCATATGCGAGAATTAGATCTAAGGATGATTTGCAATCACTCCAAGTTATGATAGTAAGCCCCTAATCACATACGAAATCGAGAACAAATTAGAAAGACTCCCATCCATTCGCATGAGAAGGAACAGGATGCTCATATCTCTTCGTGAGTTCGAAACTTATTATGATCAAACTTTTACCTAGATGCCACTGTTGAGCGAGACAATGGTGGTCCTTGGATTGATGTCTCACACCCATGTGTAAATACTTTAGAAAGTTTTGCCTTATATTTCCCTTCATCGTATTTGCAATTCATTCATTATAAAGAAATCCCTAAAAAAATTATACAAATTTATGAAAAATTATACAAAGGAAAAGGTTACATTTTATCTGATGAACATATTGAACATGTAATTGAAATTGGATCCACATTCTCACTGTTTGAAGAACTTCAAAATACTTTATATGAAAAAGAAACTTTCAGATTTGTGCTCTTAAATTGGATTGATGAATATGAACTTACTATTAAATTTGTTATGAATTATGTTAGTAATGAAGCTAAAGTCGACACGAAATATAAAACGGTTGATAGAAAAATTAAACCTATTGCCCAACCTTTAACAAAAGGGAGTGAAGAGAAATTTAAACATGTCTCAAAAGATCCTTGTTTATGAGATCGTACAAATATAGGTCATACATTCACAGATGAAACTTTGAAATGAATTAAAATAGGAAATGATGATAATTTTTTGTTACCAGCTGAACGTGACTTATTCCAAACAGTGACTAAAAGTCATGGAAAGGCTTTTTCATTACATCCCCATGAGAGGCTATGAAGACCCACAACTTGTACCTCCAATAATTATCTTTACTCTGCCTCATATCTCATGGAATCTACGTCCTATGCCTATCCCAAAAGCTCATTTACTTGAGTTGATGAGGCTACTGAAGGAAAAGACTCACATGAGGATTCTTGAGCCATCATCTGCACCTACTCTAATAGATGGTTTACAGTACCCACGAAAAATGGCAAATAACGATTTATACAAGACTTACAAACTCTGAACAAAGTTACGATTAGGAATGTAGGTACTGGCCCCATTGTAGGAGAATTCGCTCAAGCGTTTGCTGGTCATGCTATCTACTCAATGGGAGATTTATATTCTGGCTATGATCAATTTCAACTTGCTATTGAAAGTAGGGATATCATGACTATGAGAACTCCTTTAGATTTAGCCCGCATGTGCACTTTGCCACAAGAAGCTACTAATTCACTAGCACATATGATGAACGCCATGAATTCTGTTTTACACGAATTCATTCCTAATGTAACTATACCGTTTATAGATGATATACCTATTAAAGGATGTGTGGAGAATGCAAAACATGAAAATTTAGATTCTTGTGGCTGTAGGGAATTTGTTGTAGATCACATATTTGACTCTTAATGGATTTTCAAGAGATTTGAAGAGGTTGGTCTTATATTTTCAATTGAGAAGTCTGTTTTTGGTGTTTATGAGGTTCTCATAGTTGGCCATTTATGGAGACGTTATCCACCTAAGGTTGATGCCATAAACAAGATTTCTGAGACATGTAGCAATATTACTGAAGTGAGAGGATTTCTTGATGCTTGTGTGTTTTATTCCATTTCGATTCCCCACTATGTAGATGTTGCTAATTGTTTATATGCATTACTAAGAAAGAATCAAAAAGTTTCTTTCGACTGAAGATCATTCAAAAGCTATGAGGAAATTAAAGAGATTACTTCTCAATGCTCCTCTTTTAAAACGTGTAGATTATTCTGATAAAAACCCCATTATTTTGACTATGAATACAAGTCCCATACGCATAGGATGGGTTTTCTTTTTTTAGGAAATAGGAAATATGAATTAAATAAGAATTGTAAATCAGTACAAGGGGTAGAACATCCCTACTAAATCACCCACACAAGGCACTAAGCAACCTGTAGGGCCTAAGTACAAATCAAAATCATTATTATCCTATTTTTACAGTACAACTTGAGTCTCTCCATTTACAAGGGGGTGTCATGACCAAGTGGGTAGAAAAATTAAAGTCCTCATGAGGAGCTTCAGTGATCAAGTTAAAACATTTTTGACCAATGTATCTAAGACCTGTGAAGTAGCTATGCTACAGAGAACAGTCTCTTGTGTTGAGAGCTTTTGGTTTCTGGATAACCATATGTGCTAGAAGATATGCCCCCTCCAGATGTTCCACAAAACATAGTCCATCGTGTAATTGCTGGTCCCAATCAGAGTTTCTTTATAGGTAATATTGACCTTCAACTTGTGAAAAATGGCACAAAGCAGACTCGAGAACTTCTAAGCATGACTGTAGTTGAAAAACACGTGGGGAATGTCCTCCTCCTTGCCACAAAATTTACAAACTTCATAGTTTAATCCATATTTCCTGGCTTTGGAACTACACCAGACCCCATGGTGTAAGATGAGCTACATCAAAGTTGAATGCTTTATGTTGAAGGGGAGGTTCCAAAGACTCAAAAATCTGTGGTGCCACTGCTTAGCACTCCAGGCAATTTTCCATCTGGTATTGAGTTTGTGAAGGATAGAGTTGATGATCCCTCTTTGCTTTTTGAATCTTCTAAGCATGTCTTGTGTGATCTCAGATAGGCTAGCCCCTTTTCTTTTGTGATAGTGAGCAAGCCTCTTTAGTAGCATATTATTGTGTTCCAGCACAACTTGTAGGCAACCAGAAGAAAGGTCAGAACTGGCATGAATCTTATCAGAAGACATTACCTGGTTGTTGACACAGAGATCTTCCCAAGATGAGTAGCCTTGTATGTAACATTTGTGTTGGCTGATACCTAGAGAACCATTTTCCCACAGGGAAAGCCATCCAATCCATATGCTTTCTTGCATGAGGAAATCATGAAGAAAAAACTAATTGGGGTTGGGGCAGCATTTAGATTTCATAAGCATCCAAGCATTCCAGAATCTACAAGAGATGGTGCTGCAAATAGGAGTGTACTTGTGAGGCAAAATAAGGATGTTTCTCAGTTTGTGCCCTTTCCAAGCTTTATAATTAGTCAGATAGAATTTTTGCTGGTTCCTTTTAAGGAGGAGAGCCCAAATCTCAGTTGAGTCAACTACCTTAACAATCCATTTGGCTGCTAGGTTTGTAGCCATTTTAATGGGGCAAAGGATACCTAGACCTCCTTCTTTTTTAGGGAGACAACAGGTGGTCCATGCCACTTTTGGGATTTTGTTCTGGTGAGTGTTTCCGCCCCATAGGAATCTCATGGAGAGAGCAAGGACCAATTGAAGTGCTTTTTGTTGGGCATCCAACAGGAGAGAAAGTAGACAAGGGAGGGCAAACTATAGTGGTTCAAGACAAAGACCCTATGAGAGAGGGTGGATTGACAGGTATACCATTGAAAAATGTTTTTCATGAATTTATCCATGCTCTAGTCCCATCTTTGGCTGAGGGTCACTTGAGATCCCATAGGAATGCCCAGCTGCCTGAATATTTCATCTTTCTTTATGATGTCACAGCCCAAAGAAGTAATAGAGGGGGGCACTTGGTTGGTGGAAGCTTTAAAGGTAGTTTTGCTATGGTTGATATGGTATCCACTAGCAAGACAGAAAGTATGAAGACAATCCAGCACACATTCAGTATACTTTGGCTCAGCTTTAACAACAATATTGGTGTCATCAGCAAAGTCTTGAAGGCAGAGTTGGTCAAGGGACCCAGGAATAGATATACCTTCAAGTTTGTTGTAGGATAGGGCATCCTTGAGGAGCCATCCAAGGGAGTCGCTAACAATGGCAAAGAGGAGGGGGGCGAGAGGGCATCCTTGTTTGATGGATCTTCTGAACATGAAGTGGGGAGAGAGAGAGAGAGAGAGAGAGAGAGAGAGCCATTCAAGGAGACCCTAGAGTGGGCATTGCTAAAAAGGGTCTTATAGCTCTTTAAAAATGCTTTTCCAGTCCTATGTCATGAAGGGATTGAAGAATAAAATCCCATTCCATTTTGTCATAGGCTTTGTCAAAGTCAACTTTGAAGAAGTAGAAGGGTTGGTGGGATTCTTGAGAAAATTCTAGATCCTCCCAAAGGGAGATTATGGCATCCAAGATGAAATGGCCTTTGATGAAACCTTCTTGTTCAGGGAGAATAAAGTCTTTCATATGAGGACTAAGTCTTCTAGCCAAGGAAGAGGCAATAATCTTGTAAATGGAATTCAAACAGGTGATAGGTCTCCAATTGTTGAGATCCTCTTTAGGTACCCTCTTATGAATCAGTTTTATAACTCCGGTGTTGATCTCAAAAGGAAGAGTGCCTTTCCTAATAGCTTCTTTCCACACCAAGAGAATGAAGGGGGTCAGGAACTAATCAAGAGCCATGAAAAACTCATTGGGAATACCATCAAGACCAGGAGATTTGCAGGGTTTCAATTTAGGGATGGTTTCTATGACCTCATCGGTAGTGAGGGGCAAGTCCATCAAGGCAGCCAGTCGGGGAGGAACAATTTTCTTCCTTTTAAGAGCAATGGTAGCACTAGCTCCACGGATATCCTTCCCCCACTTGGGAGAACCAAAGAAAACATCCGTAAAGAATCCCGTGGCCTCCTGCAAATTCTCCTCTATACTGATAGCACAACCACCATACTTTTTCAATAACATCAGGATGAACTCCTTACTTTTCTTCTTTTTGAGAAAAGAAAACATGGACTGATTGGGACGATCGAACTTCGCCACCCAAAATTCTCTTGAAGCAGAGAGAAGGCTACTAGCCTCAATGTATTCTTCGTATTCTAATCTCTCCTGAAGGCATAAAACTTTATCCATGTTGTTGGGTCCTTTAGAGGCCAAAATGGAGTCTATTTCCTTAGAAATTTGTAATCTTCTTTTATTTCTAATGCTTTTTTTGAGATTCTTATAGTGGGTAAAAAGATTTTGCACTTCTTTGACCGTGTTAGCCCAAGCCATCGTAGGGCTAGAGCAAGAAGAAAAGTTACCTTACGAAAATCTCCTTGGTTTGCTCGATGACACAAGGGATGCGAAGGATGGTGGGATCGAAATGGGACCATCCAGCCTTAAAGTTCTGGGAGGGGTTCTTCAAAGAGATAAGCAAAGGGAGGTGGTCAGAGATGCAAATAAATTGTCAGTGATGGCCTTGACATCACTAAAGGTCTGAAGGAAGGAGATGTTGACATAACATCTATCAAGTCTGGCAACATGAAAGTAGTTGCCTTTCTGTCTGTTGTTCCAAGTCAATCTTGAATGATCAGATATGTCTAAGAGATCAAGCAGAGAATTTATGATCAACCAAGAAGACCATTCCTAGCCAAAAATAGTGATTTCTTGCTTGTTGAGTCTATCGTCAATGGCATTGACCATGTTAAAGTCCCCAGCAAGCACAATGGGGCCTTGAAGCATGGAGATTTCTTTCCAACAGGCTATCCTTTGGGAAGGACAGTTCGAAGCATACACACTAATGATGGTGCATTCATAGGGTTTAGCAAGGGAGACACCAACCGATTGGTGTGAGGGGCTGGTGAAGATGTTGTTAATCAGATCCTTAATGGAAAGGGAGAGCCCAAGGGAAGGCCCTCCCCCCAGCTGGGTGATCAATATAGTACCACTCGTGCTTAGTCGAGATGATATAAGATGCACCCTAAGCTTGTCTTTGTTAACTTTTATTTCGTGAAGACAAATGAAAACATTCAAAATAGAGTAATCAAAGATCCAATTAGCTAAAATTCTAGCCCGTATTGGGTCAGTGATGCCTTTGGTGTTATAAGACATAATGTTAATATTCATCATAACTAAGACCCAGAAATACATCACTTCCTAATCTTTTTCTTTAGCTTGTTCAAAGAGATAGAATTCTTCAGAATTTCCTTTCTTTTGGACCTATTGTTACGTGTAGAACGTGAGGTTTTATTGGATTGAAGTCCAATAGGTGGAACATTCTCTTTTTGAAAACCCAGAGGCTCGAGGTCTTCAATTCCTTGGTGTTGCAGCTCCTGAATGATAGCATCATTAGTATTACTTAGTTATGTGGAAAACTTGCTAGAGTCAGGTGATTCATGATTAATAAAATTCTCTTCAGGACCCGAGGCTGAGGGGGCCGGAGAGTTGAGAAAGGTTTCTTTTTTTTTTTGTAATTTTGGTCCATTCTTCACCATCAGTGAAGAGAGATTTATTTACATGATTGTTCGTGAGAAGAGACTTGTGTCCAATGTGAGCCAGAGGAGGGGCCTATTCACCTGAAGTCTGACTTAAATGATCATTAGAATTTTGATTATTATCAACCAAGGGGTTAGAAACCTCTTATGGGAGAGCATCAAATGAGTTACCCCAAGCTTTGTTTACCATTTTTTTAGCCTAGACTGCTGCTTCTTAGGATTAGTACTGGTGTGAGCAGCTAGGGGGAGCAACACGTTTGACATGAGGATTGACAATTGGTATTTGTGCTTCCCTAACCAGGGGGCAGTCCTTCACCCAGTGGCCTTGCCTAAAGCATTTGAAACAAGCATGAGGTAAGTTGCGATAATAAAATTTCTTCTTGTGTAAACAAATACCTTCTGAATCATAGATTTCTAGTGAAGTTTTGATCGGCATGGTAATGTCTATTTCAACTAGGACTTGAGGGTCCCACTTATGGTTTATCTGACCTTTGGCCTTTTGTCCAAGGACTTTTCCCAACAGCCCACACAAGCCATCAATCCAAGGATAGAATTCGATCCGAAGATCCGGGAGTTCGATCCACATCGGGACACAAGTAGGCTTAGGACCGCGAGGATTGAACCCAGGAAACCATCTGAAAAAGGACATTGGGGTTGACTGGATCACCCACTGACCCTTAGTGATGACCCTTGGGGCATCATTAGAATCATCAAAATAAAACAGGTAGAACCCATTAGGCAGGTATTGGATCTGTTTAACAAATAAACCACGAGACTCCCAGTTAGCCTTAATCCAGTGCTTAAGAGTATCAAGAGAAGGACGGGGCCCATGCCATAGCGCAATGATTACCCTATCCAAGCGATTGTCCTGCCACTCCTTAAGGGAGTTTCTATCAATTATTAACGCATCATCGACCATGGCACCTGAGCTCAGATTTCTTTCTTTGAAGAAACAGTCAGGCAAACCAAAGATGGGAGCTTTACCCTTGTCAGCAGGGGCAGAAGCCCCTAAGTTCAAACTTGGTTTGGGAGTTACCCCTGTCCAAGACCACAGCAGCAAATGATTTATGCACGTCGGAGCATACCTGTGCCCCTATAAGGATGGTGGAGTCGGTCAAGCCTTTAACACTTATAGGGTCTCCTTGTTGGGCATTATTCACGGCCGTCATTGTAGAAGGAGAGGAACGCACCTGCAAAGCCATCCATTGGGTGTCAGCCATTAAGTCCTCACTATCTGAGGACATGTCGGAGTGAACGAAACCTCTTTAGTCGGAGTTAGTCTCCCCCCGCAGGGGGAGGAAGGAGCTACACTACCACCTCCTAGCCTACAGAGTGGGAGAACTAGAGACAAGTCATATGGGGAACTCTTGCGTTATGCAGAGAACAACCACGAACATGAACAAACAGCCGCTAGGGTCCTTGTCGCACTCAGCTTCCACCTGATTCACTCATGGATATCATCTTACTTTTATAGGATGGATTATTGGTCAGGATGACAAAGAGGGAAAAAGATATGGCATTAGATTTGGAGCCCAAATTTTACATGAAACTCAAAGAACTTATCCATAAATGAAATGAGAACTCTAGGGTTTAGTCACTGCATTGAAGATTGGTAAAGAATATTCTATAGGAGCAAATGTAATTGTAGAGACAGATTGTTTACCATTGATAGGAATGATAATAAATCGTTCATCACCTGATATTGCTATGCTTAGATGGATTTCATACATTAAATTTATAAATCTAGTTTTAATACAAATTGCAAGAAAATTTAATTATGTTGCTGATATGCTTTCTAGAGCTAGGTATGATGAAGACGAAGAAGCACAAATAGATGTGAATGCAATTAATTATGATTCTCAAGCATATGTGTATGAACAATTTAATATTGATGATTATGAAGGAGAGTGGCAAGACATTGGGAGGTATCTTAGTACTTTGATCCGATCGCCTGCATGGTCTTCAAATAGATTTAGGAATATTATAAAAAGAGCTTTCAATTTTTTCTTAAAAGATGGAGTAATTTGGAGACATGCAAGGGAAAACATTAAATTTCCACAAAGAGTACTAGGAACTAAGCACCTTCAAATGAAAGTCATGAAAAACATGCATGATACATTATGGGCTGGACATAACGGATTTGTGGCTACTTATGAGAAGATTAGACAAGGTTATTGGTGGCCAGACATCTATGTTAATGTAAAGGACTTGTGAATTCTTGTGATATATGTCAATTAAATTCATCAGTTAAGCATAGGGATCTCTTGCACCCTACCTATCCACCACGTATACATTATAAGTGGGTATAATTTGATTTAGTGACCATGCCCAAAGGTATAGATAAAATGAGGTATATACTTCTTGCATGTGAAGACCTTACAAACCATGTAGAAGGTTGAGGCCTACGATCTAAAACAACATTCAATGTATGTAAATTTCTACTTGAAGATGTAATTTCAAGTTTTGGTTATGTTGAGAAAGTAGTGGTTGATAGGGGTGAATTAGATGCTTAAGAAGCTAGAGATTTGTTTACTAGGCATGGAATTCGTTTAGCTCTTACTACTGCTTATAACCCTGTTAAAGTATTGCCAGAAACCTATTTTTCTTGTTCATATGCAAATACTTACTTGGTCTACTCTTCCATCGCATGATAATCTATCTACAGAAGATCTTTTAGCTCTAAGAATTAAATAGCTTGAGCAAGGGAATGAAAAGATAGAGGAAGCTATAGTTAAATTAAAAGAATCTCGAATTAAGAATAAGAAATACTTTGATAAATAACATAGGTTAAGGCCAAAGCCAATTCAAATTGATGATTGGGTTTTAATTTATGATAGCACATATGATTCTATATATGATGCACGTAGGAAGTTAAACCAGTGTTGGTTTGGACCTTATGTGGTGCTCAACGTTTATGATAATGGAACGTATATTTTACGCAAATTGGATGGAACACCTCTCTAAAACTTCATTGCGAGCAAAAGAATTAAGTCGTTTAAGCAAAGGAATGATCAAAATTATGAAGTAATGTATGATGAAGAGAATGAAATGATTTCTTTTGTAAAATGAAGATAAGTGTATCGTTATGAAACTAATTTTACTTGTGAGTCTAGAAGTTGATGATTTTTTAGCATGACTTTGAAGATGATGTTGAGCAAATTAATTAAATACTTTATGGAACATTTATGATAAAGTTGAAGATGAGATGATTGAAGATGCAATTAATTTCAGGTTGTATTGATCTATGTTCTAAATTTTTTATGTTTTATCTATGCATAGCATTTGCATTCATAATAAATTTAATCATAAAATCTATTTAGCCATAGTAGGAATATAGGCATGATTTATGTTTCTAAGTTTATAGATTGAGCGGGGATTCGTTATGGATACAAGGATCTGTAATTCATTTAAACTAATGGAAGTAATTATATATATGAAGGAGCATATAGATGCATGATCCTTATTTGTGAGATCCTAGGTCTTTCTTTTTCGTGCGTCTAGAACCTTAGCTCAGATTAAGGGGTTTAGCCTTTTCCCTTCAAAACAAAAAGGTTGCAAATGTAGAAACAGAAAGAAAAGAAAAGAAAAAATATATGATGAACGAAATTTATACCTTCTTCCATCCCTAAAAGGTATTTATGATCATTATCTACATGAATATTTTACCTCATACTTGTATGAAGCCGAAGATGAAGAAATCTAGTTGTGGAAAACACATTTAGCAAATACAATTGGGCAAACAAGGTGGATGCCTAGATGAGTAGATTTAGTTGATTTCTTTGACATGTTTGATTGATTATCTATAAATGCATGTATATGAAGAAACCTGCTTTTGAGTGAATGAAGATGAATTTTGTTTCATATTGATCTTTGGAAAGTTTATAAATGAATGAAATTTAGATTAATGTTTCTTTACTAAACCGGTTGATAGTTTAACTTTATAATTTAATATTTTACACAGAAATGCATGCATACACACATGTACATGCATACATGTTGTAACATCAAGCTTACACTATGCTTCAGGTGGATTTGATCTACATCAAAGGCTATCGCATCAAAAGAATATCCATTGATGAGTTCTTTTTCTTATGCTCATTTAATGTATATTTTGAGAGATTTTTGATGGTTCATTTACCATTGTAAAAGCCTTGAGCTTTACACATGTAAAGGTAGAAAAATAAAGCCCAAATCCCACGAATTGGTGGTGGTTGAAGTTGCATTCAATCAAGCAATCAATCACCTAAAAGTAGATCAAACTAGATCTTCACTTTTCCTAGATTGGAGAAAAGTGAATTGATTCCCTCCAACAACCATTCCCACCTTCATTTGAATTCAAAACTAACTTGTAGAAGTTGTGAAACACTCCTAGAGTCTATATAAAGACTTGAAATCTCTTGTACATTACATGGCAGCAATATACATACACTTGTGACCATCATTGTCTTGCTTCTTCAATTCTCTGCAGCATCTTTTTCACCAATAGTAATCTTGCAGAGGCTACTGCTCTCTCTCGAGAGCTTCAAATTAAGTGAAAGATGGCTCATTGGAAAGCTATTAGTTTGTAGATTATGCGTATAAATTTTCATAGCATCTGGTTCAGCACAAGGGGAGAAATCAGAGTTTTTCTTTCTCAGCGTCAATCTATGCATATTCCAAAAAACTAGGAAGTACCACCGGTGAATGTAGCATTCATTCCTATAGTATATTTTGCTTATTACTTATAATTTTGCATATCATATACACTCAAACCTATTTTTATCACTCCCATAAAAGGATTTTTTCTAATTGTACTCGCGCTGGTCGCTATGAGCATTTGAAGTTCATTGTCTCTTCCATAGATAATGCGTTTTTTTGAGCTAGTTGACCCGTGAACCTATCTGTTTTGTATCGACTCATTCTCCTTGATGCTCCAAAGTACATAGTGCATTTCTTTGCACTTATCTCATGCCAATAAAGTCTATTTGAGTCTCCATAAGCTCATGGGCTGGTCTTGTGCGGGTTGGCTAGACCAAACTCCGTTGCTTCGAAACACACTTTCCTACCTTCTACAAGCTTCTCCAAGTTTCTTTCAATGGTATCAGAGCTAGATCAAGATGGGTGAAGCCTTTCCCTCAATGATCGAGAAGCTTAATCGACACAACTACGCGGCTTGGAAAATCAGGATGGAGGCCTATTTGCAAGGTAGAAATCTTTATGGAATTGTAGCAGGTGATGAAGCTATGCCTATTCCAAGATCCAAAGGACCTACACAAGAGGAGAGATATAAGCTCACACTTTGGTGTGCAAGGGATGCTCAAGCAAGGTCGTACATACTAAACTCCATCTCAGACTTTCTATTACCATATATTAGAGGATGCAAGACATCTCAAGGGACTTGGGATGCCCTCGAGAATTTCTTTTCTGTTAGTATCAAAGCAAGAAAGAATCATCTTTGGAATGACTTCAACCAAATGAAGAATACACCTAAACAAACCATCATACAGTTTGTTACCAAGGTCAAGGAGGTTGTGGATCAGTTAGCATCCATTGGAGAGCTGATTGAAAAAGAGGTCATCATGAGGCAAATTCTCAACAACATTCGAAGTGATAACCAATGGTAATCCTTCACGACAGCTTATGATCTCATCATGGATGTGCAAACTCTAGACTTCAACATCTTTCTTGGACAACTCTTCAATGAAGAAGCCAGAAGAAGATGAAGAAGAGACCTCCCAAGACAACTTCGCAAGCAAGAGCAAGTGGAAAGGGAAGAAGAAAGGACCAAAGAAAGACAAAGCCAAAGGTCAAAATGTTGAACCTTGTGCCATATGCGATAAGACCAACCACACCACTCAGAATTGATGGTTCAATGGGAAGACCCAGAAAGGAAGTGGAATAGGTGGATATGGCAACAATAGAGACAGAGGTGGACACAACTTCAACAATAACAATAGAAGCTATAATAGAAGGGACTACAACAATTATTTAGAAGATCAACCACATGAAGAATCATTGCTTCTTATGAATCTAAGCTGCAAAGAAGGTAAAGAAGATGATCATTTGTTCTACATAGATTCAAGATGTTCGAATCATGTTGCAGGCAACATTGCTCTTCTATCTGATTTGGAAAGTCCAAAGAATTAGACATGAAGTGCAAATAGGGGATGACACAAAGCACAATGTGGAGAAGATTGGTAATTTCAAAGCTTCCAATGGTAGGACAAGCATTCTAAGTAAGGTTCTCTATGTACCCACTATCACTAAAAACCTAATAAGTGTAGGTTAAATAGTTGAAAAAGGCTTGCAAGTTAGGTTCACCCAACATAGAGCTTTTGTGGAAGATCCATGTCAAGGCTTCAAAAAGATAGCCCAAGGTGAGAAGCATGATAGGCTCTTTACTTTTGAAGTAGGAGAAACCAAGAACATAGCTCTATTCAACTTTGGGTCTCAAACCCTAAGTGAGCTTGAAGTGTGGCATAAGAGACTTGCTCATGTGAATGAAAGAACCTTGAAGGATATATGCAGGGATCAAAGTGTTCTAGGATTGCCGAACATATCAAAGCAACACATGATCAATGGGTGTGATGCATGTCAGATTGGGAAGGCACAAAGACAACCATTCACCTACAAAGGCTACATCCATAACAACTTATTGGACTTAGTACATATAGATGTATGGGGACTAAGTCAAGAACCTTCATAGGTAGGATCAAGGTATTATGTATCATTTATTGACGACCATAGTAGATGGACTCTTCTATACTTTATCAAGAGTATGAATGAAGTGTTTCATTGCTTCAAGAAGTATCATTCACATGTGGAGAATCATACAGGTAGATCACTAAAGAAGCTGAGATCTGATGGAGGAGGAGAATACTTCTCCAAAGAGTTTGATGAGTTCTTGCAAGACAAAGGTATCAAAAGGGAAGTGACTACTACGTACTCTCCTCAACTAAATGGAATTGCAGAGAGGAGAAAGAAGACACAGGTTGGATCAGCCCGAACAATGCTTGAAGAGAAGAAGTTGCCACATTATCTATGGGCAGAAGCTATTTCAACTACTATGTACCTTGTCAATAGACTACTATCCAAATCACTTCAAGGTATGACTCCTCATGAAGCATGGCATGGAAGAAAACCTAGTCTTGGACATTGCAAGGTTTTTGGTTGTTTAGCTTATGTTCATGTACCATCACAAATAAGAGGTAAGCTAGATGAAAGGTAAACAAAGGCAGTGTCTATTGGATATGATTCAACTCAGATAGGTTACAGGTTCTTCAATCCTTCCAACAAGCAATTCACTACAAGTAGAGATGTTGTGTTTGAAGAACACAGATCTTGGTATGATGAAGACAAACAAAAGGTAACACTACCATATGATCTTGATTCTGACTCTTATCAATTAGGAAGCAATCATGATACACACGTCCAGGATCCAAGAAGTCATACAAATGATGACGAAGATGAAAGGGAAAAGGATTACAAGCTATGGAATTCAAGAGGCAAAGCAAAGATGCAAGAGGTTGGAGAATGCTGCAAACAAGTACGTAGAAGATTAGCCTAAGAGAAGAAACAACCAGAAAGGTATGGACATGATTCCACATTTGTTACAAAGCATTCAATATACTTGGCAAAAGACTCTATTTTAGAGGAACCCCCAACCTATGAAGAGGCAAAGGGAAAACCTAATTGGGAAAAGGTCATCAAAGAAGAGATAGATGCATTGAAGGAAATGGACACTTGGGACTTGGTTCCAATATCACCAAATCAAAAGGTAATTGGTTGCAGATGGGTATATAAAGTTAAAAGAAACTCAGATGGATCAGTTTGCAGGTACAAGGCAAGATTAGTTGCCAAAGGATGCTCACAAACTCATGGTATAGACTATGAGGAAACATTCTCACCAGTTGCAAAGATGACTACAATCAGGACATTCATAAGTGTAGTTGATGCAAGGAATTGGAGACTCCTCCAACTTGATGTGAAAAATGCATTCTTAAATGGTTGGATAAGTGAAAAGGTATACATGTCATAACCACTAGGTTTTCACTTATCATCCATATTATGTTTGCAAACTTAAGAAAGCATTGTATGGATTGAAACAAGCTCCAAGAGCTTGGAATTATAGGTTGCTTACATATCTTCAAGATTAAGGGCTCAACACTAGCAGCTTAGATCCTTCTCTATTAATCAAAGGGGATCACAATGAGGTTATCTATCTATGTGTATATGTAGATGATATTATTGTGACAGGTGATGATCTAGATGGCATTCAAAGGATCAAGAGACACATGCAAGAGGAGCTCAAAATCAATGACCTAGGTGAGCTCGCATATTTCCTAGGTATGCAGGTGATATATTCAGATGAAGGAATGTATTTGACTCAAAGAAGATACATTCAGGATCTTCTTCTCAAGTTCAAAAGGGAGAACTCTAAACCAGCAGGTACACCTTTGGAGATGAATCATAAACTTCGTGTTTATGAAGATGAAAAAATTGAAGACCTAAAAGAATATCAAAGCTTGGTAGGTAGCTTGATATATGCTACTCATACAAGGGCAGAAATTTCATATAGTGTGGGAGTCCTTAGTGAGTTCATGCACTCACTGAGAAGACCACACATGGATGTGGCTAAGAGAGTACTTAAGTATCTCAAAGGTACAATCAACGAAGGTATATTCTATCCTTACTCTTCAGATTTGGATATCAAAATCTACTCAAATGCAGATTGGGTAGGAGCTAAGGATGATAGAAAAAGTACATCTGGTTACTTAGCATTTGCAGGTTCGAAGCTAGTGTCATGGAGTTTCAAGAAGCAACCAACAATTGCTTTATCCTCAACTGAAGGAGAGTATAGAGGCTTGACCATAGCAACTCAAGAGGCAATATGGTTAAAAGCATTGTATACAGATTTGGGACTTGTGAGTTCCAAACCTCACATATCTGGAGTTAATGTAAGTTCCATGCATCTCGCGACAAATCCTATTTTCCATGTGAGAATCAAGCACATAGAAGCCCATTACCACTTCATCAGGGAGAAGCTTATGGAAAAGGAGATTCAAATTTCTTTTGTTCCAACTGAAAAGCAAGTAGCAGATATGATGGCAAAGGCACTTGATGGAATAAAGCTTTGTAGATTCAAAGCTATGGCAGGTATTCAACCTATCAAAGAATGAAGACTCAAGCATACTTTAGCTTGAGGGGGAGCTATTGGAACATCAAGATTACATTATGCTTGAGGTGGATGTGATCTACATCAAAGGCTATCGTGTCGAAAGAATATCATTGGAGACTTCTTTTT